>CM065592.1:175166486-175706486 GCA_033119425.1 Bufotes viridis | reverse complement strand
TATGATGAATGACCATAAAATAAAAGCTTCATCACCATCAGAAAAAAGGTTCTGTATTGACACCACAGCATAGGCACAGTGAATTGGTCTACATAGAGGTCTTCATCAAGTGTACTACACCCCTTAATAAATTATTAAGGGACAGTTTTATATATATTTTTTTAAACTCAATCATAGAAAACTTTTTTTTTTCTTTTTTACAATTTTAGTTGTTTTTCATTTCAGCAGTACTGTACCATTGAAAATGAAATACTGCAAAATATTGTTCCTTCTGTAACAGTCAACACAGACGATACCTCTTAGGGTACTTTCACACTTGCGGTAGAGTGTTCTGACAAGCAGTTCCGTCGCCGGATCTGGATGTAAACTGAAAGCATTTGGAGACGGATCCGTCTCACAAATGCATTGCAAGAACGGATCCGTCTCTCCGCTTGTCATGCGGATAGACGGATCCGTCTTGTATTACTTTTTTCAGTTTTAAGGGTCTGCGCAGACCGGAAGGACAGATCCGTCCTTCAGTTATTTCTTAATGCCGGATATAGCACTAATACATTCCTATGGAAATTAATGCCGCATCCGGCATTTTGGACGGGGATAAAACAGCAGCATGCTGCAGTATTTCCACCGTCCAAAACGACTGTGACTGAACTGAAGACCGCCTGAACAGATTTCTAGCCATTCAGAATGCATGGGGTTAAAACTGATCAGTTCTTTTCCGTTATTGAGCCCCGACGACAGAACTCAATGCCGGAAAAGTTTGCCGCAAGTGTGAAAGTAGCCTTATGTAGATAGGTGATCCATTATCAGTTTATTGCTGTTGTGAGGAGATGTTTCTATGATAAGGATAATCCTCATGATGGCAGCATGTGTAGAAGGTTGGGATAACAGTTTGACAGCTGTATTGTTCTCTGGGTAGGTCTAGATAAAATCTTCTCTTAAGGCCCCTTTACACAATTATACGGGCGATTGTCAGGAACGAAGCGTTTCTTCCCAACAAGCACCTGCTCGTCAGTGAAGGAGACCTCCTCCACAGTATGGGGGGGAACAATCGGAAATTACATTGCTCGTTGTTTCCCGGCAGCAGATACTGTTTACACAGCGCGATCTGCCGCCTGCAAACAACGATTTAGGTGACGACACCTTCACACCACTAGATAATTGCTAATTAATGTTCCTATGAACGCTTGTTAGCGATCGTCTGGCCGAGAATTGCATTGCTCTTATCAGTGTGATGCTAATTGAGTCGCTCATCCTCCTTCCCTCTCTGGCTACAGTGATGGTCTGACTAGGAGAGTGAAAGCCACATTCACATAGGCAGTCAGTTCACTGTATCTGGCATAGCAGGATACCACCGTGCACCCTTTCACTGTAATGGGGTCCAGCTGCTTCCTGGCATATATGCTAGCTTTCAGCCGGCCGAAAAATAATGGCCGACCGAATCAGAATGTCGGAGTGCGCAACGCAGATATGAACCCGGCCTAAGTGAGGCTGATATATATATATATATATATATATATATATATATATATATATATATATATATATATATATATATATAATAATAATGGTTACCTAGAATATTTACTTATAGGCTGTGGTAATACATTTTTGATGGAAGTGTCTCTTTCAAGGGAATCTGTCACCAGCGACCTCCCTATCCAACTGTCTGCATAGGCACTAGGGCTGCACGATATGGGAATTTTGTGCGATTGCGATTAGGGCCCTAAAAATTGCGATAACGATATGCGATGCGATATTTTAAGGGAATTGTGCTAGAGGTCTATCTGCTTGGATTTTCAAGGTAAAGGCACACAAATTACTGATAATGTGAAATGTAGTTATGCTGAGCTCAAGAACTGAAATGCGCAGTGTTTTTCAAAATAAAATACATATTTGCATTACTGCAAAAGTACAAGATACAAAACTTGCCATTTTCTTAATAGCGCTGCACAGAACAGATAAATAAAATCGATATAAAAACAGGTTTTCATTAAAATAACGACTTTCCACCAGCCCCTCCTCCCTCCCCGCACGGTAACTGATGTATCGCCGGCCGCGCTGTGCAGCATAGCGGCCGGAGAGACAGTGTCAGTGTCACGTAGAAAGTCAACCATCGCTTTATAAGACGCACTACCATTCCCCCCCCCCCCACTTTTGAGGGGAAAAAACTGTGTCTTATAAAGTGAAAAATACGGTAATATAATTGCAGCATTTTTGGGTCAGCAAATTGCGATTGCGATATGGCGATTAATTGCGATAACGATTGCTTTCGCGATATATTGTGCAGGCCTAATAGGCACATAGCTGTAGTTCACTTTATTAACACGCTGTTTCTGAGTTATGATGGGCTGCATTCATATTATTGTTTTTACTGGATCCGGCAGGGTTCAGCAAAAAAACGCTTCAGTTTCTGATAATACAACCATCTGCATCCATTATGAAAGGATCCGGTTGTATTATCTTTAACATAGCCAAGTCGTTTTTTCTGACACAATAGAAAACGGATCTGTCCACCACTGACTTTCAATGGAGTTCATGACGGATCCGTTTTCTATTGTGTCAGAAAAAACGTATCCGTCCCCATTGACTTGCATTGTGGGTCATGACAGATCCTGCTTGCTCCACATCCCATGATGGAATGCTGCGGTTTGCCCTCTGGTATGAGAACGGAATACATTTTGGAGCACTCTGTTCTGTTCAATTACATGTTGTCCCTATTGACAATGAATGGGGACAAAATGGAAGCTTTTTTTCCCGATATTGAGACCCTATGATGGATCTCAATACCGGAAAATATTAACGCTAGTGTGAAAGTAGCTTTACTTAGTTGTACTTTATCTTAATTTGCAAATTAGGCCCTTGGTGCAATGAGGGCATCACCATTGCTCTTGTTGCACCCAAGCTCCACTCCTTTCTGTGGTCAGACCCGGCATTGCTGCTTTGTCACTGTCTGATCCTGGCAAATCACAGAAAGGAGTGGAGCTTGGGTGCAACAAGAGCAATGGTGAGACCCTCGCTGCACCAAGGGCCTGATTTGCATATTAAGATAAAGTATAACTAGGGAATGGAGCCTTTGATCAACAAAAGAAAAAGAGCGTTTTAATCAAGTGAACCATAGCTGTGTGTCTAATGCATACGTTCTGATAGTGAGCTGACAGATTATCTTTAAGGTGTGACTCAACCAATCATTCACCATCTAATAGAGTACATCATCCTGCGGACCTG
This sequence comes from Bufotes viridis, assembly GCA_033119425.1. Lineage (NCBI taxonomy): Eukaryota > Metazoa > Chordata > Amphibia > Anura > Bufonidae > Bufotes > Bufotes viridis. Next base: position 175,703,261 of record CM065592.1, on the reverse strand, counting down.
CTGCATGTATACAGTACCAGCAAAGTGGATGAGATTTAAGAGATCTCTGGAAGCTCAGGAAATTCTGACCTTTGTGCCCAGCTGATTGGCGGGGGTGCTGGGAATCGGACCTGTTCTGAGTTTAGCTTATCAATAGTGAAAAGTGGACAACTCCTTCGATTTTCATCTTAAAGATCAGTAAAATAGCCCTGCGATCAAATTTGAGCGGACTATATTATAAATCACTCTGATACATTCAGTTCGGATCAGGCGAGCTGGCCCAGAGATGCGCCCACACGTGGACAGTGTTTTTTTCTGGGCCAATCAGTCGTGGGAATCGGCCCTAAGGCTTTCATTCATTTTCAGCAAGAGAATGGCTATTAAATAAGGCATTCAGCATTCGACATAGAGAGATAAGGAAAAGCAACGTGTCCGGCAGCCCTTTGAGACCGTTTCCTCAGATTTTGAAAAAGGTTGTTAAAAGATCCAGTTTGGTCCTATCTCCATATTGTTCTGAACACATATACTGATACTGGACCGTTGCTTTTGTTTTTCCCCGGAGAAGTAATTATTGAGCCTTGTATGGAGGACTCTACAAGTCCCCTTTGTGCAGAGCAGGCAGTAGTTTGGAAGACTAGATATAGTCTTGTATATAAAGAGGTTGTGTGCCAACACTTGACTCAAAAATCCTTGCACCCATCCTGTCAGCTGTTAGATAAGAAGGCGGGCGGTTATGTTCAGCAGATATTGGGTTTACGACATGCCATTTACAGGATGAATTATATGTAGGACTTGCCCATTGATCACCCTGTTTAGAAATAACTCTGCGTCTTACATTGATCGGGTGCCTGCTTTATTCTCCCACCTAAATTGCTGCTTGGTGTGATTCCTAGTGTGGTGATTGGAGCAGTGCTGGAATTCAGTCCTATCCCTCATATGCTCTGGTCCACAGACTTCTACTTTGACCATTAAAAGGCTTGCAGACAGTACCATTGATGAATACTAGTTGTATTATTTGCACCTACCTATAAAGAGCATTTGTCATTGTAGTTACACCTGCTCCCTAGAGATGAGCGAACTTTAACTTTAACCCCTTAAGGACCGGGCTCATTTTCACCTTAGGACCAGGCCATTTTTTGCAAATCTGACCAGTGTCACTTTATGTGGTGATAACTTTAAAACGCTTTTTGTTATCCAGGCCATTCTGAGATTGTTTTTTCGTCACATATTGTACTTCATGACACTGGTAAAATTAAGTCGAAAAATTTCATTTTTATTTATAAAAAAATATCAAATTTACCAAATTTTTTTAAAAATTAGCAATTTTCCAAGTTTCAATTTCTCTACTTCTATAATACATAGTAATACCGCCCAAAAAAGTTATTGATTTACATTCCCCATATGTCTACTTCATGAATCGATCATTTTGGGAATGCCATTTTATTTTTGGGGACGTTACAAGGCTTAGAAGTTTAGAAGCAAATCTTGAAATTTTTCAGAAATTTTCAAAACCCACTTTTTAGGGACCAGTTCAGGTCTGAAGTCACTTTGTGAGGCTTACATAATAAAAACCATCCAAAAATGACCCCATTCTAGAAACTACACCCCTCAAGGTATTCAAAACTGATTTTACAAACGTCATTAACCCTTTAGGTTTTCCACAAGAGTTAATGGCAAATGGAGATAAAATTTCAGAATTTCGATTTTTTTTTTGGAAAATTTTCCGTTTGAATCCATTTTTTCCAGTAAAAAAGCAAGGGTTAACAGCCAAACAAAACTCAATATTTATTGCCCCGATTCTGTAGTTTTCAGAAACACCCCATATTTGGGCGTAAACTGCTTTAAGGCCAAACGGCAGGGCACAGAAGTAAGGGAACGCCATATGGTTTTTGGAAGGTGGATTTTGCTGGTCTGGATTTTTGACACCATGTCCCATTTGAAGCCCCCCGATGCACCCCTAGAGTAGAAACTCCAAAAAAGTGACTCCATCTAAGAAACTACACCCCTGAAGGTATTCATAACTGATTTTACAAACTTTGTTAACCCTTTAGGTGTTCCACAAGAGTTATTGTCAAATGGAGATGAAATTTCGAATTTCTATTTTTGTTACCTTGCCTCAAAAAAGTGTAATATAGAGCAACCAAAAATCATATTTACCCTAAAATAATACAAACAAAACTGCCACCTTATCCCGTACTTTCCAAAATGGGGTCGCTTTTTGGAGTTTCCACTGTAGGGGTGCATCAGGGGTCTTCAAATGGGACATGGTGTCAAATAACCAGTCCAGCAAAATCTGCCTTCCAAAAACCATATGGCGTTCCCTTCCTTCTACGCCCTGCCGTTTGGCCATACAGCAGTTTACGACCACATATGGGGTGTTTCTGCAAACTACAGAATCAGGGCAATAAATATTGAGTTTTGTTTGGCTGTTAACCCTTGCTTTGTTACTGGAAAAATGGATTAAAATGGATAATTTGCAAAAAAATAGCTGTTTTGGGACAGTTTTGTATTTTTGTTATTTACATCGTTGAACTGACAGGTTAGATTGTGTGCTATTTCTATAGAGCAGGTTGTTACGGACGCGACAATACCAAATATGGCTACTTTTTGGGGTTTTTGTTTCAGTTTTACATAATAAAGCATTTTTGAAAAAATGATTTTTAGTGTCTCCACATTCTGAAAGCCATAGTTTTTTTTTTTTTTTTGGCAATTGTCCTATGTAGGGGCTCATTTTTGCGGGATGAGATGGTGGTTTGAATGGTACTATCTTGGGGTGCATATGACTTTTTGATCACTTGCTATTACACTTTTTTGTGATGTAAGGTGACAAAAAATGACTTTTTACAACGTTTTTATTTTTATGTTTACGGCGTTCACCTGAGGGGTTAAGTCATGTTATATTTTTATAGAGCAGGTCGTTACTGAACGCGACGATACCCAATATGTATACTTTTATTTATTTATTTTGGTTTTACACAATAATATCCTTTTTGAAACAAAAAAAAATATGTTTTAGTGTCTCCATAGTCTGAGAGCCATATTTTTTTCAGTTTTTAGGCGATTGTCTCAGGTTGGGTATAATTTTTGCGGGATGAGGTGGCGGTTAGATTGGCACTATTTGGGGGGTCATATGACGTTTTGATCGCTTGCTATTACACTTTTTGTGATGTAAGGTGACAAAAAAATGGCTTTTTGACAGTTTTTATTTTTTTTTTTTTACAGTGTTTACTTGAGGGGTTAGGTCATGTGATATTTTTATAGAGCAGATTCTTACGGACGTGGAGATACCCAATATGTCTACTTTTTTTTAATTTTTTTTACATTTAACACTAAAAAGCATTTTTGAAACAAAAAAAAATCATGTTTTAGTCTGAGAGGCATAGTTTTTTTATTTTTTCGGCAATTGTTTTATGAAGGGGCTCATTTTTTGCGGGATGAGATGGCGGTTTTATTGGTACTATTTTGGGAGGCATACGCCTTTTTGATCGCTTTGTATTACACTTTTAGTGATGTAAGGTGCCAAAAATGGCTTATTTACACCATTTTTTTTTTTTTTATGGCGTTCACGTGAGGGGTTCAGTCATGTGATATTTTTATAGAGCTGTTTTTACGGACGCGGCGATACCTAATATGTGTAGTGTATTTTATTTTTTTACTTTTTACTCAGTGATTTTTTTTTTTTTTTTTACTTTTTTCACTTTTTTACTTTTTTTGGACCCAGACCCACTTGGTTCTTGTAGATCCAGTGGATCTGATGTCAGTATAATACAGTACAGTACACTATATAGTGTACTGCACTGTATTTTTACTTTTACAGTCTGGTCAGACTTCTGCCTTTAGCAGAAGTCTGACCAGAGTTACTATACCATGGCAAGCAGGACGCTTCTGAAAGCGTCCTGCTGCCATGGTAACCATCACCCACTGCCATTAGAGAGCAGTGGGTGATGGATAGGGAGGGAGGGGAGCTCCCTCCCTCTGTGATTCCCATCCTGGGGGCTGCATAGGCACAGCAGCCCCCCGATGGGAGAGGAAGGGAGCTCCCTCCCTGTTAACATCTTCCATACCGCGGTAAGGAAGGGGTTAAACGGCTGGCATCTGCAGCACAGATGCCAGCCGTTTTTCTATCAGAGTGCCAGCAATGTGCTGGCACTCTGATAGAACCACTAGACACCAGGGAATTATTACAAGGGAGGCGTCCCGCACCGCCTCCCGCCTCCGCAACCACCCCCTGCACCCCGCCGCCATAACAAGATTGGGGGCTGCAGGGGGTTAAAATAATTACCTTTGGGGCAATTAACTCTCTGATCCCCGCGGTCACATACTGCGGGGATCAGAGATCGCTAAAACCGCTGCAAACCGCAGGTCTAAATTGACCTGCGGTTTGCAGCGATCGCCGATACGGGGGGGTCACATGACCCCCCTCGGCATTAGAACATGGTTCCTGCTGATCTACATCAGCAGGAACCATGTTGCTACCGCGCCCACATCGGGTGCAGTAGCAGTTTAAACACAGGGCGTACATGTACGCCCTTCGTCCTTAAGGGGTTAAAAAAAAGTTTGGCGTTCGGGTTGTGGTAATCGCCGCATCCCGTTATGGATTCCACTACCGCGGACTATCCCGGCATATGGAATCCATAAGGGGCGGCTTCCACGAACCCGAGCTGTTGAACAGCCGAAGGACCTGGGGTGACGTCACCATCATGTGATCAGTGTAGTGGGCGTGGCTCAGCACGGGATCAAATCCAGTGCTGAGCCACGCCCCCTGCACTGATCACATGACGGTGACGTCACCCCAGGTCCTTCGGCTGTTCAACAGTTCGGGTTCGTGGAAGCCGCCCCTTATGGATTCCATATGCCGGGATAGTCCGCGGTAGTGGAATCCATAACGGGTGCAGCGAATACCACAACCTGAACGCCAAACTTTTTTTTAAAGTTCGCTCATCTCTACTGCTCACTGCTGCGATGTCTGGTACAGAGTATGCCTTCTCTTCAACCAGCTGATCGGCAGGGGTGCCGGCTGTCGGACCCCCACCAATCCTATATTGATGACTTATCCTGAGGATAGATCATCAATATTAGTCCTGGAAAACCCCTTTAAACAGCTTCCTCTATGCTCACCACTGATCGATCCTTCGGACAGAGAGACAGAAGCACATGCTGTTGGATTCAAAGGGTGCAGCACCATCCTTGGATGACACAGAGATCCCCCCCACAGTGTCATCCAGAGATCCCCCCCACAGTGTCATCCAGAGATCCCCCCCACAGTGTCATCCAGAGATCCCCCCCACAGTGTCATCCAGAGATCCCCCCCACAGTGTCATCCAGAGATCCCCATACAGTGTCATCCAGAGATCCCCCATCAGTGTCAGTCCACAGATCCCCCTACAGTGTCATCCAGAGATCCCCCTACAGTGTCATCCAGAGATCCCCCACAGTGTCATCCAGAGATCCCCTCACAGTGTCATCCAGAGATCCCCCTACAGTGTCATCCAGAGATCCCCCATCAGTGTCATCCAGAGATCCCCCATACAGTGTCATCCACAGATCTCCCCATACAGTGTCATCCACAGATTCCCCATCAGTGTCATCCACAGATTCCCCATCACAGTGTCATCCACAGATTCCCCCATTACAGTGTCATCCACAGATTCCCCATCAGTGTCATCCACAGATTCCCCCTATCAGTGTCATCCACAGATTCCCCATATCAGTGTCATCCACAGATTCCCCCATATCAGTGTCATCCACAGATTCCCCCATAACAGTGTCGTCCACAGATTCCCCCATAACAGCGTCATCCACAGATCCCCCATAACAGCGTCGTCCACAGATTCCCCATAACAGCGTCGTCCACAGATTCCCCATAACAGCGTCGTCCACAGATCCCCCATAACAGCGTCATCCACAGATCCCCCTGGAGGCACATTGGTTGGAAAACACTATTATATTCCCATTTATCAATTTATTAACACTTGTACAAAGGAAAAGAAAAGCCGTTGTCCATAGCAACCAAATTCCAGCTTTAATTTTTTTCATTGCTATCGGCAACTGCGCCGCTATTTATACGAGGTATCGGTAATTGGTATCGGCGAGTACTTAAATAAAAGTATCGGTACTCGTACTCAGTCTTAAAAAAATGGTATCGGGACATCCCTACTGTAGAGTACATAATTCTCCAGAAATCCCCCTCTTATCCTTCTCGGCTGTGTGTAGGGGGTCTGCTTATGTGAGAGGCCTTCCCAACAGGGCTTTATACAAAACACTAAATTATATTATAATATACACAAATTATATCGTTTTTTTATTTTATTTTCCTACCATTTTTACTTATTAACACTACTTTAACATCTGGAATATGATGGACACCACTGGGCTCAATGGATCCTATTGACTATAATGAAGTCCGTCAGGTTTCTGTTACCCTAAGTTCACACTTGCGCGTTTTACAGCGCATTCGAACGCGCTGTAAAACGCTCAACACATGCAAACCAATGCTTCCCTATGGGCATGGTTCTCACCTGAGCGTTTTACAGCGCGTACGAACGCGCTGTAAAACGCCATACGCATGAACAAGTACTTGAGCTTTTTTTGGGGCGTTTGCCGCGCGTAGTCAATCACAAGAACGCGCGTACGGCGCGCGTTTCCTATTTGCAAAAAACGCGCTGAAATACGTGCGTAAAACGCGCGTTTTAAGAACGCTCAGGTCTGAACCCAGGGTTATGGTTTGTCATTCTGCTAGACAAAACGCCTCGACACACAGCGTTTTTTTTTTTTTTTTGTCTGTGGTCATGTCACGGTCATGCAGCTTTAAGGAAACTCATGTGGTTACCGCATGTAAAACCATACTTTTAGGATGCGTCTTTTGCCTACAATCGTTTATTAATTGTTTTTCAAACTGTTGTAGTTCTTTAGCAGTCTGATTTACTTCAAGTAATGACGTATCTGCTAAAATATATCGCAAGCTGCCGATCAACTGTATACTCGTGGTCAGAAGCCACAAGCAGGTGGGTATGTTTTACATGTTGTCTACTGCACGTACAAGCGCAATCATCACAACTTGGAATGTGCCAGCTCTAAGAAACCTAGTTCCCCATTGACTTCTATTGGGAAATGACTTGCTGCTTTCACGACCGCGCCGCGTGCTCGTAGCCCAACATAACCTTAGCTACAGATGGGAACCTAGCCATATTTAATGTTGGTGTTCTTAACAGACATTTCTCTGCTCCTTCCCCATATGGGTATCATCCGGATGCACTTTGTACTTTTCCATTCAGGCGAGTTGACATCACTGTTTAGCTTTCCTTTCTTCTGACCCATCAGAAGAGCAGAAAAAAAACTAAAAAAAGTATCCTGTATTTCGATCATCAGTTATGATCAGTTGGTGTCACTTCCGTTAGAGATCAGTTATATTTGACGAGATGCGGGACTTTCTTCCGTCAAAAATAAGTGATCTTTAATGGCAGTGATGCAAACTGATCATAACTCATTGTCAAAAAAGACGGATCAGTTTCTTAAATGCAAACTGATGCTTAACTGAGCATAACGAATGCTCAAAATAACTGATCCGTATTTTTTTAACTTTTCTGTTTTTCTGATGGATCAGAAGATCGGAAAGCTAAAACGGTGATCTGAACTCGCCTTAGAAGAACAAAGCATCAGTTCTAAATGTTGATCATGAAAGTAGTGTGACCGGATAGGGTTAATAGCACAGTACGCGGTGTACTAATTGCATTATGTCAGCTCTTTGCCGGGTGAGTCAGCATTGCCTGAGGCTCTTACCCACTTCCTTATTTTTCTATCCACTTGGATGGTTTTGCAATGTGTTCCAGGCTGATTCTGCGCTCAGTCCCGGCCATTGTCCTCCGCCTGCATGTGATTCATGTGACATTGGCTGTCTGCATCGCCTTCACATCCGCTATCTGGTCTCAGTTCCCTATGACTACAGCTTTCTCATTGGCTTGGTGCCCAAGTCCTGTCTGCCAGCACACCAGGAGAGCCATGCTTGTTGCTTAGCTTTGCATTCTGTTACTTCCTCATGCGTTTAGCAGATATGATCTGCCTGGGTGATATGGAATATTCTGAGTATTGCTTGTTATTTTATTAGGATTACTTTAGGACTTCCTTATGCAAACCAGTGTTAAGTATATCTGCAGACCTCTAGCTCCTGGCCTTTATATATTTAGAGGATGCACATAAACTCTGAAAACGGTGATTGATAAAACACTGCAGACACTAACAAACAATCAAGAGAAGTCCGTCATATTGGTTGTAGCAATTTTTTTTACTGATTAGTTACACTGTCGGGTGAAATGTATGGAAAACGTAAAAAGTTTACGCTACAGTGATATTATATTATGAAAGTAGAGCATTTAAATAGAAGCATGCAATGGTGATTTCCTCATCTGAAACTATTTATTGAAACAAAAGCCAATAACAGTGGTAGTTATACCCCGACAAAAAATGTCAATATCTCAGTAACTTGTCATGTGGCCTTGAGCATCCATTACAGCTTGACAATGACGTCTCATGCTGTTCACAAGTCGACTTATTGTCTGCTGAGGCATGGCATCCCACTCTTCTTGAAGGGCGGCCCTCAGGTCATTGAGGTTCTGGGGTACAGAGTTACGAGCCTCTAAAAGGCAACTCAGCTGAACCTATAAGTTTTTTTTCAATGGGATTCAGGTCTGGAGAAAGTACAGGCCACTCTTTCAGGTACCCCAGTCTCCAGCAGCCGTTCCCTAATGATGCGACCTCGATGAGCTGGTGCATTATCGTCCATGAAGATAAAATAAGTGCCCCATATGGTGTGCATTTGAAATCTGTATTGTGGGGAAAAAAGTGACTAGATGTAGTTTCCACAAGGAAAACGTGGTGGATGGCCACCCTATTAAACTGGGCCAAGATCTCATATGGACCTGCTACATATGGACAAAATTCTTTCTGCCATGGCAGATTTTTCCTGAGTACGTTCCACCATGTGAACGTAATGTAAACGTAATATAGGTCTAGTAGCTGTGACAATTTTGCATCCAATTTTTTTACTAACTTACTTTCTTTGTGATACCTCTTAGATTGTACGCCCTCGCGGGCAGGCCCCTCTCTCCTTCTGTACCAGTCTGTAACTTGGTGCAATTGTCTATATTTCGTATGTATACCCCTGTACTCATATGAACGGCGCCATGGAATGAATGGCACAATAATGATAATATCTTGCATCTGTCGAGTTCAGAAATGTCTACTGCATTAGTACTTCAGGCTCGTTTGTGATTTAGACTTTTGGGCAGGAGTGTGCGTTAGTTCTGAATGTTCAGGATATGGAAGCACTCCTGTCTATTTTTACATGTCTCTCTCAGACTAAGGTTGCGTTGGACAGTAATTCTCCTTGCATTTGGCAGCATAATGGAAGAAGCATCTGTGCGGGGTTTTATTATAATGAGCGCCATTAAAGAGCGCCTAGAGGATGTAGAAGGTAGTTATGACTTCTACATAAATTTGGGAAGCTTACGTACATGGTAAAAGATCTTCAGTTAAATCACGTGAATTGAAATAAATGATATTACAAATTGAGGTAATCTCAAAACATGTAATTTATGGCTTGCTTATTTTAATATCATCTCTTGTGCAAGTCTGCATGTCGAGTGTGTGTTGGTGTCTCTCCCCCCTGTGATCTCCAGTCACTAACAGAATGTGGTTAGGGATAAAAACCCAGCCAGATTTGCTAATATGTTTATGCCAGATAACTGGTATAAATACATGGATAAATCTTCTCTCACCGGTCAACTTTTACCTTTTGGCTCCTGTGCTGGAAATCACGTGTTGGATCTACACATCTCCATCCAATATGCAGGTGGTAGCTGTAGCACTGCTCCCATTCATTTCAGTGGGTGCAGCATTGCAGTTACCAGCTCCGTCCACCACACAGGCTTCAGAGTTACAAGGTAGCGGCTGATTGGCAGGGGTGCAGGGCGTTGGGCCACTGCCGATTTGATACTGATGGCCTGCACTCCTGCCAATCGGGTATCGAATTATCGGTACCCAATCGATTTGCATTTTACCGATACTAGACTGTGCTACTGCGCATCCTAGTATCACAGAACGAGCAGCGCGCACCATGTTCCCTCAGCAGCACAGTGGAGAAGGAAGCAGTCTCTCCCTCCCCACTGTGCCGCTGCCGCCAATGACAGGTGAGAGGGTAGGGGCTGTGGCCACTGCGCCACCAATGAAGATAAGTAAACCATTAATACAAATACAGGAGATGGGTGCCGGCTGCAGAATCACATAGCCGGCAACTGACCTCTATGACAGGGAGCTGCGGTCAGCGGCAGTTAACCCTCGGGTCCCTGTCATAGAGGTCCGGTGCCGGCTATGTGATTCTGCAGCCGGCACCCATCTCCTGTATTTGTATTAATGGTTTACTTATCTTCATTGGTGGCGCAGTGCGTCCTGCCCCCCACCCCAGGATAAAATCATTTGTGGCAGTGGCCGCAGGGTTCCCTCCCCCCCCACTTTCATTTGTGGTGCAGTGGCAGTTGTGATCAGAGCCCCAGCAGTGTAATCGCAGGGCTTCAATCGGTTAACATGGCAGCCAGGACGCTACTGAAGCCCTGGCTGCCATGGTAAGCTCCCTGCTCGGGGCAGCAGGGACAGTGTGAAGTCCTATTCAGCCTAATAGAACCAAAACCTCTGCTCTTGAACATCTGGTCGTTCGCTCCTTCTCTCTATCATATACTGCTCTCAGATAGGGTAGCAGAAATCTACGGACATGGTTGCTTTGAAGGGGAACTAAACCCTAAAAAAATAAATCATAAAATATATTAAATCCATGGTGTCCTCTGATAGTCCATAATAACATCCTATAAATGGGACTTTTCACGCTCACACCAGGTCTAAAAAAAATGGGGTGGGAAGGGGACGGGCCAACAGGCTCGTCTCCTGTAAAATTTTCTACGCCTTATTTAGGCATAGATTATGGTCTAAATGTAAGACGCCGAGGAAGCTATCTTACATTTAGAAGTGGTAGAGGCTGGTGCCTCTACATAACTCCAGCGGATCCACCGCCCACTATAGGAGATATTGAGACCGGCGTCTAAATTGCTGTTTCTTAATACCGCGGTATATTGTAGATACCTGTATATTGCCCAACACTAGCAGGAGGGGTGGTAGATTTAGCTGCAGCCTGATACAAGTACTGCTTTCCTATATTTTTTTTTATTTTTTTATTCTAGCTTTAGTTCCTTGTAATGGTACCCACAAAAATACATGACTATCTAGAATCTTTATTTGACTTTAATGTATGAATAACTTTAAAGGGGTTATCCAACACCTATAATGCCCTCCAAAATGCCCGGGCACGCCATACAGGTTATACTTGGCCCGTTTCCCGACACCCGCGTCGCTCCTGATCCCTGCACGGCCGCCGCTGCATCAAAACCTCTTGTCTATTTCAATTGATCGGCGCTCGGCATCTGGAATCACCATAGACATACACTTTATTTCTAATGTCATAAAAATAAGATAAAATTACAAACAATACCCCATGAGTATTGAACAATTTCACCCTACAGTGAGAGATCATGGATAAGTCAAATGTGTGGAGTGAGGCAGGGTATCGAACGCCACAAAGTTGTGCCAAGGCTCATCATGCAACAGTCATCAGTATCGGGTCGCGGGGGTCTAACAACTGGGACTCCTGGCGATCAGCTGTTGGAGTAGGTAGTGGTGCTTAGAGTAGCACCACGGTCTTCTCGCAGCTTTTCCTAGGCCAGTGACGATACATTCATCTGTCACATGGCCTAGGAGCAGCTACCAAGCACAGCCGCTATAAAATGTGTGACGCTGTGCTTGGTGAGCACAGAAAAGGCTCCAATTCCTTCTCAAACAGCTTATCGACTAGGGGCCCATTGGCACTCCCCGCCTGCCATTGGCTTCCCCCTCCCCCGACACCTGGTGTTTTCATCTGTACAGGGACAAGCAGCGGTGCGGGGACCAGGAGCGGAGCGGGGTAAGTATATTACTGGTGAGGGACCTGGCACGGGTGGGGGGGTTCTTGAAATTGGATAACCCCTTTAAAGAGAGACTCTTGACTACAGCTACACTTCAAAGGAATATTTATAATATGATTTTATTAAATATAATAAGTAGTATATACATATGGCGATATAGTGTCCTTCTTTTGCACTTGTATACAAAGGATAAAGAATATAATACACAATTATATCACCACTTTAACTGGAGTCCTGACTACATCCAGAATGAAGGTCCATACATCACAGATTGAGTTATCATCTGACATCAGCTGGGAAGCCTTTTTGGTGAAAGCAATCTTGATCGGGAAAACACTGATTAGGTTCTTACACGAGGCGTCTTCCCGTAGGATGAGCTTCTGACTTCTTTCCTGAAGGATTACAGCTTTATACAGATTAACCAAAAAGCTCCCTTTCCTAGGGGAACGTAGCTTTCGCATGCGCTCCATAACTGTCACTGTGTACGTGTTGTTCATCTGCTCTCACCCCAGACCTTGCAGCAGCCACTTCCCAGGGCCGCAGCGAGTCAGAATGCCAAAACAACCTGTAAGACAATTTGTAGACCACGCCTTACTCCCCTGCACCTCCATTCACAGGTCTTGAAATGGAATTACATTTTTTACTTGCATTGTGCAGGTGCCATCTCATGTTCATTAGCCATCACATGTTAATGAAACTGCTGTGCTCTCCTGGCAGCTGCATATCAGAGCTATGGGACGTCCGTAAAGGGTTCATGTTAACCAGTGAAATTTGTGTTTTGCTGGTCCCTATAGCAAGTTTTATGCACTTCAGGTAAGGGGTTGTTTCACTGGTTAAATTAAATTCAAACAAAAGATTACTGGCTGGACAACCCTACGTCTCCTGATATGTCTGTTGTAGTAACTACCTGCATCCTTCATGTAATAACAAATATGGAGCATCTATCCTTATCACTCCGTTGTGCAATTCCTGTGTTATTTCTACTACAATTGTGAATGAATTGTCAGCCACTTGCAGTAAAGGTACAGATGGGTGTTACCAGTTGGGGGTGTGTCCCTGTACAGTCTGACAACAGCAGCGCCGATTGGACAGAGTCGGACACACCCACTACTGGTAACATGCTCACACTGACTTTATACCTAGCTGTTAATATAAAGATTAATTAGTAAAATTGTGTTCCTACTGTTCTAATATTGAGTGTTTTTTCTTTTCTTTTTTTTTTTTTTCTCTTTAAAACCTCAAAGGATGTGGGCAGCCTGGATGCCTTGGAGACCGCTGCACGAGCCGAGGGTCTTGGATTGGATGTTTCCATGCACTCACACTTGCAGTTCTTGGGTGACAACCACCACAGTAGCAAATACCACTATGGTCTACACTTGCTGAAACCTTTTCGGATTACTTCCAAGTAAGTTGTCTTTTCACCTCTTCACACTTGTTAGAACTTGTGGTTTTGGTTGCAAAAATAGTTCTTTCTGTTTTGCCCTTACAGACACCAGCATCCTGTGGATAATGCTGGACTATTTTCCTTCATGACTTTCTCTTGGCTTACACCTTTGGCACATAAGGCATACAAGAAGGGTGAATTGTTTTTTGAAGATATCTGGCCATTGTCCCGCCATGAGTCTTCTGATGTCAATAGTAGACGGTATGTTGTTTATGCTAATACCAATTCACTATGCACATTGTTTGTTTTATGTGAAATGTGTTGTATATCGTTATGCAAAATAACACTACCAAGATTGGCGATATTGAGTATAATACGGTAATACGGCCTGATTGAATATCGCTAAAACATACTTTTATTAAATAACTATTAAAACAAGGTTCTAGTTCACAAACATGTACATTTCAGGCTAGGGCATCAGATATACAGGGGTGCATATTAAAACCTAATATCTCTTGCCTCTCCTCTGTTACCTGCCTCCCACGAATATGTTAATGTGCCATATACTCGATTAGTACATGACAAGCAGATTCGCTATTCATCACTCCAACTCCTTTCCTTTAAAATATCTCTGTACTGGAGATTCACTTTCTATACCACTCCACCTACAGAGAAATATATAGGATCCAAATATGGGGTGTATATACACTCTATAACTCCAAAGTAGTAAAGCCCTATGTACTGGCTTCATAGCAGCCATCAGTGAAGTCTATATACCCCCTATCAAGACACTGAACTCAGGTAGCCCGCAGTATATACTGGGATCCCTCCCATGAAACATCTAATGCCTTAATGGCTACATATGGTGCCGTAGTTGTTGCTACTTAAGTTGCATCTAAAGCTTGACGCGTTTCCTGGCTGATATTTAACACAGCCTTTTATCGGGAGCGAAATAAAGATACAAACAAACATATAGAGTAGCTGCACGCCACTGATGCCGTGCGTGAAGCTTGTAGCCTCCGGCTCTAGCGCGGCCGTAGCGTTTATTCATTTCATTATATGGAAAATAGATGTAGTATATGGGCTCCGAATGGCCACTTAGATTGCCTTGTCACAGTCAGAATTAAATTGGCTCCTTTGTAAATACACCGCCAGAATGTCACTTTTAATTTTGTCCTGAAGTCTCCCTGGGACTTCTCAATTTACTGAGAAGCCGATACTCAAACCGATCATCTGTAGTGTAATACAGGCTTTAGGGTGTAGTAAATTACACTGCTGGGTGTAGTAAATTACACTAAAAATCCCCAGAGCTTCTTTAAATTGGTTTCCAATTATTTCAACCCCCTAAGTCTGCAGTGACCACAGCTTCTACTGCGTTTGAGAGAAGGTGAGTACTACATTTGTGTGCCCACTGTCCCCCTACCCCACAACGCTATCCTGGGGAATTGGTGTATTATTATGGTTGCCAGGGGACTGACCAAGGTGCTTAGGTCTTCCATAATAAGCCTCTTTGCCAAAAGGATGGCTTAGTAGTGTGCCTGTCAGTGCATACAATAATGTGTAGAAATTCTGTTTAAAGCATAATAAAATCAAAGAATCACTTCTTGAGGTCCCATGGGGGACCAACAAAAGTTTACCTGGACCCGTTTAAAAAGTAACATACCAAAGGTTTTGTGCAGTGAGCGTCTGAGTGCTGAGATCATTGCTGATTGCCAAAATGAGGAGATAGAAGAGCTCACACTCTCCTCACTGCTGTACATGGGCTCAATAGAAAGTCTTGGAGCCTGTCTCTAGTTTTTTTTTCAACAGCTTTTTTGAGGCACTCATACCCTCATCGATTTAAAACATTTGATGTCAAACATTTTTTTTTTTTTGAAGATCTGTAACAAACTGTCCTAACCTCAGTATAGGTCATAAGTATCTGATCGGTGGGGGTGTGGGACCCCTGCTAATCCGCTGTTTGAGAAGGCACCAGTACTTGAAGTAGCGCTGCAGCTTACCAAACACCGTGCTGTACTTTGTAGCTTCTTTCACTTTAATGAGGCTGAACTGTGCCATGTGACCTATGAACTTGTCATCAGTGGCCTAGAAAAAGCGGAGAGAAAGCCAGCGCTATTGTGAGTGCTGTTGCCTTCTCAAACAGCTGATAAGCGGGGGTTGTGGGTGTCAAACCTCCACCAATCACATACTAATGTCCGGAGGATAGGTCATCAGTTATAAAGTCTCTTAAAACTCCTTTAGTTTCTATTAAGTCCTGGCCGAGGCAAGGCTCGATGGGAACACAGTGATTTTCCCATATCTTGCTGTGATAATCCATTGCAGTCCATGATAAAAGTGATGTAACAATTGCATGTTCAAGTACCCTAGAGCCATCATGGCTTACCTCCAGCACTCCAGCTGTGGTGAAACTACGACTCCCAGCATGCTCCATTAATTTTTATGGAGTTCTGAAAACAGCCAAGCAAGTGTGCATCTTTGGAGTTGTAGTTTTACCACAGCTGGAGTGTCGGAGGTTAGCCATCACTTTCCTGGATTGATCTGATGGATGGATCGATCTAATGTGATCATCCCCTTGCTGGCTCCTACCAAATTTTTTCCCGTACCCTGGAAGGGGGCTTGACCTAAATTTTCACGAAGCCACTAACATCATCTGTATTTTTTTTAATACTGTTTCTTACTTATTACCACCACCAGAGGGCATCAGCATTCTACGTAGGAGTTGGTGTAATTACAAATCAATCCTTCTATTTTCTTCTAATTTTGTAAGATAACCATGTTATAAATATAGATAAGAATGACATTAAGGCTTACTACTGTCAGACATCCAGTCTACTAGAACGATGTACAATATGAAACAACTGTTTCGCAGGACACTTATCTCCTTATCTGTGCATTCCTCAGACATGTGGTAATCAACTTCAACCATTCTTGTTCACACACTTAATTTTATACACCATGAATATATTTTGATTATCAATAATTAATTCTAATTGATTTCAGTTTCTTAGAACATAACATGTAAGATAAAAGATATAATGCACACAATACAATCACTTTATAGCTATATACTCCATACAATGAATACAAAATTGATCCCCTTCTATTAATTGGGATGGAGGAAAAAAAAAACTTGCACATTATACCATTGTTTTGCAGGGGCTTTCATGTTTTATGGTACATCTCTACCTCTCCCATTCAATTTATAACGTAAGAATTGTCTATGCAAGCATTCCTAACTGTTTAATTAGTGATTCTCTGTCTTGAGAAAGCTTGAACTCACACTGCCTTTTCAGAAAACAGACAAGATGGCTACCAGAATGTCCATATACCCATCTTTTTTTTTTTTTTTTTTTATCAGATTTTTTTTTTATTAATAACAAGAAAGACAAGGTACTTTGTTACAGTAAAATCACGCAATGCGACATAGATCAATCTCACAAACAATGTTACTCTAGAGGCACATCAAGAGTTTGGTGTTAGTGTCCATTACTAGACCGTATTTAGACGCCTTCTCATAATTTCTGGGGACATCACCTTTTCTGAAAGATTGCTTTTTCATACAGCAGCCTAGTATTGACTTTGCATATATACTCTCTAAAAGTTGGAGGTTCGGCCTGTATCCAGTGTAAAGCTATCAATTTTCTCGCTACATACAATAGGCGACCTATTGCCACTTTAAATGGGTTTTCTATTCCTAGTTCTGACACAAACCCAGGATGCACACCTTGGGATCATACGGTATTTGCACCACATATGCTTTTTGTATGACAGTCAGCACCTGCCTCCAAAATCTCTTCAATCTCGCGCAACTCCACAGCATATGTATCAGATCCGCAGTTTCCCAGAACACCTGGGACAGTTAGCATCTGGTCCATATCCCAATCTCTGTAAAAAATAAAATAAAACGGTGTCTTTTACACTCTGTGGATAAAAAAACAATTGCGAGAGCTTTCATCCTTCGCTCAAAGAGGAAACAGGCACTGGTCTTCAGATATGGTCCCTACATCTTGCTCCCATCTGCGCATCCTGGACAACGGGTGAGACACCAGAAAGTTGTCCAATAATGATTTATAAATCATGGAGATCAACCCTCTCCTTAATATATACCCATCTTTAAATGTAATCTGTATAGAGGCTTTTATAATATTGATTCCTTTTCTGCTCAATATACTTGACTTAAATATAAAAAATGCAAAAAAAAATTAAAATTTAAATCATCCCCTTTCCCCATTCCAATAAAAAAAATAAACATAATTGAAATTGCTGCGTCCAAAAATACCAGAACTATTAAATATTAAAGAATTTATTCTGTATGATGAACAGCATAGCAGACCACAAGAGAAATGTTTGTTCTTTTTCCATTCAGGCTGGAGAAACTGTGGTTCGATGAGGTGAAAGAGCGAGGCGGAGAGGAAGCGTCTCTCCGGAGTGTTGTCTGGAAATTCTGTCGCACGAGGCTGATCATCTCCATCATGTGCCTGATGCTGACTCAACTGGCTGGCTTCATTGGTCCAGTAAGTAGTTTCCACCCTGTTTCATGTGCCCAAAGGTAATACCATCTTTAGAACTTTTTGTTCTTGGTGCGCTCTTTTGACCTACTACTGCGATCTTTTCGTTTAGATCTGCAGAATTGGCCCTGGTTCACCATTTTTTTTTTGACGAAGTGTAGTATACAGGTGACTTTTGGCAACTACAACGCATTGCAGAACCTGTAGCCCAGTAATGATATCTATACACTGCTGATTTAAACATTGGCTTATCCATATTGTTTTCATTTATATAAAGCAGCAGTGTTGGCTTTTTGTGCCACTAATGAGGTATTGTTCATCTTGCTTAAAGCATAAGACAGACAAAATAAATCCTCAGTCAGGCCATATCCCCCGCATTATTCCACAGTGGCTGTACATGCATGTATTCAGCAAACTATGGTACCCTATTCTCTCCATTTGCGACTTCTAGCTAATTTCTATTAAGGTGTATAGCAATTTCACAGCTTTTAGTACTAATTTTCAGTGTGCTGTTTAAAGATGAAGGTGCAATATGTGGGTAAGTACCTATGGGGCACTGTTAAAATGTCTGTTAATTGCTTTTTCTGTACTGATTTGTACTAGCGACTGATTTTTTGTTTTTCATGAGGATACAATTGTTTTGATAATGTTGAGTGTAAAGTTGTAGACGTACTGTTACACGTAGAATGCTCCAAACCTAACAAAACAAGCTTCCTTAAGAAGAGCTTCTGTCATTGTTACACTACATAGGTGATGGGTGCTCCCAGAGGACTTGTACTAGTGGCTTCATTTCCAGGCCCATGCTAGATATTATCAGATCCTGTTAGTTCCACAGTCTTCAGTTCAAGTAATGAAAGAGCAGAGACCGCACTCCAAATGTGCAAGGTGCATATCGCTTTAATCCAGATATGACGTTTCGTCTGACTTGGCCTTCTTCAAGCCTGTCTTGACGCCACACCTTGGCATGCTGCTCATCCACCATACCGTACCTAAGCACCTTAGTTCACGTCAGGAGGCTAAATGTATGGAGTTGAATCTTTGAAGGATTTAGTGGTGTTGGCATTTGATATGCATGGTTCCTCTTATGAGATCAGAAGAAACGTGTCTTCCTGTAGTAGGAAACAAACCATGGTAGAACCTGAGAACTAGTCTGGTCAGTAGAAACAAAGTGAGTGCCATTTAGTGACTAGCCCCTAATGCGCTTACAGCTGCTATGTATGGACTCTTGATTTCTTAAGTTTGTGTCCATTTTAAGGATTTTATTTAGTGGTTTCTCTTTCTGTGGTGTAATTATGGACTCCTAAGATTCTCTGCTTGTTAGAAACAATGTTGGCTCACAACCTCCCATTCCATGGTGATATATTAATGTCCTTGCCTTGAAAAGTTGGATTAAAGGCCATGTCATATAGAAATATTCTTCACGGGAAGCTATTTAATGTTATGTATTTGCAAATGACTGTCCCCCAATTGTGTACTTGAGAGCTAGAAGAATATTGGGGTGTACTATAAGAGTACAGTGGTTTGGTTTAACATGTTTTGTCTCTTTAATCCAGCCTCTCCTGTTTGCCATGTGAGACGCTGGACTAATGGTGGGGTGGGAGAGGGATCGTTACTAACGTAACCTCTGTAGTGGAACCAATGACAGAAGCTATTCTTTAGAATTTCCAGGGTGGCAGTTCTGCGGCCAGATTCAGCCAGGCAAGCTGGGCAGAAACACACACAGTGCAAGTCTAAGGTAAGGTCTTATTTATTCCACGGGAATGCTTACAACCACAAGAAGCTTCAGCCTATGGTAACATTAATCTCCAGAGATTCTCCCATTAACTCTTAACAGTGCTTTCATTATTTGCCTCTCATTCTACATTTATTTCTCTTAGTTTTTTGTTTTTTTATTTTCACTTGGTAAATTTATAATTGTGAATGCTGAGCGTTTCTTTTGTTAGCCTTTTTGTCATTGGATACGGAACATACTGCTTTTTCTTGAGTCTCTGCCTGGCGTCAGGAGGTTCACACACTTCCTACAGTGCCTCTGCAAGGCTCAATAGAAGCAGGTCTTCGTTATCTTGCTGTATCTGTGCTTTTTTTTTCTTCTTCTTATATGTATCCAGTGTTCCTAAATTAGATTGCTTCATCCTCCAGTGCCAAAATTTTACACAAGCAGGTACCCCCAGTGTTCCTTTTCCAAACAAGCAACCTAATGTGCAGTCTGTCCGCGTTTCCAAGTGCTGCCTTTCCCTTATACAATTATGAGCTGAAAGTTACCCCCAACAGGGCTGATTTGGGGAAACCACAAGGACATGGACTCATCGGACTCATCCTGTAATAACAGGAAAGGCAGGCTGGGTAATGCGTAACCTCCGGTTCCTTCATACCTACTAATGGCATACGCACTCAAAGCTTCTGTGCCAGCCACATGCCAACTGGTTGATTGGCTCAGCTTGAAAAGACTGTTGTACAAGGACTAGAAGAGACTCGAAAGATTCCAGTCATCCGATAACCGTTCTGATCTTTTGATGAATCTTGTATATCTCGATAGAATTCCTTTTTCTCATCTTGGCGACAAACATTGGATACAGCGCAAGAAAATTATGAATAGGATTTTTTTTTTTTTTTTTTTTTTTTTTTTTATTTTTTTAATGCTTCTTTCCAGAACCAGTTGGAATGGATTGGTAGAATGTTTGAGATTTGTATATTACCCACTTGCTCTCTTGTTTTGTTTCTGAATTGTATGTGATTCTGTTATTACGGAAGTGCTTGTTGGAATCTGTTGGTGAAATACAACCCCCACTCCCTTAATAAAATTTTGTTTTTTTCCTAAGTTCATAGTTTTTTTATCCACTGTTGGCAAAATAGCTTTGAAGTAGTGTAAATTGATGATTTTATTTAGAGATAACGAAACTGTCAAATAAGAAAGATCATTATAAAAGAGCCGGCTGACATGTGAACCACCGTTCAGACCTTTTGGTATAGTGGAAGACTGGGTTGCCTGGGTAAGCGTAAAGTCTCCAGAGTATACAGCTGACTTGTATTGTTTTAACTTGCTTGTTTTTTTTTTTTTTTTATTATTTTTTTTTTTTTCTATGATAATAAACTGCTGATATTTATTTTCAGGAATTTATTGCCAAAATGTCCTTCTCTTCCCCGTACAACTGTAGGTACAACTGTTCCTTTTTATCCAATGCGCACGTTGAAAACAAATTAAGTATTTGCATTAAGATTTCTTTTCGTTTTTTATTCTTTTTTTTTTTTTTTTTTTTTTTCAATGCCTCTGTTTTCCTTTAAACCAGTTTTATATTGGTGGTGTACTACTCATGAAGTAAGTTTTATGTTAAGTTAGAATGCGGAGTCCTGTCACAATTCTGCCATTGCTTCTTTGAAGGCGTATGTGTAACCAAATAGCATTTTATCTGTTTTTCTATACCTGCAATTCAGTCTCCAAGCGTTACACACTTGCCTCCAACGGTATTGTCTTTCTGTTAGGTCTTTGGAAAATCATTGGCAGTATTCTAACTTGGCATAAAGCGTGGTAAAAATTGTTGTAAAAAGCTTGCTAGGCACCTCATGCCCCTTTGCCTCTCTCCCCGTAGGCGTTCGTAGTGAAAAGCCTCTTGGAGTATACCCAGCAAAGTGATACGGACCTCTCATACAGCTTGTTGTTAGTGTTTGGGCTACTCATGACTGAGATTGTCAGATCTTGGTCCCTGGCACTCACTTGGGGTTTGAATTATCGAACTGGTTCCCGTCTGCGAGGAGCGATACTTACCATGGCGTTTAAGAAGATTCTTAAGCTAAAGAACATAAAGGAGAAATCACTGGGAGAGGTGTGTAATATATAAATTTTTCTTGCATATACTACTGTCTAGTTATTCAGTTTCCCAAATGTGGTAAAGTTTTGCTTTTTTCTTCTGGAGTCTGTTTCTATGCTACTTAGGGCTGTATTACACCAACAGATTATCTGACCAAAATCTGTCCAATCGGACCAATAGTTGTTGTGTATAACCAAAGATCTGCTTGTGTAATAGGCTGCTTGGTCCGATAATCTGTTGGTATAATGTCATAGTTTCACACTAGCGGCACTGACTTCTGGCAGGCTGTTCCGTCAGGTGAACAGCCTGTCGGATCCGTCCTGCCGCTAGTGAACGTGTGCCCCCGGACTACTGCTGCGGCCCCATTGACTTTACTTACTACTTGCCGTTAGGTTATTTTACCCTTTGTTTGTTTCTATAATAAAAACTCTTGAAATTTGCATGCAAAATGTATTACCCCCTGTTCAGGGATGCCAGCTATAGCTGCTTTTGGCGATGGGACTGATTAAGTTAAAATAACAAGAATTACTTTGGGTATGGGTACCATACACTGTGTGTCTGCCACTCATTATTTTAAGTATATTTATATACATTTGTTAAGTAGTCCTTTTATAATCATAATAATTTAACATTCTCTTAGTTTTTTTTTTTTTTATATTTGTACTAATTTTTGTTTACTCTGGATCTGGAGCTAGCCTGAGATGCATTTTCTAGCAATTGGATCATCGTCAGTAATGGCTTTTAGATCTCTTTTGCAGTTCCTGCAGTAGTCAGTCACCTTTCTCATGGGCAGCAGATTATTTCAGTTCTTTTATGTCAGAACAGCCTGGTTGATAGCAGCACTCTTTTCTATAATGTATTCTATAAAGTATAAATTGGTCTTGAAGGTGAGAAGGATTATATGAATTTAGGAATGGGCCCTAGATGGTTGTTTAGAGTGGGAGTAAAATTCCTTAATCCTGGAATGGATATGAAATAACTTTTGATTTACAGGCAAGTTTTATCAAAAAATGTATAGAACAAGTTCTAATTGCAGCATCTTTTTTAATCATTGGGGTCTGGTTTTAATAACTACCATGTTATGATTTCCAGCTGATAAATGTTTGCTCCGCTGATGGGCTGCGAGTGTTTGAAGCTGCAGCTGTTGGCAGTCTGCTGGCAGGAGGGCCCATAGTTGCAGTCCTTGGGATGGTGTACAATGTCTATGTATTGGGTCCCACTGGCTTCCTTGGCTCTGCAGTGTTCATCCTTTTTTACCCAGCTATGGTAAGTTATTTTATACAGTTTTACCTTTATTTTGCGTGACTTCATCCCTGTTCTTTAAATACATGCCCATATTGTGGCTCCATGTTGGGGTACTTTCATACTTGCGTTGTTTGATTCCGGCAGGCACTTTTTTTTTTTTTTCACATTTTTAAAGGTCTGTGCATGTGCAAACCGGAATGCCGGATCAGTCATTGTGGTATTTTTAATGCTGGATCCGGCACTAATGCATTCCGGAATTTTGGATGGAGATGATACCACAGCATGCTGCAGTATTATCTCCGGCCAAAATGCCGTTCAGTGACTGAACTGAAGACATCCTGATGCGTCCTGAACGGATTTCTCTCCATTCAGAATGCATTAGGATATAACTGAAGCATTTTTTTCGGTATTGAGCCCCGAGGAGGGAACTCAATGCCGGAAAAGTTTAACGCTAGTGTGAAAGTACCCTAAGAGCTGTGTATTTAGGTCCACATATTGGAGGTCCACCCCTTTGAATTTTGTGACCTTTTTATTGCTTAATTAGTAGGTCACTGCACATAATGTGCAGAACTGTTGTAATACTTTTATTTTGACTGCCCAGTGTTCAAGGGTTATCTGGGAATTTCATATTGATGACCTCTCCTGGGGAGTCAGACCCCTGCTGATATTGTTGGGATGTCCTATCCTGAAGATAGGACTTCAATATGAAAATCCTGGAGAACCCCTTTAAAGTGTACCTCCAATTATAAACAAATTTCCATAAAAGAGTAGTACGAGTGACGATAACAAAACGCATAATATCTTATCAGGCTCATTTTCTCTGGAAGTAGCCATTCACTCGTTCACTGGTAAATATATATCCATCTCTAGATGACTTTTCAGCTTTGGTAAGAGATCGGGTTACAGTTGACCATGGAAGTCTAGGAAGGAGGAAGCAGCTACAGAGGGGCAGAGAAATACAGATACCCTGTTGTATTTTTTTTCTGATTTATAGTACTAGAGCCATTTCTCTGTGTGCTTTGTGTAGGAGATATAGCGGCTAATCTGAAGCTCCCTCCTCCCCCATTCTTCTATGTGCAACTAACGTTATCTCTCAGTAACTCCGTTACTATCTCTAGTAAGTGTATTATGAACATCACTGACAGTTTGGAATATGTGTGCATTTTATTATCACAGATTCACTTCTGTCCTTTTATTATACTCTACAACAATACATTTCAATACATGGTGAATACTAGGACGTTTTATTGTATTATTGCAGTGAAGGAAGCATATTTGGGCAGCGGCTAGAGCAGCACATTCTTAGCACAATGAGGCACAAACATCTTTTATTTTTTTTCTGCAGATGTTTGTATCCAGGCTCACTGCATACTTTAGAAGAAAGTGCGTTTCAGTCACGGATGAACGTGTTCAGAAGATGAATGAAGTTCTAAATTACATCAAATTCATTAAGATGTATGCATGGGTGAAGGCATTCTCACAAAATGTACAGAGTAAGTACAGGACGGGACACTTGATTTTCAAAGAATTTTTGATTTTATAAAGGCACAAAACAATACCCTACTTTTTCATGCTGCTTTTGCTTTTAAGTCATAGTATATAACTACTAGAACCATCCTGATGTATGTAATTGTAGTATTCTCAAGGGGAGTCTGTCAGCAGATTCATGCTGCACTAACCGTGGAAAAAGTTTGTCAGTAGGCCAATAAGGAGAGACCTGTCTGCCACTGCCATTCTGAACTCACACCCGTTCACATGCTGCTTCTAATAGTCCCTGAGGAGCTAGCAGATTATAGTGAAATGCATAGGACTAAGACAGGGACATGATAGCTAGGGAGGTTTGGGTTCCAATGCGGGCCGAGATCGCTCTTTTTAGGGCAAGTGCTCAGTTGATGCCGGAGCCCGGCTAGTTTTGAAAGCACTCAGCAAGTTGATCCAGCAATAGAGGTCAGCACTGAATATATGAAAACCTAACTTCTAAAACAGTTACTCTGTGATGTGAGCATGAAAAATGTACAAATTGCCCCAGAAATATACAGAGATATTAGCTATATGTTTATAGTATGTTCATAGCAAATGTGTTCATTTTAGCCACACTTATTAAAGGTTAAAGGGAGTCTTTCACCCCCCCCAAACCCCATTTTTCACTACTGACATCTTACAGTGCTAATTTGTCCCCCCATTAAAAAGCCTCTTACCCCATTGTTTTACAGCTTACCGATCTTCAGAAAATGACTTTTATTGCAGCTGTCAATCACAGCTGAAGGTGCCCAGGGGAGGCGTCCTAACGGCCGGTGCCCAGGCCGCGCGCTCATCTTATGTCTCCACGCCCCCTTTCACCCAGACGGCCCGCCCAGTGTCTTCTTCTTGGCCTCCTCCTGAAGTGGCTAAATACAGTGCCTTCGTCGTGGATCCGGCAGTCCGCGCCTGCGCACTGGTTTCCCGATTACTGGCGCAAGCATCGGGGTATCCTGTGCGCAGGCGCGTACAGCGATACTCCTAAAGCGCTGCATTGGAGCTCAAGAGCTCCGGCGCAGGCGCGGGATTTAGCCACTTCAGGAGGAGGCCAAGAAGAAGACACTGGGCGGGCCGTCTGGGTGAAGGGGGCGTAGAGACATAATAAGATGAGCGCGGCCTGGGCACCCGCTGTTAGGACGCCGCCCCTGGGCACCTACAGCTGTGATTGACAGCTGCAATAAAAGTCATTTTCTGAAGATCGGTAAGCTGTAAAACAATGGGGTAAGAGGCTTTTTAATGGGGGGACAAATTAGCACTGGAAGATGTCAGTAGTGAAAAATGGGGTTTGGGGGTGAAAGACTCACTTTAAAGTTTTTTAATTTATTTCTCCATCTTGGGTGAACTGTATATTTGCTCTATGTAAGTACTAAAATGAGTGCAATGTCCCTATCAGTGTAAGGCAGCAGGCATTGCTTATGTTACAAAAATTCTTTTACACTTTGGTACTGTTATGATAAACCTCTTCCTTCTTTTAGAAATACGAGAAACTGAACACAATATCCTTGAGAAAGCTGGATATTTCCAGAGCATCACTGTTGGAGTTGCTCCCATTGTTGTGGTCATTGCCAGTGTAATCACTTTCTCTGTGCATATGCTGCTTGGATATGATCTCACCGCTGCCCAGGTAAGATATGATGATTTAGAAGGGACCTATTACATACTACCTTAAGGGTGCATTCACATAACCGCATTAATGGGTCCGCAGCTATTCCGCAGTTTTGGCCTATCCTCAAGACAGTTCATCAATATGAGATTGACATCAGGCAACCCGGACAATCAGGTGTTTGAGGAAGTTGAAGCGCTCGCCATAGCTCCAGTGAGCACCAGACACTGTCCTGTCCATTGGATAGCACCCATGCTTGGTATTGCAGCTCAGCCCTATACACAGCCTAGGCCTGTGATGGCTAACCTCCGACACTCCAGCTGTGTTAAAACTACAACTCCCAAAATGCACAATTGCTTGGCTGTTCTCAGAACTCCATAGAAATGAATAGAGCATGCTGGGAGTTGTAGTTTCACCACAGCTGGAGTGCCGGAGGTTAGCCATCACTGGCCCAGGCCATGTGACTGATAAATGTGACATCACATAGACCTTGGAAGAGGCGTAAGCACTTACGGAGTGCCGCTCCCTCTTCGAACAGCTGATCCCCTGCTAATCTGATAATGATGACCTATCCTGAGTAAAAGGCCATCAATATCAAAATCCAGAGAACCCCTTTACATACCTGAATTATTTCCAAAGAAATGCTGGGACTACAAATACTAGGAACTACATGTATGTATCTTACCCTACATATATGGGCCCAGCTGATGCAAACAACACTATAATACATCTGCAGTTTGACCAAATTGATCACAATCGAACAACGGCCTGCAAATCTCCTGAAACTTGTAACAATGAGAGCCATCATGTCCGAGCCGAGATGCACAAATAGGCCTTTGATTTGCATGGGGCTCCTCAACTACTAAATAAAAGGCATCTGTAAATTAACGAATAGTGGGGTTTTAATTTAGTGAAGATTAAAAAATGAGCACTTTTTTCCTAGGCATTTACAGTTGTCACGGTCTTTAATTCCATGACGTTTGCGCTAAAGGTGACGCCGTTCTCTGTGAAATCGCTATCTGAGGCTTCTGTATCTATGGAAAGGTTTAAGGTAAGCTGCTGTCCACAGGTCTGGTCCCATTTTTTTCATGAGTCATCCAAATGACATGCGGTCATGTAAAATTTCGAATTGGGGTCAAAATGTTATAACTTAGGGTTTAATGTTAGTTTTTGAAGGTTTTAGTCAATTGGCCACTTTGATTTATGCTGGGGATAATCTTTTCCATTTAGTAAACAGTATGTAACGGTTATTTGCATTCTTCCTGGCTGCATAATATTGGCGCCATCTGCGTCACGTTAATACAGCTGGACTTACCTGCAGATGTTTCCTTTTTAAAACACTCACTTTTTGTGCTTAACCAGTCTTCAGGTCTATATACGTAGAGTTATGTCATGCCAGTTAAAGTTACACTGAAGCAGGCAGAGGGACCTATGGGCTGCCGCAAAGGTAATGTAGGCCCAGAAGAGCATGCCAGCTCTTTAAAAAAAACTAACAGACATTTGTTTCAGCTCTAGCAATCAAGTCAGATTGGTCTCCTGGTCAAATCTCACGGATGTAAGTGTTAAGCCTACTAGGTGTAGCTGCACAGGGTGTGACTATTTGAGGCTGAGAAGGTGGATAGCTGATTATATAATAGGCTATATTGGGATGAGGTTGGGGTTCATTCATTGAGGCTTTCGGTTTGCTGCATGTTTTTTATATTTATTTTTTTATCAGATTATTTTTACTAGCCTTTTCAAATAAAAAGGTACAACACCGTACAACAGTACGGATGTTTTTTATATTCAGTTGTCATTGCTTTATGGGTTTGTTTATACTAGTACAGGTTCGATTCATATCATAAAGTTAGTGCATCCCCCAAATAAATGGGGGTTCTGTCTTGTCCAAACTATTTGTCTGATATAAGTAGGTTGCAGAGTTACTCCAGAAATACTCCGAGTCACCCTTGATCTGAAATTAGTTGACTCTAATGAGCTACCTTTTGCTCCGCAGCAGCTTCCTTCCACTGTATAGCCTGATGTTTTTGCTTCCTGCGTGACCTAGACCTGACCTGCTGTCTCATCTTTGCACCTTTCTCACAACCTCCTATCAGAGTTTATTTCTAATGGAAGAGGTTCACATGGTAAAGAAAAAGCCATCCTGCTCAAACGTCATCATTCAGCTGAAAAATGCCACATTAGCGTGGGATTCTTCCCATGCCAGCACCCAGTGCTCTCCGAAGACAACCCCCAAACTGAAAAAAGACAAGAAGGGGGCAAAAGGAAAGAAAGAGAAGGCTAATTTGCAGCAAGAAGGACCACAGGCTGTTCTGGCAGAGCAGAAAGGACATTTACTGGTGGATAATGATGAGCAAGTCAGCCCTGATGAAGAAGGGAAAGAAATCCAGCCATCAAATATACGGCTACAGCGGGCCTTATACAACATTGATCTGGAGATTGAAATGGTAGGTTAAAAAACTGTAATCCTGTTATTAAAATACTAACTTAGGAAGTCCATATTCATGTTTATAGTGATTCCTTTGCAATCCGTACTCTGGTACACTGCTGACATATCAGAGGTATATGAGAGTACAGATTAGGCTCCATTCAGACGTCTGTGTGGTTTGCGGATCCGCAAAACACGGACATCGGTAATGTGCGTTCCGCATTTTGCGGACCGCACATCGGCGGCACTCTCATATAATCTCAAATGTATTTTCTTGTCCGCAATTGTGGACAAGAATAGGACGCGTTATATTTTTTTGCGGAACGGAAGTGCGGATCCGCAATTCCGGATCCGGGCGGGACATAGTGTGTCCCCATAGAAATGAATGGGTCCGCAATTCCGTTCCGCAAAATGCGGAACAGAATTGCGGACGTGTAAATGGAGCCTTATACTGCTGGGCTCAGTGAGCGTTGTACAGACAGGACCACACATCGCTGGTCCTGCATGTTCGCTCTGCTAAAGTCTGGCATAGATGGACTATGCTAGGCTTTAGTGGAGCAGGCAGGCAGGCATAAGCACCCACTCGCTTCTCTCTGCTAAAAGCCTTGCATGGTGCAGGGTCTAGCCTGCCTGCTCCACTAAAGCCTGGCATAGCCCATCTACGCCAGGATTTAGCACAGCAGACGGGCAGGACCAGCGATGTGTGCGCCTGTCTGTACGTGGCTCACTGAGCCACGTAGTAGAATCTGTACTCCCATACACCTCTAATATGTCAGCAGAGTATGGATTGCAAAGCGCTATAGACACTCGAACTTCAGGTGCCTATTTTGTGTGGAACACCCGAAAAATTAAGGGCCAGATTTATCATTAGCTAAAGTCACTTTAATGGAGTGAAAAAGTCGCAAAAAAATGCGCAATCGGTAAAATTGCGCATTTTTTTGCGACTTTTTCAAGCTCTGCACTAAGCTCTCCAGTTTTGTGAAAGTGGGCGTGTTGTCTTATGTAAATGAATCTCTAGACATATTTACTATTGCAACCATTTAAAAAGTCGCAAAAAAATGCGCAATTTCACTCCAGGGGGGACCATGCTTATCTTATGCGACTTTTTAATAGAACATGCGACTTTTTTGTAAAGACGTGCGACTTTTGTAAAGCCGCTTACTGAAGGATAAACTGCTACCGTCAAACCACATTTATCACAGTATTAAAGGACCATTAATAAATCTGACTAACTAAAAGTGACTTTGGGCAGATGTAAAAGTGGAGTAAGATGTAAGTGTAATGATAAATCTGGCCCTAAGTATATTAGAAAAATAGATTTTAGGGCATTTACAATAGGTTTTAATAAACTTTATTTTAAAGTTTGGGTACACTTTAAGTAGATTTCATCTTTATAAATGGAATATTGTCAGACTATAAATTGAGTGAATAAACTCCTGGGGCCAGATTTATCATTACACTGACATCTTACTCCACTTTTACATCTGCCCAAAGTCACTTTTAGTTAGTCAGATTTATTAATGGTCCTTTAATACTGTGATAAATGTGGAATGACGGTAACAGTTTATCCTTCAGTAAGCGGCTTTACAAAAGTCGCACGTCTTTACAAAAAAGTCGCATGTTCTATTAAAAAGTCGCATAAGATAAGCATGGTCCCCCCTGGAGTGAAATTGCGGCTTTTTTGCGACTTTTTTGCGACTTTTTAAATGGTTGCAATAGTAAATATGTCTAGAGATTCATTTACATAAGACAACATGCCCACTTTCACAAAACTGGAGAGCTTAGTGCAGAGCTTGAAAAAGTCGCAAAAAAATGTGCAATTTTACCGATTGCGCATTTTTTTGCGACTTTTTCACTCCATTAAAGTGACTTTAGCTAATGATAAATCTGGCCCCTGGGGTATAAAGCCCCCTCCTTTTTTTTCTTTTTGTTTTCCGGTGTGACTTATCTCACAATGAATGTGTGGAGCGCATGGGTTTGGGAGGCTTGGTGGTGGGTTAGGTTGTGAAAAGATAATTCTCCAACTATTATGTGTGTCAGATTTTATACTCTGTAATTGATTTATAAAAACCAAGTATTTTAACCGGTATGTTTTTCCCTAATAAAAAATGATTTGCAAATCTTGAGTTAATTAGCCGACAGAATACAATTTATGAATGCATTTAATCATGTTTAATGTAATCCCCTTATAGTTGCTAATTTGCTGTTTTTTCCCTATAGGGCAAGCTGATAGGAATATGTGGTAGTGTGGGCAGTGGAAAAACATCCTTAACTTCTGCTATACTAGGACAGGTAATGTACTGGATAAGTTCAATGTGTATGTGTCTTGTAAGATATGTTACAAAGTTTCTCATATTCACCTGTACTATTGATCTATGCAAAGTTTTGTTAAAACAACCGTGACCAATGGCCATTTTAAATGATCACCAGGAAATGTAGTTAAACCGGGCACATTGCTTTGTAGGGCTAGCTCAGATATATGTAATGATGCCTTTTACTTTGAACCATTGATTCATTCTGGAGAAAAAGTACTTGTAATCCTTATGAAAATAAGCAGTTACACTGAGGGCACGCCAGACGTGTGAGTATTCTCTCAGTCCCCCAAGGCCCCATTCCTCCTCCCTCCCCCTTCTCAGGTTTTCCCATGTGAATATTCCCTAAGGAGGCCTGCTTACCTCCACCTAAGGCCTCAGTTTCGGCAGGCGTCCCTCCCCTGGCGTTTTATGAGACTTCATGTCAGGCCATTTTCTGCTTACTCTCAGAGATGCAGCATAAGTGGGTGAGCGCCTTCTGAGGGCTTGGTCCAACTCGCCCCTTTGGTATTTAGAGGCAGGAATTCAAAAGCCATTGGAGTAGCTATAGGAAAAAGGCTACTCGGCTGAAATATTGCACATGCATTAAGAAAAAAAAAAAAATAAGCACCCCTGGCTTGCTTTAATCCCCAATAAGCTCCTTCCCTGCCTTCTGCTTAACCCCTTCCTTGCCTCAGTACTACTGTGCCGAGGAAAGGGCTTACTGGACACTCTGCTGAGGCTTACAGTGCTGTTATTAGTACAGACTGATGTGGGTGCAGTTTCCCTAGCTCTGTTTTGTTAGAATTGAGCTAAAAAAACAAACCAAAAACTATATATCCATATATTATTAACCCTTGGAGCTATCTGGTCCTTCTGGACCCAGTTCCCATGCCATTCTTTAGGCAAAATTTCTTTACCCTACTGCTGGATACATACGTCCTATAGCGTAAGCAGAATCCTAGCACTACCGCTGGATACCGCACTCCCTGTAGCTTGCCCTTCTTCTATAGGCGGAGTAGTTACACTACCACTGAATTTCGTGAATCCTGTCACATTCCCTTCCCTCCTTAGGCGTAATATATGTGCTCACCACTGGTGCCTGTACATTCTGTAGAATACCCTCCTTCCACAGGCGGAGTAATTTCCCTTGCACTGGATACCGGACAGCCTGTAACATTACCCCCCTCCTATGGAGTAATTGCACTATCACTGGATCCTGGACAGACTGTCGCATTACCCTCCTTCCTTAGGTAGAGTATTGCACTTCCACTGGATACCATACGTCCTGTTGCATTAACCCCTCCGCAGGCGGAGTAATTACTCTCTTACTGGATATAATCTGTCGTGTCAGCTTTCCCTCTTCTATTGGGGGATTAGTTGCACCACAATTGCGTGCTATAGATCCTGTAGCATTACCCTCCCTCCATTGACGGAGTAGTTGCACAAACAGTAGTGCTTGCACTACCAGGGGACTCTGTACATCTTTTCGGTTCCCCTCTTTCCGTCAGCGGAGTAATTCTACTACCACTGGAAACTGTTACTCCTATCACATTATCCATCTTTCCTGGGTAGAGTAATTGCTTCAACATTGTCTACCGCGACTACTCTTTTGTTCTTTGTTGCATGGCATCCCGTTCTATGGGTGGCCTATTGGCTAGACACGGTACCTACAATTGCCTTATCCCCCGTCATAGGTGGTATTTTGGCACTACTGCTGGATACTTGTGACTGCTTCACACTACCCCTTCCTCAGGTACTTAGTTTGGATTGGTGTCTGGCGCCTACGTGGCAGCCTTGGTCTTCCAGGTTGGCTTGTCGCTCTAACAGGCCGTTGGTATACCTCATAGCTTTCCTCGTGCCTCGAGTCCCTGTGAGGGGCAGTCTCATTTGGTTGATTGTCATTGGCACGACCGGCGTCCACACTCCTTCCGTAGGTGGAATGTCTGCTCTGATTGCCAGTTTTCTTCCTTCTCAGGTGGAGTGTTGCGCTAGCACCAGTTCTTGGTGGCTATTGCTGTTGTCCTCATTTTCAAGTGGAGTTTCTCCTCTGACCCTAGAGGCCATAGTTGTTGCTATCGCCTCCCCCCTGTGAGGCAGTCTTTGCGCTGCCCATAGGTATTCTGGCTACTCCGGTTCCATGGCTACTACTGTGTGAATCCTTCCCAGGGGAAGTTTTTGCGTTCATCCTTCAACTGCGGCTTGCATGACGCATGAGTGGGGGACACTACATTTATGGTTTTCTCCACATCCCCTTCCTCCATGTGGAGTATCGGCCCTGGCATTCTGGCAGTATCTACAAAGCATTCCTCCTTCTAGGCATGGTGCCTTCTCGCTAGTTGTAGTTGTGATCGTTTCTACATTTTCTTCTTCCACAGGGGGCACTTTGCTTATGTTCTGCCATGACACGCTGCGGTTGAGGGGTTTTCTCACTTCTGCTGGGCGTTAGTACGTTTTCTGTACCTGGTATAACCTACCGATTTCTATGGTGCTGGCTTAGCACCTTGTTCCCTTTTACATGTACCACATTCCCTCTACAATCTACTACGGTGACAGCATCAGCGTTCCCTCCTTGTGGAGTTTGGATATGCACTTATTCAGTTTCCATATATGAGCTGTCTACATGGCTCCCCTCACCGGGTCGAGCGGTCGTACCCCCCCTTGTCATCACCCCTAAGTGCTGATTCTCTACTGAATCGCATCGGCTGCTTCTACTTCTCCCCTTTTGCAGGTCGAGTAGTTGCGCTCCCCCACATACTGTTACTGCCTGCTCTGCCAGTGTTCCTAGTCATTGGGTTCTTGTAATGCCCCCTTTCTGCTGTGGGGTGCCTGCGCGGGTGGTGTTGGTTCTGTTGCCAGTTATTTTTCTGGGACCTTGTGACATTGTGGGTCCACCCTCCCTTCCTGATGCAATATTTTTCCTATCTCTGGTTCCTGTCTGCAGCTTCCGATTAGGTCTGCCAGTTCAGGCAGCCTTCCATGGAGTATCAGACTGCTTCTCTCCTCTCTTGTTCTGGAATTTTTTCTTGTGGGCCATTCTCATGCCTGACTTCCAGGTTCTCTAGCCCTGACTTGGTTTTTCGTAGTCCCGCTGGAGTGTTCTTCTCTTCTGACAGTCCAGTATGGGGTGTGGGGCCTTTGCCTTTGGACATCTCTTCTTCTTCCCCCATGGGGGGCAAGTTTTGTCACCTCTGCAGTTCTTTTGGCCCTTGATATCCAGACGCCATTTTCATTTTGTCTTCTTCCTCTGAATCCAGGCTATGTATTTGTCTCCTGTATCTTTCGCAGTCACTTCGTTGCTTTTGGTGACTGTCTTCATTCTTGTCCACCTTGTGGATATTCTGTGTGCTCTCCACTTCTTCTGAAGTCTCCTAAGCTGTGACTTATATTCCCTGGACTGTTCTTTCTTCTGCCCAGCCGGAGCCTCTGTGTATTCAGCCGCTCTCTGGCTGACCTTCCGGGCAATAGGTCTTCCTGTCCCTTTTCAGGGTTCCTGGTGTGTCTTCCCCCCGCATTTCTGTGTGGGGCCTTATGACCAGCCTTGAATTTGTTCTGTTCTTGCTCCCTCCCCATGGTACTGCTCTTTAACGTTCCATGGTCTTCTGTGTTCCCCAATGATACGAGCGAGAAAATATGATTTTTTATGTGCTTACCTGTAAAATCCTTTTCTTGCTGAGTTCATTGGGGGACATAGCTCCCACCCCGTAAGTACATTGCTGGTTCTTCCAGATGGGTCCTTCTAGTTCTTGATGATGACCCATTTCCGGTTTTCTTCCTTTATTGTGTTCTGTTGGCTTCCCCTGCCTGATCCTACTGCTTTTGTACAAACTGATTCGCTCAATGTCTACATTCAGCTCAGCTAGCTAACGAGGCAATGTGCCTGGTTTTAGTAACCAATTTCCTGCCGACAGATTTCCTTAAAATATCAATATTGTGTTTAGAAATCTGGACATAAAAGTGCAGTAAATCACAGATAATTATGTTAGGCCTCATGCACACGACCATATTTTTGGTCTGCGTCAGGTCTACCTTTATTTAGACTGCAGTTTCGGGCACACAACAGGGCAAAGAGGCACTTTGCGGACTGTTAAAAACACACGTGCTTAAAGGGTAACTGTCATGTTTTCATAAAAAAAAATTTTTTTAGCATATGTTACTGCTGCAGCAGCATTATGCATAAAGCAATCTTTAGTTTCTTCACATACCACTGTTTTCCTTCAGTTTTTCCCTTATTTATGGCTGTTTAAACATTTACAATATGAGGAGCTTCTCAAGATGGCTCCTCTGAGGCCGAAACTGCTTTCCCTCACTTCCCATACACACTTGTTGTGGCCAGCAGCTCCCTGCCAGCCAATAAGATTGGATTACTGAGACACGCCTCCTCACTCTGAAGCCTAATGCAGCCATGCAGTGTGAAGGACCGCCTCTCTGTCTTCTGTTTATACTAAAAGGAAGACAGACAAGCCCTAGCAACGGTCTTTTAAGGGAGCAGAGGGAAGGAACAGAGGACGTTAACACCTTCAGGTCCCTGCATGAGAATGCTCGTCCTAACTGAGCGGTACTTAGCACATTTGGATGAGCATTCTCGTCCTACAGTTAAACTGTCACCATGTCTGCAGACATGGTGACAGTGCTGAGACCCCTGCTGTTACACACAGCCAGGGGTCTCAGCTAACCGGCCGGGGACCAATCACAGCCGTCCCTGGCCAGCGATCGCTCTGATTGGCTAGTCTGTACAGACTAGCCAATCAGAGGATTTTAATGCCGGGTCAAAGGTTCTGATCCCCGCAGTCCTTGACTGCGGGAATCAGAACCTTATAAATAGTGTTGAGTGAACTTGTATTTTAAGTTTGGTGTCTAAAGTTCGGGTTCGGGTTATCGAAGCATCCCGTTATGGATTCCGCTACCACGGACCATAACTGCATTTGGAATCCATAAGGGAATTCTTCAATGAACCCGAACCTTAGACAACACTAAGGACCTGGGGTGACGTCACCGTCATGTGATCAGTGCAGGGAGCGTGGCTCAGTACTGGATTGGAAAGGAGGTGGGGGTCCCCAACGACAACCCCAGGCCCCCCCCCCCCCCCTCCTACGGCGTGCGGGCAGTTTGCAGGAGGCAGGCGGTGCGGGATCGCGATCCCCCGCCCGCCTCCTCTATCATATTCACTGGTGGTCCAGCGGTGTTAGCAGAGTGTCAGCACATTGCTGACACTCTGCTAAAAATGGCTGGCATCTGTGCTTGTACAGATGCTAGACGTTTAACCCCTTGCGTGCCGTGGTCTGTACAGACCGCAGCATGGAAGGGGTTAACAGGGAGGGAGCTGTGCCTTTGCAGCCCCCCGACAGGATGGAATCGCAGAGGGAGGGAGCTCCCCTCCCTCCCCATCACCCGCTGCTCTGTTCTGGCAGCGGGTGATGGTTACCATGGCAGCAGGACGCTTTCAGAGGCGTCCTGCATGCCATGGTAATAGTAACTCTGATCAGACTTCTGCTAAAGGCTAGTGTACTATATTATATAGACACCAGATCCACTGGATCTTCAAGAATCGGGTATCGCTGAGTCCGTAAGAACCTGTTCTATAAAAATATCACATGACCTAACCCCTCAAGTAAATACCGTAAAAAAAAAATCTATTTTTTTGTCACCTTTCATCACAAAAAGAGTAATACCAAGCGATCAAAAAGGCGTATGCCTCCCAAAATAGTACCAATCAAACCGCCATCTCATCCTGCATAAAATGAGCCCCTACATAGCACAATCGCCCCAAAAAATAAAAAAAATGGCTCTCAGACTATGGAGACACTAAAACATTATTATTTTTTTTTCTAAAATGCTGTTATTGTGTTTAAAGTAAAATAAATAAAAAAAACAGTATACATATTAGATATCGGCTCGTCCGTAAAAACCTGCTCTATAAAAAAAAAATCACATGATTTAACCCCTCAGGTAAATACCGTAAAAAAAATTAAATAAAAACTGTCAATAAAATCAGTTTTGTCACCTCACATTACAAAAACTGTAGTAGCAAGCGATCAAAAAGTTATATGCACTCAAAAAAGGTGCCATCAAACCCTTCTCATTGCGCAAAAATGATACCCTATATAGGACAATTGCCCCAAAAAATAAAAAAATATGGCTCTCAGACTATGGAAACATTAAAACATGATTTTATTTTTTTTTTTGTTTCAAAAATATTATTGTGTAAAACTTAAATAAATAAAAAGTATACATATTGGGTATTGCCGCGTTTGTAACAACCTGCTCTACAAAAATAACACATGACCTAACCCCTCAGGTGAACACAGAAATAAAAAATATATAAATACCGTGTCAAGTCATTTTTGTCTCCCTACATCACAAAAAGTGTAATAGCAAGTGACCAAAATGTCATATGCACTCCAATATAGTGCCAATCAAACCGTCATCTCATCCCGCAAAAAATAAGCCCTTGCATTAGACAGTCGCCCCAAAAAAAAAAAAATATGGCTTTCAGAATGTGGAGACACTAAATTTGTTTTTTCAAAAATGCTTTGTTATGAAAAACTGAAACAAAAAGCCCCAAAAAGAGTCATATTTGGTATTGCCGCGTCCGTAACAACCTGCTCTATAGAAATAGCCCACAATCTAAGGCCTCTTTCACACTTGCGTTCTGAGGATCCGGCAGGCACTTCCGTCCCGTCGTATCCGTCAGAACACAAGTCGCCTAAAAGCATTAGAAGACTGATCAGGATCCTGATCAGTCTTCGAAATGCTTTGAGGTTACTATGGCAGCCAGGACGCTATTAAATTCCTGGTTGCCATAGTAGTAGTGGGGAGCGGTATACTTACAGTCCGTGCGGCTCCCGGGGCGCTCCAGAATGACGTCAGAGCGCCCCATGCGCATGCATCACGTGATCCATGCGTGTAGGGCGCCCTGACGTCACTCTGGAGCGCCCCGGGAGCCGCACGGATGGTAAGTATACTGCTCCCCCGCTCCCCACTACACTTTACCATGGCAACCAGGACTTTAGCGTCCTGGCTGCCATGGTAACCATTGAGAAAAAGCTAAACGTCGGATCCAGCGATGCGCCGAAATGACATTTAGCTTAAGGCAGGATACGGATTAATGCCTTTCAATGGGCATTAATTCCGGATCCGGTCTTGCGGCAAGTGTTCAGGATTTTTGCCCGGAGCAAAAAGCGCAGCATGCTGCGGTATTTTTTCCGGCCAAACAACGTTCCAGTCCTGAACTGAAGACATCCTGATGCATCAACGGATTTCTCTCCATTCAGAATGCATTGGGATGATCCTGATCAGGATTTTTCCGGCATAGAGCCCTGACGACGGATCTCTATGCCGGAGAACAAAAACGCTAGTGTGAAAGAGCCCTAACCTGTCAGATCAACGATGTATATAACAAAAAAATAAAAACTGTCCCAAAACAGCTAGTTTTTTTCAATTTTTCCAGTAACAAAGCAAGGGTTAACAGCCAAACAAAACAATATTTATTGCCCTGATTCTGTAGTTTGCAGAAACACCCAATATGTGGTAGTAAAAACTGCTGTATGGCCAAATGGCAGGGCATAGAAGGAAGGGAACGCCATATGGTTTTTGGAAGGCAGATTTTGCTGGACTGGTTTTTTTGACACCATGTCCCATTTGAAGCCCCCCTGATGCACCCCTACAGTAGAAACTCCAAAAAAGTGACCCCATTTTGGAAACTATGGGATAAGGTGTCAGTTTTGTTGGTACTATTTTAGGGTAAATATGATTTCTCGCTTATATCATTGGGGGACACAGACCATGGGTATAGCTGCTTGCTGCCACTAGGAGGCGACACTAGGCTGAAAACTGTTGGCTCCTCCTCCGCCAGCTATACCCCCTCCGGCCAGGAGAGAGCTCTCAGTTTTTAGCTTAGTGTCGTAGGAGGCAGACCCCCTGCTCTGCAGGGTGGCTGTTATTTTTATTTTTTACTTTATTTTTATTTTTTCCTTTTAGGTTGGGGGTCCAGGGCTGTTGAGAGCTCTGCATCCCTGGGGGAGCCGACTGGTGGCGCTTATTCCGCCGCTCTGCCCCCACAAGAAGACAAAAGTGGACCAGGAGGGCTTGACCTTCCTGCTCCCCCAGCGATAGAACCACCTGTCCCTGCCCTGCAACCCAGTCCCTGTCACTTGTGCCAGGGATTGAAGAAGATGGTGCTGCTGGTCTAGGTAAAGGGTGAAGAACACAGATGAAGACAGGTGAGTATGTTTTCTGTGTTGTGGTGTCACCCTAGGATTCCCCTTCCCCTCTGGACACAGTGTACTGCACCACCGGCATAGGGACTGCGGGGTTAATTTTTCTGAGGCACTTGGACACGTCCAGGTCCTCTCTCCCAGGCACGTTCTGCCTCATCTATGTGCTCTCTTCTCCTCCCCCTTACCCCTTCTCCCTAAGGTCCGCATGTGGGAGCGTTCTCCCATGGGCCCTCGGTTCACTGACCGGGTCCCCTTCCTTCCCTGGATCTGGCATCGCTGCAGCGTGAGCCGGGGGCGGGGCTTCACGCCGGAGGGGCGGAGCCTAATTTTTCCCGCCGGGCGGCTGGAGGCGGAGCCTAATTTTCCCGCGGCGCTTCCTCCCTTGCCTGCCTGGCCGTGCAGTTTTCTGGCTCCTGAGAGGCATAGCCATGTTGCAGCCTGCTCCTCCTCTCCAGACTGGTGAACCAGCTCAAGGGGATCCCCTCAACCTGCTGCTCCTGACTCTGGGGACACGTCCAGCAAGGGTTGCTCCTGCTCCACTCTGGTAGGACCAGTGCTTCTCCCCTCCCGGTGCCCCCTCTGGCCCCCTCCTCTGGCCCACTCACCTGTCATGTCGGACCCAGTGGATCCGCACCCCAGGTCCCTGGTAGGGCTACCCATTATGCCTGCACTTCCTGTAACGTGAAGTTCCCTAGGGGTCAGGCAGAACCCCCTCTGTGCCTCATGCCAGGCCACCCAGGGCGTGCCGCCTCAGTCGCAGTCCACTGACGTGCACCCGCCTGCTGGAAGTATGGAACCGGAATGGGCGAAATCCCTGTCCCGGGCGGTGACTGACCTATCCAAGATCTCCCAATCCACCCTTTCCTTAATGGGTCGGCTTGGTAGAGGCGTCGTCACCTGCGCAGCCTGATCTCTCTCAGGGCGCACCATCCAGGAGCAGACACCCCAGCAAGCGTCCCAGGCAGGAACGTCTCTCGTCCTCGGACGGGTCGCCTTCGCCCCCTCCCCCGGTTCGCTGTCCAAGGCGTCCTCGTCTGTTGGGGAACATGTGTCTGAAGGGAACTCGCAGAGTCGGATGCGGATCTGGATCCAGACCGCTCGTCTCAGATGGCAGCCTTAGTGGACAGTCTTGTCTCGGCGATCCGGGACACCTTCCAACTTCAGGAGGAGGGCTCCTCCTCCAGTCACCAGGGAGTTTCTTTCCTGCGAGGCCAAGCAGGCCCCCAAATCGTTCCCGGTCCACGACGACTTTTCTGTTCTCACCACTAAAGCATGGGAACAACCAGGGTCAAAATTTTTGATCCCCAAGCGGCTGGATCTCCTTTACCCTTTTCCCCGGAATGGGTGGGTAAGTGGTCCTCCCCTCCAAAGGTAGACCCGCCGGTGGCTCGCCTGGCCAAGAATACCACGATTCCGGTCGCGGACGGCTCCTCTTTGCAGGACCCGGCGGACCGGCCAGGTGGAATCACTTGCGAAGTCGGTCTTTTCAGCCTCCGGTTCGGCGCTCCGCCCCATTTTCGCCTCGGCATGGGTAGCCAAGGCGGTTTCGAATGGGCCCTGCGCTTGCGTCAGGACTTAGACTCGGATCTTTCTCGCGACGATCTCCAGGCTCTGGCGATCCAGATATCCCAGGCGGGAATTATCTTTGCGAGCGGCTCTGGGCGCGGGCTCCATGGTCGCACGTTCCTCCGCCCTCGCCGTTTCCATTCGGCGGGAACTCTGGCTGAAGGCCTGGCAGGCCGACTCTTCTTCCAAGCGCTCCCTTCTGTCTCTACCTTTTGCTGGTTCTCGTCTTTTGGACCCAAACTAGGCGAGATTATTTCTGAGGCCACGGGCGGCAAAAGCACCCATCTTCCGCAACCCAAACCCAGAGTTCATCTCGTCCGCGTCCTTTCGCGCAGCGCCAGTCCTTTCGCCGCTTTACGGGTACCCGCCCGGCGGCTCCTCGACTCGCACGACAGTCCACCCAGGAGCAGAGACGGAAGCCTTCGTTTAGGCCGCAGCCCGCCTGGCGCCCCGGGCGCAGCCCAGCGCTCTTCCTCTAACAAGCAGTCCCGGCATGAAGGTGCGCCCCCACCTTCCTGGGTGGGGAGTCGGCTCCTTCGTTTTCAGGAGGTTTGGCAGGCCCATGTGTCGGATGCCTGGGCGCTCGAGGTGGTCACTCGGGCTACAAGTTGGAGTTCAAATCCATGCCTCCAAACCGTTTTTTCAGTCCCGTCCTCCCAGGGAGCCATCTCGGTCGGAGGCCTTCTTCCAGGCGGTTCGCGATCTGCTGGTCGGGGAGTTATCTCCCGGTTCCGGCTCAGGAGCGTTTTCCGGTTTTACTCCAACCTATTCATCGTCCCCAAGAAGGAGGAGCGGTCCGCCCAGTGTTGGACCTCAAAATGGTGAACCGATACCTTCGAGTGAGCCGTTTTCGCATGGAGTCCCTTCGCTCCGTGATTGCTTCCTTGGAGCAAGGGAATGGCTGGCTTCCGTGGATATCCAGGACGCCTACCTACACGTCCCCATTGCGATCGCCCACCAGAGGTTTTGCGCTTCGCGGTCCACTCGGATCACTACCAGTTCGTTGCACTGCCGTTCGGTCTGGCGGCGGCGCCGAGGGTGTTTACCAAGGTGCTCGCTCCGCTGATGGGTCTTCTTCGCTCCAGGGGCATCGTCTTGATCCCGTACTTGGGCGACATTCTCATCAAGGCGTCGTCGTTCCGGCAGTGCGGGGAGAGTCTGCAGATCACCTTGGACACTCTCGCCCGCTTCGGGTGGATTGTGAACTTTCGGAAGTCCTCCTGATCCCATCCACTCGGATTCGGTTCCTCGGAATGATCCTGGACTCGGGGTCAGCCGGGTGTGCCTTCCAGCGGACAAAGTGAAGGTCCTTCGCGGTGCGGTGCTCCGGTTGATTCGGCAGCGCG
The DNA here is from genome assembly GCA_033119425.1 of Bufotes viridis. NCBI lineage: Eukaryota > Metazoa > Chordata > Amphibia > Anura > Bufonidae > Bufotes > Bufotes viridis. The sequence continues at coordinate 175,661,369 of CM065592.1, read as the reverse complement.
CAGTCTCCATCCGGACTTGTATGCGGGTGTTGGGTCTCATGGTGGCCTCGTTCGAGCGGTACCATTGCCCAGTTCCACACCCGCTCCTTTCAGCAGTGATCCTCTCGACTTGGGGCGGGTCTCAGGGGTCCCTGGATCGTCGGTTCTCTCTTCCCCAGGAGGTTCGGTCGGACCTCCATTGGTGGCTTTCCCGACTCACCTGGAGGTGGGGAAGTCCTTCCTGCCGGTCAGGTGGACGGTCATTACGACCGGCGCCAGTCTGCAGGGTTGGGGAGGAGTCTTCGGCACTCGGACAGCCCAGGGCGTCTGGTCTCCGTCGGAGTCCAGACTCTCCATCAATGTATTGGAGCTTCGGGCGATTTTCCTTTCTCTGCGCCATTGGTCTCCCCTCCTGCTGGGCCTTCATGTCGGGTCCAGTCGGACAACGCCACGGCTGTGGCGTATGTCAGCCATCAAGGGGGACTCGCAGCTCGTCTGTCATGTCCGAGCGGCAAGAATCCTCCGGTGGGCGGAGACCCACGTTCAGGCTCTGTCGGCGGTCCACATTCCCGGAGTTGCCAATTGGACCGCAGATTTTCTGAGCCGGACGGCGATAGATTCGGGGAATGGTCTCTCCATCCGGAAGTCTTCGACGACCTCTGTCGTCGCTGGGGACGGCCGGATGTGGATCTGATGGCCTCCAGCCTCAATCACAAGCTCCCGTTCTACTTCGCCCGCGCAAGGGATCCCGCAGCCTGCGGGGTGGGCGCTCTCGTGGCCCGTGGGGCGGATTCACGTTCCTCTACGTCTTTCCTCCGTTGTCCCTACTGCCTCGGATTCTCCGCAGGATCAAGTGGGAGGCGTTCAGACCCTTCTGATCGCTCCAGACTGGCCGCGCCCGAGCATGGTACTCGGATCTTGTCCTTCTGCTGGGGACGCTCCGTTTCTGCTCCCTCTCAGACCCGATCTTCTGTCGCAAGGGCCCGTCTTCCACCCGAGTTTAATTACTCTACGTTTGACGGCGTGGCTCTTGAAACCTTCCTTCTAAAGCAGCGGGGTTTTCCGATGCGGTGGTTACGTGCGCTTATTCGGGCCAGGAAGCCCGCTTCTTCCAGGATCTATTATCGAACCTGGAAGTCCTTCCTTCGATTCTGTGAAGAGCGGGACCTGTCTCCCAGATCCTTCTCCCTGCCGGTCGTTCTGGCCTTTCTCCAGTCCGGACTGGAACTGGGCATGGCGCTCAGCTCCTTGAAGGGCCAGGTGTCGGCCCTTTCTATTTTCTTTCAGCGGTCCTTGGCTGGTATGGGTCCAGTGAAGACCTTCCTTCAGGGCGTCGCACACACCTCTCCGCCCTACCGCCCCCGCTACATCCGTGGGACCTCAACTTGGTGTTGGGGGTTCTGCAAGCTTCTCCATTCGAACCCCTGCGGGAGATTTCTCTCCGTCTGCTGTCTTGGAAGGTGGTCTTTCTGGTGGCTATCACCTCAATACGCAGAGTTTCAGAGCTTGCAGCTCTGTCATGCCGTGAGCCGTTCCTGGTCTTTCATCAGGACAAGGTGGTCCTCCGGCCGATCCCTTCCTTCTTGCCCAAGGTGGTGTCGGCTTTTCACCTTAATGAGGACATTGTCCTGCCGTCCTTTTGTCCGGGGCCCTCTCATCCGAGAGAGGTGTCATTACACCGGTTGGATGTGGTGCGGGCTCTGCGGTTTACCTTTCGGCCGTGGCTCCCTTTCGGCGCACGGACGCCTTGTTCGTCCTTCCGGAGGGTGCTAGGAAGGGATTGGCGGCTTCAAGGTGACGATCTCACGGTGGATTCGCTCCACGATTTTAGAATGTTACCGCGTTCGGGACAAGACGCCCCCTCCTGGGATCACGGCCCACTCTACCAGGGCACTTGGGTCCTCCTGGGCTTTCTTCCACCAGGCGTCGGCGGCTCAATTGTGTAAGGCCGCGACTTGGTCCTCCCTCCACACTTTTACAAAGTTCTACAGGGTTCACGCCCTCGCTTCTGCGGGCGCCGCTCTGGGCCGCCGGGTATTGCAGGCCGCGGTGTGAAGGCTGGCACAGGGTTCCCTGCCGTCTTCATTCTGTTTTGTGTTCCCTCCCCAGGGACTGCTTTGGGACGTCCCATGGTCTGTGTCCCCCAATGATATAAGCGAGAAAACGAGATTTTGTGAAACTCACCTGTAAAATCTGTTTCTCGCTTGATTCGATAGGGGACACAGCCTACCAGTTTTGTTCCTAGTGTTGGGAGCCGCCAGGTTTCCTAGGGAGCTCGTTCTGTTTGGGTCCGTTGACCGTGTGCGTTGGTTTGGTTGTAATATCCTTCTGCTTCTCCTACTGCTTTTGCACAAACTGAGAGCTCTCTCCTGGCCGGAGGGGGTATAGCTGGCGGAGGAGGAGCCAACAGTTTTCAGCCTAGTGTCGCCTCCTAGTGGCAGCAAGCAGCTATACCCATGGTCTGTGTCCTCCAATGAATCAAGCGAGAAACAGATTTTACAGGTGAGTTTCACAAAATCTCGTTTTTTGGTTGCTCTATTTTACACTCCTTTTGAGGCAAGGTAACAAAAATAGAAATTCTAAAATTTCATCTCCATTTGCCAATAACTCTTGTGGAACACCTAAAGGGTTAACAAAGTTTGTAAAATCGGTTTTGAATACCTTGTGGGGTGTAGTTTCTTAGATGGAGTCACTTTTATGGAGTTTCTACTCTAAGGAAGCATCACGGGGGCTTCAAATGTGACATGGTGTCAAAAAACCAGTCCAGCAAAATCCGCCTTCCAAAAACCATATGGCGTTCCCTTCATTCTGTGGGCTGCCGTTTGTCCATACAGCAGTTTACGACCTCATATGGGGTGTTTCTGCAAACTACAGAATCAGGGCAATAAATATTGTTTTGTTTGGCTATTAACCCTTGCTTCGTTACTGGAAAAAATGGATTAAAATGGAAAATTCTCCAAAAAAATCGAAATTATGAAATTTCATCTCCATTTGCCAATAACTGTTGTGGAAAACCTAAAGGGTTAACGACGTTTGTAAAATCAGTTTTGAATACCTTGAGGGGTGTAGTTTGGGTGGTTTCTATTATGTAAGCCTCACAAAGTGACTTCAGACCTGAACTGGTCCCTAAAAAGTGGGTTTTTGAATTTTTTAAAAAAAATTTCAAGATTTGCTTCTAAACTTCTAAGCCTTGTAATGTCCCCAAAAAATGAAATGGCATTCCCAAAAGGTTCGATACATGAAGTAGACATATGGGGAGTGTAAATCGATAACTTTTTTGGTGGTATTACTATGTATTATAGAATTAGAGAAATTGAAACTTGGAAAATGGCAAATTTTTCAGAATTTTTGGTAAATTTTGTATTTTTTTTTTTTATGAATAAAAATGAAATTTTTCGACTCCATTTTACCACTGTCATGAAGTACAATATGTGACGAAAAAACAATCTCAGAATGGCCTGGATAAGTAGACGCGTTTTAAAGTTATCACCACATAAAGTGACACTGGTCAGATTTGCAAAAAATGGCCGGGTCCTTAAAGGGCTTCTGTCACCCCCCAAAAGTAATTTTTCTTTTTTGGGCTTACTAAAATCCTTATAGGGCGATTACTCTATATATACTGTTTTTATCTTTTTCTGTTGGTTATTTTCGCTAAAAAACGCACTTTTTAAATATGTAAATTACCTTGCTACCAGCAAGTAGGGCGGTTACTTGCTGGTAGCCGCCGCATCCTCCTTTCCAAAAAACGCCCCCTCCTCCTGTTGAGTGACAGGGCCAGCGAGCGCTCTCCTCCTCTGGCTGGCCCTGTCTCAGTTCCAAATCGCGCGCCTGCGCCATCCCAGTCTTCAGTTCACTGAGAGGAGGACGCTCGCTCGGCCGCTCCTTCCTCAGTGCGCCTGCGCCGATGATGTCTCATCTACACCTGGAAGAGAAGATGCCGTCGACTTCTCTTCCGGGTGTAGATGTGACGTCATCGGCGCAGGCGCACTGAAGAAGGAGCGGCGAGCAGCGTCTCTCAGTGCTCCTGCGCCGACTGATGACCGGGAGGGCGCAGGCGCGGATTTAGAACGGAGACAGGAGCCAGCTAGAGGAGAAGAGCGCTGCTGGCCCTGTCACTCAACAGGAGGAGAGGCGTTTGAAAGGAGGATGCGGCGGCTACCAGCAAGTAACCGCCCTACTTGCTGGTAGCAAGGTAATTTACATATTTAAAAAGTGCGTTTTTTAGCGAAAATAACCAACAGAAAAAGGTAAGAACAGTATATATAGAATAATCGCCCTATAAGGATTTTAGTAAGCCCAAAAAAGAAAAATGACTTTTGGGGGGTGACAGAAGCCCTTTAAGGTGAAATAAGGCTGGGTCCTTAAGGGGTTAATGAAAGCTGTTATTATAAGGTAATTACAGATCTTTTGACAATCATTGACAGACTAACCCAGATTTACATGCCGAGCTCTAATAAACTATCAAAATAAAAATCAGTAGCCCTTTAAGCTACATAAATGTTATGTTGTGTCATATTGTATATTAGCACACTAATATATCTGCAGTATAGTGCACTTTCCAATTGTTTTCCAGTGTAATAACACTAAAACCAAATATTGGTATGTGTATTACTTGCTGCCATATACTAGGATCATGTTGTGTTCTCCAGAATCTGGTCATGCATGTCCAAAGTAATCCTGCATTGTCTATAGCTGCTAGGCCCAATTCCCTGAAATGCACAGTTCTCTTTGAAGTTTCTTCTCCCCTGCCCGCCTTTTTAGATTTCGGTTTTATTTTGAGAAATGATTAACTATAATATCTGCCATACTTTAGGGGGGAGGTTTATTAAGACTGGCACTTTCTGTGCCTGTCTTGATATCCCCTTAGCTGCCGGAGGATGCACCTCATTTTTGACGAGGCGTGCGCCTTGTCATAAATTAAGCGCATCCTCCTGCAGTTTGTGTGCCTAACCAGAAATCTACGACCACTTAGAGCTGCCGTACATTTCTGTCTTCATTTTCATAGTGGTGTAAATGAAGATAAATTTGTTGCTGTCTAGCCAAGCCCCGTTACCACTCTTGTCACACACCTTTTTAGAAAAGTGACAAGGACAGCGAAAAAATGGGAGGCTATTTTATTATAACAGTTGTCATTAAAAAGTTGAACCTGCAACGTTTTAACACCAATTTTTAGGCGTAAAGGGAATGATAAATCTCCCCCAATTTTCTATTCTCTTTTCCTGTACTTTTTTTTAGTACTTATTCACTTGTATATTCTTTGCAGATGACACTTCTAGAAGGCAGCATTGCTGTCAATGGGTCTTTTGCCTATGTTGCTCAGCAAGCTTGGATATTGAATGCAACTCTAAGAGATAATATTCTGTTTGGAAATGATTATGATGAGGAAAGGTATGTGTCAGATACTATATTACATCCACCTCCAAGTAAAAATTGCATGAAAAAACGGCCATGTTTCTGTTTTCTGCACTTCAAGGGGTATTCCACTTCACGCCCATTTACAGGTGATAATTTGTCACCTATTTACAGGATAACTATCAGATTGTTGGGGGTCCTACCACTGGAACCCCCCACTAATTACGAGAAAGGGGGTCCTATAGTCTGTGGAGTCCCCCTTTGAAATGGACGGAACGACAGGTCAGAAATATGCACTGCCATTTCATTCATTTCTATTGGGAGCATTGGAACTGGCGTTGGCAATGATGTAATCTGATCCTTCAGTGAGCAGGTAGTCTGTATTGATCTCAGAAGCTTTTTGAGAAAACGTTAGTTTACTAAAGAACAACGAAAACAGCTGATAACTATAGAACAGGGTATTTTGCCTGTATTATTGCTTTATGCCTTAAAGGGAACCTGTCATTAACTTTATGCTGACCTCACTGAGGGCAGTATAAAATAGTGACAGAAATGCTGATTTCAGCGGTGTGTCACTCATGAGCTATAAGTTAGTGGTTGCTGAGAACCAGCATCATAATTAGAGTTGAGCGAACTTCTATTTTTAGTTCGGCGTCGAAGGTTCGGGTTATCGTAGCATCCCGTTATGGATTCCGCTACCACGGACCATAGTGGCATTTGGAATCCATAAGGGGCTGCTTCATTGAACCCGAACCTTGGCCAACCCTAAGGACCTGGGGTGACGTCACCGTCATGTGATTAGTGCAGGGGGCGTGGCTCAGTACTGGATCACCTCTTATCCAATCCAGTGCTGAGCCATGCCCCCTTCACTGATCACATGACTGTGACGTCACCCCAGGTCCTTGGGTTGTCCAAGGTTCGGGTTCATTGAAGCAGCCCCTTATGGATTCCAAATGGAGTTCTGGTCCGCGGTAGCGGAATCCATAACAGGATGCTATGATAACCCGAACTAAAAATAGAAGTTCGCTCATCTCTAATCATAATCATTGAAGCCCAGGCCTTGAAAATAGTCAAATCTACCTGAGAAGAGTCCTGGTTATTCATAATCTCCTGCTCTCTCACCCATCTGCTGATGATTGGCAGTTCTCTCCTAGAGAGAATGGGAGAAATCTAGGTAGAAGCCTGTCAGTCATCAGCAGGTGGGCAGGAGAGCAGGAATCCATGAATAACCAGGACTCTTCTCAGGTGGCCGTGACTCTTTTCCAGGCCCAGTCTGCAATGATTGTCATGTTGGTTCTCGGCAACCACTTACTTTTTTTTTATATTAAGTAAACCACTTACTTTTAACTTATAAATGACAGACCGCTGAAATCAACTTACCTGTCTCTACTTTATGCTGCTGTTAGTAGGGGCTGCATAAAGTTGATGACAGGTTTCCTTTAAGCCTTAACTACATATTGTCAAACACCTTCAACCTATCTTTGTGCCCTCATCGATGGCGGACATGCAACATTAGGTAATAGCTTTCATAATTGTACATTGCAAAAAATTGTGTGTACAAATATCATACAGTGATGACATCTAGACACAGTAACTTCTGGAAGCCATGTCATACTACCATAATGTCATTTGTGCTGATGATTCCTACTTGACAGTCTCATCTTTAATGGTAATTATATCTCTACTAGGCATGGTTTTGGTGTGACTGTATTGTACATGCCTGTAGTTACCTTAGAATGTATAATGTAAATACATACTGGTAGAATGTAGTAAATGTTTGAGCAAATACACCACAAAATTGTGCTATTTGATATAGTTAGAGGAATTATGTGCTTTAATTCATGCTTCTTTTTCCAGGTACAACACTGTGTTAAGCGTTTGCTGTCTCAGACCAGATTTGGCCATACTGCCCAACAGTGATTTGACAGAGGTGCGTTCTGTTACGTGCTACATTGCTTTATTCATTGCAGACTTAATGTTTTACTGATTTGTTTTCTATATGACTTGGAGTACTTTCACACTAGCGTTATTCTTTTCCGGTATTGAAATCCGTTAAAGGGTCTCAATACCGGAAAAAAGCTTCAGTTTTGTCCCAATGCATTCTGAATGGAAAGCAATCTGTTGAGTATGCATCAGGATGTCTTCCGTTCCATCCCTTATACAATATTTGACTGGACAAAATACTGCAGCTTGCTGCAGTATTTTTTCCGGCCCAAATTCTGGAACACTACCGCACTTGCCGGATTAATTTCCATTTGAAATGTATTAATGCTGGATCTGGTAACCAAGTGTTCCGGAAATTGCTGCATTGCCGGTTTTCCAGTCTGCGCATGCGCAGTTCTTTCTAGCTTTGAAAAAAATAAATACCGGATCCCTTCTTCCGGATAATACCAAAAAGACTGATCCGGTATTTCAATGAATAAGTCTAACTGATCCAGATCCGGAAAAAATTGCTTTCAGTTTGGCCGGATTCGAACAACACTAGAGTGAAAGTACCCTTATGTTGTATAATATTTTGCTAGTTCTACATAAACACCATTAATGGTTGCCAGTACTGTGCTAATAAATGATTACATAAATGATTGCTACTTAAGACGGTTACTTAAAAGGGTTATCCCATGACTAATGTAAAAAATGAAAATCAGACATCATATAGTTTATAGTACATGACAATCTTTTTCTAATATAGCTAGAACCAGCCCTTTACCTCACATAGATCCAGAGATCTCCCCATTTATTGCTCTGCTAGATTTATATCAAGCTGGCAGCTCAAGGGGAGTGTCTTTTCTGCTGCAGCTCAGGGGGCGTGTCCATGCTCTCCCCATCACAGCTTAGGAGGCAGCTGAAGGATAAAACTAAGCATGTGCGGCCATCTCAGTTAGCAGGAAAAAGAAATAAGAGAAAAAAACAAACAGCAGATGGTGCTATACGGATACATTTTATTGAATAACTTGGTGGCTATGCTAAGTTTTTAATTCTATGCAATTACAAAAGTATTCAGATCCAGGTGCTGGTTTGAAAACTGTAGAATATTGTTCGTGGGACAACCCCTTTAAACTGTTAAAAGAGTAGTTTGAAACTGATTCCCTGCAGTTTGTCGGGGATATAAAGCAAATTCTTTATATCAAAGAAAGGATCAAATGAGAAATATGTTATTGGTTATTGATCCTAGAGGTGGACATAAAAAAAAAAAACACCTCAAAGAGCTCGATCAAGATCATTATTTTGTGCAACAAGTGAAAACGGTACAAGCGTCTATGCAAAAATATAAATGATTTATTACACAATAATTTATGGACAATGAATATAAAACCAATAATAATGCAAAGACAAGACAATGAAATGTAGTACCAAAATACGCCACTAGATGGTGCTGACACTACCGAAAGATTTACAAAGCAAAAATGGTTTATATAAAAGAAAGGATCAAAGAAAAATTATTAAATGTTATTTTGATCGAGCAAAGTGGACATAACACCTATGAGCTCGTTTATCGAGAATCTTAATTATTGTGTGCAATTAGTAAAGAAGACGGTACCATTGTCTATGCAAAAATGTGTGAATTTATTATACAAGTGCTGGATGCAAATCAATAATATATAATCAATACAAATGCAAAAGATAAACAATGAACTGTAATACCAATATGTTACACAAGATGGCACTGACACACCACCAAGACCAGCGTATCACCTATCTGTACTCCAATCAGCAAAAATGCAATACAAATACTTGGCTTACAATTTAAAATATATGCTCCAATCAATTTATTGTGCAGATAAATTTAACTTAGAAAATTAGAGATGTTAACCCTTTTCTCTGTCACCTATGATCAATTTCGGTATATGGTAGTATGATATGTAATACCTACAAACTACCGGCTTGATACAAGACTAGGGAATAAAGTATTCCAACTAGAGAACTTTTTCAATATGGCATTTCAATCAGTGGTGCGCAGTCCATTGAAAGTTGAGTCCCGTTGATGTAATACACACTATGGGTCCGACCTAAGCGGGGATGGGTCATTTAGCTCTTTCAGATCGCCATCTTAACACCTTTAGACGGTTGGCACACATCAAGAAGCCACTCCACCACTGTAGAAGCCACAACCAGCTTTATTGTCATCACAGCAGTACAACGAAATCCTAAAAATAAACCTCAGCCGTCTGGCCACTGACTACACAGTATATATACACTCCCTCTCTAGCGGGATCCGGGTCTACCACCCAGCTCCCCAAAAACACCACAGTGCTTACCCCCACACAGGGTTAGAGGGTCCTGGCTCCCACAGGTCTTGACACAGCCTGCTCCTTTCCCAGACTGACCAGCCTGACTGCTGCAGACAGTGGGGAAAAAACTATTTTCCCAACCTTTCTTGTTCTCACCCAGCTTGCTCTGGGTGAGATATACGCCACTTGAATGGCTATATATATATATATATATATTATATATATAATCAAGCAAAGTAGTTTATCAATACCACACCTGTATAACAAAGTATAGGTTACCGAAAATTTAGATGATGCAGATTCAAAGGGAATCCAGCTCTCAAAGGGTTTTCAGTAATTCAGGATAAATGGCCAAAGTTTGGCTTCTCCTGGCCACGTGTCTGTGTCTCTTGTAGAGTTGTTTCGGTACCAAAATTTTGATTCGGTATCGATACCATAAAAAAGTATTGCGATACTCGATACCATTCGATACCACGCGAAAAAAATAAAAACGCCAAAAAAATCCGCGTGCATTCAACATTTTATGAAACCACCGGCTCATAATACAACAGTCCTATCCTACTTTTTTGTGGGGACAAGGCGACTAAAAGAAAATGGCGAATCGTGCATTTTTTATTTTTCTTTTTTTTTCTTTTACGGCGTTCACCGCATAAAAGTGGATTTTTAATAGTTTGGACTTTTGAGACGCGGCGATATGTAATATTTTATTTATGTATTGTTTATATATTTTATATGTAAAATTGGGAAAGGGGGTGATTTATAATTAATATTTTGGTGTACTTTAACTTTTTTTTTTTTTTTTTTTTTACAGTTTATTAACTATTTTCCCCTTAGGGGCTAGAACCTGGGATCTTTTCATCCTATTCACCCTGATAGAGCTCTATCAGGGTGAATAGGATCTCACCGTCTCTTGTTCTTGGTAGTTTTTTTTTTTTTTGTTTTTTTTCTTTTGATGAGAATCCCCTCTACCATCCCGTATGTGATTATTATTCACAAACTTATCAAATAAACACACCCTTCTTGATAACAATCGTGTCGGGGGGTTGTGCACTTATGGTAATAACCTATGAGATCATACATTACCCAAAATGCTTTGTGGCGAATGGCGTAATGATACCTGCCTGTACCTAGGTGGCACTGTTGTGTAATCTATTAGCATCATCCTATAAATGAGTCTGACATAATTTTGTGTTATATACATTTGACCTCTGCAACTTAAATCAGAGAGCAGCGATACATCCTGACACCTGATCCAATTAAAACCTAGATTTCCTGAAACTAGTATGACCGTTCTGATGCCATAAATCTACCATGTAGATAACAAATGTATGGGTTTTGTGTTTCACAGGTGCTTATCTCTGAGAATAACACAACCTCTCTGCACGAGATCTTATTAACACCGTTTGGCTGTATCCTAGGAATACACATATTCTCCTAGTGAAACATGCACAAGATAATATATGCATCAATGCCTTGTTATAATATGTGGCAATATAAAACAATACATATGTTGTAAAATATTGATTATCTTATGCCAAAACTAAATAAGATCCACTATATGAATAAACAGACTATATACTTTTGTCTCACTAATAAACATCATTATAACGGTATGCCAGATGTATTTTTGGAAACAACCTTATCTTCAGTAATACCTCCACATACCCTTGTAATGAGGTAAAATTACTCCCTTAGATGGGCACACATCTGCCAGGAAGAACCTTGCCTTGAACCTATATCCCACTCTACATGAAGGCTCATACCAGAGGGTGAATAGAAGTTCAACATGGCTTATTATAGGCCATGAATACACATTGTAACTAGAATAATCATATATAAATGTTCTTATGAAAAGGCACAACACACCACAAATTTACCAGCACTCTATATCAAATCAATGCAAAATATGCCAATTCCTCTTAAATATGAAAACTATACCATCATCTGATTATATGCAGAAGTTCAATAAAAAAAATGAGAGATAAGAACACTTGCTCTGCCAAAACTATGACCAACTCGGATAATCGGCAGTATTGCAGTAAAGCTTTATAAATTATCGGCTTGATACCAGACTAGAGAATATAAAAATTCCCAAGAGAAAAGTTCTCTTTATACCAATATCATATCTTTATTCCGCAATATGCATCGTTGCTGAAAAGCACCTTAACATTGTGTAGCCACACAAACTGGGGATTTTTGGCTAAGTACCAAGCAAAGTAATTTATCAATACTACAGATGTAAAAAAAATCATATATTACCAAGATGCTGATATTATGCAGTGTCTTAAGGGAAGTCAACTCCAGAATTTTCTGATGATAAGGATCTTTTTCAGGGCCCTCTTTCTTTGTTTTCTCCGGGCCTCTCTGGGATCCTTTTCTTTTTTCTCCTTTTGGGATCCCCTACCACTTGTATGTGGGTAATTGGCCACAAACTTAGTAGATGAACATACCTTCTTAGATTAGAGTTTTCCAATCATGTCGGAGGGGCATGTACATATGATAATGACTCATGAGGTCACACCATTACCCAGAATGCATTTCTGCTACTAGTGTAATGATACCTACTTACAGCCAGTTGGCACTGTTGTAGAAACCAGGCATGCTCAACCTGCGGCCCTCCAGATGTTGCAAAACTACAACTCGCCCTTCTGCAGTATAGCTGTAAGCTGTCAGGGAATGATGGGAGTTGTAGTTTTGCAACAGCTGGAGGGTGGCAGGTTGAGCATGCCTGGTATAAACTATTAGCATCATATTATAAATGGTTAACTTATACATGCCTGACATCATCCTGCATTCTATACTTTTGACATCTGAAGCTTCAAATCAGAGCTGAGGGATACATTTTGACACGTGAACTAATTAAAATACAGACTCCGAGGAACCAATTGACGGTTCTCATACCTTAAATCTACAATGTAGATAAGAAATATAAGGGGCTTTGTTTTTCCACAGATGCAGTATCTCCTAGCTGCCTCTCAATGGATATTTAACCGTTAGCTAGAATAACACTAGTTTTCCTCTGAGCGAAGCCTCATTAGCAGAAGTCCATACTTAAATCCTTCTCATATACTCTAGGAATACATATTCCCCTTGTGAGAAATATACAGGACAATGTATACATTAATGCCCTATTATAATATGTATACAAACACAGAAATGCACAGCACTCTGCAACAAGAGCTCTGCCCAAGATGAACACCCCCCCTTGTGTTTGTTTCTATTATAATATGTAGCAATATAAAAATGTGACTTATTGATTCTTATTCTAAGGACTAACTAATGCTCATTATATGAATACACAGATATCAACGACTTTTGCTTCATTAATAGTCGTTAACTATAAAAGTGATATGTACCACATCACTTTTCTTATCTCAGCCATAAACATGAAATGAGGTAAGACACACTCCTTTCCAGATTGTCACACATCTGCAAGGAAGAACCTTTATACACAGTAACCTTCCCTTGAACTTATATCCCAATCTACATGAAGGTTCACACAAGATGGTGAATATAAGTTCAACATGGCTTCTTATATGCCATTAATATCCACTATAATTAAAATAATTAGATATAAACCTTTGAAAAAGCACAACAAGTTCTTACCTTTCTTTCTAAATGTGATGAATTTGATATGGTTAGCCGGACGCTTTAATTTTTCTACTCCCAAGGATGTATGTGATACATCATGACTTTAATGGGACATTTCCACCTGTGGGATCCACACAAATCTCCATAAGTGGGAGGGGAGATGCCCTGACCCACATTGTATTCAGACCGGTAATAAATAGAAAGATGGCTACTTATGTTTGACAACTGCCTCATGAGGTGGGGTGGAGGTCAGGAGGAGACCCCAATTAAACACTTTCTTTGTCTAGACTAGGCATCCTCAAACTGCGGCCCTCCAGCTGTTGCAAAACTACAACTCCCAGGATGCCCGAACAGCCTACAGGTATCAGCCTACAGCAGGGCATTGTGGGAGTTGTAGTTTTACAACAGCTGGAGGGCCGCAGTTTGAGGATGCTGGTCTAGACCAGGCATCCTCAGACTGTGCCTCCAGCTGTTGAAACTACAACTCCCACAATGCCCTGCTGTAGGCTGATACCTGTAGGCTGTTTAGGCATGCTGGGAGTTGTAGTTTTGCAACAGCTGGAGGGCCGCAGTTTGAGGATGCCTGGTCTAGACTAAGGGTTAGTGCTTATCCTGGTATTAAAGCTGAGCACTTTAGCTTTCAAATGATTCCAGGCTCAGTATTCTAGGTCCAAATATTTGTGGTGCAGTACTTGTTTAAAGTTGGGGAGCAGCATGAAAAGTTTTTCTTCCTGATTCTTAAAGGCTATGTACACTTTTCGGGTGCATTTGTTTTTATGCTTGATTGCTTTTACTGATTTTGAGCTAAAATATTTTTCAATTGGTCGTCACTTTCACCTTTATGCTTGTCATCTAATAAACCGCATCTCTAAATTACTCAAAGGTCATAAACACTTATTTACTGGCCCTATTACACAGGCAGATTATTGTTAAGATGATCCCTAAAGAGGTTTCATATAAATGCTTGTCAGTGATTATCTAACAGTGTAATACTTCTACCGATTACCCGGGTAATCGGGATCTTTTTAACATGTTTTTAAAAATCCTGATTTGTGGGTGGCAGATCGTGCCGTGTAATAGGCGATTTTCTGCTGGAAAACAATGAGACCGTATGGGGACAAGCAATGCATCAGTGGTCTCTCGTCCCTATACTGAGGAGGAGATTGCTGCATGTAATAGTAGCGGTCTCCTCCTTTAGTGAGCAGGCTATTGATGTGAAGGAGCGCTTCCCTCCCGTCAATTGTCTGCTCTATCTGCCTGTGTAATAGGGCCTTTAGCCACATTCTTATCAGTAAGATAAGAATTGATCTATACCAAATTGTTTGAGGTCAGAGTTCTGAGATAAGGAGCCCATCAACTGAGCTGCTTGAAGGAACCAAGTGAAAATTCAGAGCCTACTACTAGAGAAACTCAAGGCTGCACAAAGACAGTGGTTCAATTTTTTTTAATAAAGACTAATTGAAGAACATTTTTTTTTTTTATAGATTGGAGAGCGTGGAGCCAACTTGAGTGGCGGCCAGAGGCAAAGAATCAGTCTGGCAAGGGCCCTGTACAGTGAACGCAGCATTTACATTCTGGATGATCCTCTCAGTGCCTTAGATGCCCATGTAGGCAACCACATCTTCAACAGTGCAATCAAAAAGCACATGAAATCTAAAACTATTTTGTTTATCACCCACCAACTTCAGGTAATGGTCAGAGCCAAGGGAAGTGCTAAGAATGGTGCCAGGGTGACATAGCCTGAACACATGGTCAAACTTGACACACCAGTCATTCTGTGCCCTCTTTAACACTTTCTACCTCCAGTACCTTGTGGACTGTGATGAAGTTATTTACATGAAGGAAGGATGCATCACAGAAAGAGGGACACACGAGGATCTTATGAAGCTCAATGGGGAATATGCTACGATTTTTAATAACTTCCAACTCGGAGATGCGCCTCATATTGAGGTAAGATTAAGGCAATTGGCCTCTTTTTTTGTGTTACTCCTCTTATACTATAAAACCGAGAAACAGAGGGGCAAATATACTAAAACTGGCATGACATGCGCCAGTCTCAGCATAAAGTCTACTGGCACAAAATGATCCATATTTATTAAACAGTCTGTTAGCAGTTTTGACCATGCTAAGCTGCTGACAGATTTTGGTAGGGGCACAATAAGGAAGTAAAATTTTTTTGTGGAGCTTTTCTCATCAGAAGTGGTAAGAATATAGGGCCAGATTTATCATTACACTTGCATCTTACTCCACTTTTACATCTGCCCAAAGTCACTTTTAGTCAGTCAGATTTATTAATGGTCCTTTAATACTGTGATAAATGTGGATTGACGGTAGCAGTTTATCCTTCAGTAAGCGGCTTTACAAAAGTTGCACGTCTTTACAAAAAAGTTGCATGTTCTATTAAAAAGTCGCATAAGATAAGCATGGTCCCCCCTGGAGTGAAATTGCGCATTTTTTTGCGACTTTTTTGCGACTTTTTAAATGGTTGCAATAGTAAATCTGTCTAGAGATTAATTTACATAAGACAACACGCCCACTTTCACAAAACTGGAGAGCTTAGTGCAGAGCTTGAAAAAGTCGCAAAAAAATGCGCAATTTTACCGATTGCGCATTTTTTTGCGACTTTTTCACTCCATTAAAGTGACTTTAGCTAATGATAAATCTGGCCCATAAAGTTTTATTCTGCTCTCTCCTTTGGCCTGGTCTCACTGTTAAATGTTCACTGCATTAAAGAGGACCTTTCATGGGTCTGAACATTGTAAGATAACTATCTGGACACATAGAGCGGCGCCCAGAGATGTCCCTGCACTTACTATTATCTTACTGCACTTACTACTGCTCCGTTCGCCCACTGTGGCCCCGTTACCTTCTCCCGCGCTGTATGGTAATTGCTACTAACTTTGCCACAGGGAGGAGACATCAGCTTCTCACCCTGGGCGTTCCTTCTCCCTGTCTGTAGCGCTATCCAATTGCAGAGCTCACAGCCTGGGTTTTTTTCTCAGCGCTCTGCGCTGCGATTGGACAGCGCTACAGACAGGGAGAAGGAACGCCCAGGGAGAAACAGGGCAGACTCCTCCCTGGTTTACCGATAGTAGCAATTACCATACAGCGCGGGAGAAGGTAACAGAAGGCCACAGTGGGCGAACGGCGTGGCGGCCAGGGATAATAGTAAGTGCAGGGACATCTGTGGGTGCCGCTCTACATGTCCAGATAGTTATCTTGCAATGTTTGGACCCATGAAAGGTCCTCTTTTTAAGCTGCTTCAAAGCTCCTACCCTCTACTCCAAGTGATGGGTGTATTATCCAATCAGAAGACCACTACAGCTGTTACTCAGAGGGAAGGGCTGAGAAATGGCTCAATTCAAAGAGCAACTTATTAGATACTATAGGACGGTTGATGAACTTGAAAACACAGCCCTTTGTGTTTTGATTGGAACCATCATTTTTTTCTCCTGTTGTCTAACATTTAAAACTCATCTATATCATTTAATATGGGGTTTTCCCATTAATCGCTTTTATTACCTGTTTATAGAATAAGTAATAAATTAGGTAGCACAACCACTGGAACCCCTACTGATCTCAAGATGTATGGAGCGTTAGGGGAGCATGTACTGAGGAGAGGTAGACATAAATTAACACCTCTGAGCTTGTTTATCGAGAATCTTAATTATTTTTGTGCAATTAGTAAAGAACAAGGTACAAGCGTCTATGCAAAATATAAAAATGGTTTAATATACAAAAATTTTTATACAATGATTAATAATGCAAAGACAATAATGAAAACAAATGTAATACCAAAATGCGCCACTAGATGGTGCTGACACACCACAGATTTTCCAATACCAGCGTTTCACCAATCAGCAAAAATACAATACAAATACTTGGCTTGCAATTTAGAAGATATGCTCCAATCAATTTATTGTGCAGATAAATTTAACTCAGAAAATTAGAGATGTTAACCCTTTTCTCTGTCACTCATCAATTTCGGTATATGGTAGTATGATATGTAATACCTACAAACTACCGGCTTGATACAAGACTAGGGAATAAAGTATTCCAACCAGAAAACTTTTTTTCAATAGGATATTTAATTCAATGGTGCGCATTCCATTGAAAGGTCCCATTGATGTAATACACACTATGCGTCCGCCATAAGCGGGGATGTGTGGCTATGTATATATGAAGCAAAGTAGTTTATCAATACCACACCTGTACAACAAAGTATACATTACCGAGAAAGTAGGTGCTACAGATTCAAAGGGAATCCAGCTCTCAAAAGCGTTTCCAGTAATCCAGGATAAAATCCAAAGCTTGTTTTTCTTTCTGGCCTTGTGTTCCTTCGTGTCTTTGGTAGGCGTACATATATGGTAATGACTCATGAGGTCATATATAACCCAAAATGCTTTGCGGCTGGTGTAAGGATGCCCACTTGCGGCTAGGTGGCACTATTGCACAAGCTATTAGCTCCATCCTATAAAGAGTTGATTTGTAGAAGTCTGACATCATTTTGTGCTATATACATTTGACCTCTGCAACTTAAATCAGAGAGGAGAGATACTTTCTGACACCTGAACCAATTAAAACCTAGATTTCCTGAAACTAGTATGACCGTTCTGATGCCATAAATCTACCATGTAGATAACAAATGTATGGGTTTTGTGTTTCACAGGTGCTTATCTCTGAGAATAACACAGCCTCTCTGCACGAGATCTTATTAACACTGTTTGGCTATATCCTAGGAATACACATATTTTCCTAGTGAAACATGCACAAGATAATATATGCATCAATGCCTTGTTATAATATGTGGCAATATAAAACAATACATGTAACTTATTGATTAGCTCATGCTAAAAACTAAATAAGATCTATTATATCAATGAACAGAAATTTATACTTCTGCCTCATTAATGGACATCAATAAAAATAAAAAAAATAGAATAACATATACCAGATGTGTTTCAAGGAAAAACTCTTATCTCTGCCATAACCTAGCAATGAGGTAAAAGTTACTCCTCTCAAGTATGCACTGAGTGGTAACCTTTCTATAAACTTACTTTGGCCTACATAAGACATACAAAATGGAGAATATGGAGCATCACTCTTAAAGGCAATGAATGTCAAGAATAAGCAGACATCAATGTATACTTATGAAAAGGTACAACATTGGAAAGATGATAAATGTTGTTCACGAGAACCTAAAAATGTGCAATTTAGTCTGCATTCTCCTTCCTGTGTCACATAAGCATTTTGAATGTCTCATTTTATCTTGCACAGTGTCCCGTATATAGTATACTAATCAGTAAAGGACACCACATGCTTTAGTATGATGGTTCTGGTGTGGGTAATTGGGTCCCATGTATTGTGCAGTATGACAGGTACCCTGTTACTGGTGCAGTACTGCTAGCACTGTCATTTTATCTAATGCAAGTATGTAGTGAAATATTGTCATGTTGAGTATAACTGTCAAGAGTGTTTTGTGTTACCAGTCATTTTCATCCAATTCAGAATAGAATTTAAGAAACTGTTCAGGGCAAGACCATTCCTGATCTCCTCATACCTCTTTCCAACAGCTTTCATTTGCCTCTGAAATCATTTCTGACTAGGGGTCCCAGTACTCCAAATTGGTGGAGGTATTTCCTGGAAGAAGTGGGTGCTTGCGTGACTTTAGTGTATTCTGCATGGCTCAAGTTGTAAAGAAACAAAATCCTAGGTTTACTTGTCACTTGTTTTGTCAGTTTTTTTTTTTAATGGAGAAAACTGGAAAGTGACCCAAAGAGCAGTGAAGAATTAAAGGAAAGTGTTATCATTCTTCTTTCTTGGGTAGGGTCACAGTGGAGCTGCATGAACCCTGCCTTGCACGTCCTACAAATCGCTATATCCAAAACGTATTCAAAGTGACTATGTTTGCAGGCTATGCTCTCTTTGTGTTATATTTTATCTGATGTCGGCTATCAAAAAATACAGAAAAGTCTTGTATTCATTAACCCTTAGGGACACCAGAGGTTTTTGCGTTTTCAGTTTTTTTCCCTATTTTCCTTGAGCCATAACTTTTTTATATTTCTGGTCACATAGCTGTATGAGGGCTTATTTTTTTGCTGGACCAGTTGTACTTTCTAATGCTACCATTAATTATGGCATAAAATGTAGTGGGAAGCGGTAAAAAAAAAGTTCCAAATGGGGTGGAATTGGAAGAAAACCACAATTCCTCCACTGTTTTTTGGGTTTTGCTCTCATGGCGTTTCGTTTGCAGCAAAAACCCATGCCCTTCGTTCTCTGGGTCAGTACGATTACAACAACACCCCTTATGTATAGTTTTTTTTGTCTAACTAGTGTAAAAATAAATTTTAACTTTAATAAAATTTATATATATATATATATATATATATATATATATAATATATATTTTTTTTTTACATCACCATATTCTGACCTCCATAACTTTTTTTAAACATGTCTACTGAGCTGTTTAGGGGCTAATTTTTTGTGGTACAATCTGTAGTTTTTATTGATACCATTTTGGTGTGTGCGTGACTTTGATCACATTCTTTTGGGTATGAGAAGCAAGGAAAAAAAATGGCAAATCGGCCATTTTGACCCTTTTTTCCGTTATGCCATTTGCCGTATTGGAATTTTTAAAAATATATTTTAATAGTATGGGCGTTCTCAGTCGTGATGATGCCTATTTATTTTTTTAATTGTACGGAAAGGGGTTTTTAACCCCTTAGTGCTCTTTGACGTGTATACTCTTCATGGAGCACTGCTACTTGGCGCTCCCTGACGAGTATACACGTCATGGCATTAAACTGTCTGCAGACATGGTGACAGCGCTGAGACCCCGGCTGTTGCACACAGCCAGGGATCTCAGCTAACTAGCCCGGGACCAATGAGGGTGGTCCTTGGTCGGCGATTGGCTATTCAGCGAGGCTTATAGTGTTCAGCGCAACTACCAATGCCCACATTGGCCGCACGGGGCATCAGGTTTTTGCGCATTTAGATGCCGTGATCTTACTTGATCACGGCATCTAAAGACTTTAATTACCGCGATCCGCATTATTGCCTGTCACGGTAATTAACCACAGGTCTCTGCTGTTTGAAACATTAGAGATTTTCTGGCCATGGCGTCCGCTGCACAAGTGAGCGGTGTTTACGCATTGCTCAAGCGCCATACGGGTTAAGGGAAGCACTCTCTCAGGGCTCCAGATGGCGACCAAAACTGTCGCCAATGCGCCTTAAAATTTGCAGATGGCGACTAGGCCGCCGTGCTGTAGCTAAATTAGGGTTGCACCGGGTATTGCAGCGCAGCCTAGTATGCCATGTTCTCTTCACTAGCATGGCTGCCGCTGCCACTAATGGGAGATAGCAGGGAGGAGGAGGGGAGGAGCTGTGGCCACTGCGCCACCAATTAGTGTAATTAACTCAATAATTCAAGTGTAGGCAGCGGGTGCCGGCAGCTGTATCACAGACCCAGCACCCGGCCTCAATAACTGGGCATGCGATCCGTGGAAATTAACCCCTCAGGTGCAACATCTGAGGGGTTTATTGCGGCGGATTGCATGCCCTGTTATTGAGGCTGAAGTAATAATTGGTCGGCACTCCAATATAGATATGTGGTGCTCTGTGTTCGGGAAGAACCCAATTGTAATATTGAATTATAACTCGGCACTCCACAGATTTTCTTAATGTATTTATATTTTTATTGAGCAATATTTAATTTCCAAGATTGCCACCACAGAAGTATATCAGACATGCGGCCTACGTTTCGGTCCTACTCCGGATCTTTCTCAGGGCCTACAAAATTCAGATACAAAGCAAAAACTTTAGTCTTAAATTATATAAGAATCAAACAGAAAATCAAGCTGCCATTTGCGGCAATCAGAATTATAATACAATAACACAACTGAAAAAAATATATATTATAGATTCATACTTAATGTACTCCATCTGAGGATGGTGTAGTAAGCAGGGGTCATTATAGATCATCATCTATCATCTATAATAGTTAGAACATATGGAGGTATAATCCTCTCTATGGATAAGGTACATGTTAGTATAAACAAAAGATCATGCAGGTCCCTATAGAGTAAAGGGCGCCCAGTGTGTCCATGAGATGGGTATAGGTACAAGCATTAGTATGTAATAGCTAACAAAGTCCAGCATATTTACCTTTTGTGCAGCTTGTTTGGGAGAATCCTGGTGGTGTGTTGTTCCCCGCCGACAGTCGAGTTTAAATAGTCGTATTGTGACGTCCCTTCCGGTCGCGTCACAACAGGAAACATGCACATTGGTTACACTGCAAACACCCGCAAACATGCACATTGGTTACACTGATGCCAGAAGACGTTAGGGCATGGGCAGTATGTAATACTGGCAGTATCGAGCGTTTGGGGACTCGCAATCAGGATACACACTTACCGTTATATGTATATCACCGACAAACACTGAGGCTGACATTTGTGATAGTCGATATCACTGATCACGTACTTTTGACCTCTCCTATGCTGTGGTCGGTTGCAGTCATGGCATCTGAAAGGTCTTTTCCCAGGAGCACTGTGATTCCTGGGCCCAGATCACTCCCCTGCACCAAGCTCAAAAGGATCTGAGGCATGCCACCGCGATGTTCCTATGAAGTCTTGCCTATGGCACAGCTCCATAGGAACACGGTGAATCTCCCATAGGCTGCAATATTAAATCATTGCAGTCTTTGGGAGAAGCAATCAGATAACCCTAGAGGGACTTAAAATATGTGTTAAAAAAAAAACAAGGGGGGGGGGGGGGGTTTAATATCAAAAATTGCCTTTTTCCCAATATTGAAAATAAAACAAACCAAAAATGACATCGCTGCATGCCAAAACGATTAAAATCTATATTTATATGGTAACTTAAGGGGTGGGAAATCAAATTGGCTAATTCGTTGTCTTGGTTTTTTTTTTTTGTCAATTCACCATCCCAAAAATGTATCATCATAAAGTCATACACACCAAAATGATATCAATAAAAACTACAGATCGGCCTGCAAAAGCTGAGCCCTCACAGCCCTGTAGGCATTAAAAAGTTAGGGGGGAGGGCTCAGAATATGTCTTGGTCAGAAAATTCTCTGGATGCTCCCTCTACCTAAAATGAGCATTCTGTGCTGTGGATGTAGTCATGTAATCACTGGTATCTTAACTTGGGCAGAGTTCACATGTGCATTGAGCTTTCAGTTCATCTAATCTGTCAGAATCCATTATTGTGAGCATTAGTTGTGCTCAGTTTTCAACAGTTTTTGTCAGTTCCGTCAGACATCAGTTATTTTTGACGGGAGAAAAGTGTAGAAAATGGATCAGAAGGACAGAAAGCTCAACGCAGATGTAAACTCGACCTAAGTGGCATGCATAGAGGAATACATTTATTTCACTACCCTGAATACACTTATAGCACCTTTGGGATCTGCACTTTTTGTTAGACCTGTATCTCATAACCCCCATTTAGCAATACAAGTTGGCCAGAAGAGGTTGTAGCGCTCCTGACAGATTGGGATCCCAGAAGTGGACAGTTTATTAAACCAGTGAGACAATTTCTGCAACTGTTACTGCAACTTGTCTAAAGCAAGTAATTTGTATGGCATAGACTCTTTGATGGTTTACACTGCTTACCAGCATTTGCTTACTGTATAATTAACCCGTTTGTTTGTTGGTTTGTTTTTCTGTAATATCCACATGTGTAGGTTGTCTTTTGTCATTTTCTTAAAATCTATTTTTATCTATGCAGGTGAGTCTCAAAAAGAGTGTGAGCACTTCCTTAAAGAAGCCTTTAGACAAAGGAAATAAGCCAGGGTCTGTGAAGAAGGAGAAGGTCACAAAAAAAGAAGATGGTAAACTATTTCTCTCCCCCACAGGTTTTCTTTGAGCACATTAAAGCGGTTTTTCAAATTTTTTTTTTTTAAATGTAGCAAAAGCATGAGGTGTTAAAAAATAAAGGAAAAAAACTCACATTTTAAATGTCCCACCCCCACTGGGACTACTGTGGTCATGTGCCGATCATCGCTCGTGTGACCACTGCAGACAATTGCTGGCCTCAGTGGTCAAGTGCCGTTAAGGCACATGTGACTACTGAGACCAGAGGAATGATACTTGATCACTGCCTGGCGGTTGACGGCCATTTAAAAGGAGAGTAAGGTTATTTATATTGTTCTGCAATCTGCCAATCGTTACAAGTTCCTGGTGGACATCGCCATCAGTACAGTTTTTATACCTATGCCCTCATTGTCTAATTCAAGTTTGATCGTGGGGACAATTGATATCAGGCTAGAAACATTTACTGGGAATGATTATAGTTTTTGTATCTGCTTGATAGAACTTCCCATGCCAGAATAAATAAAAAGGCACGGGATTGGGACCGTTGCCTAGAAATCCTCTGTTGCCAGCCCTTCTGCACTTTAGAGTGATACTACTGAAGATGAGGCAGTGCTAGGCAACAATGGAGTGTATTTGTGCCACTGGCAAACAGGCACAAAAAGTGTTCTTTAGAGAGGCAAGAATCCATATTTGTTAGAGCTCCGCTTTCTCATTTCCGGGACTGTAGTTATTATTTACAATAATGTTCTATAATAAGAGCACTTACTGTGTAATATGCCATCTAGAACCCAGAGGGGATGCATATGGTTCATTGGGATTATGTTGATGAATTATAAGGATCAGTTTAATATAATAAGTTATCATTTTATACAGAATGTTTTTATTTGGGCTATGTAATCCACAGGCCAGCTTATGCAGATGGAGGAGAAAGGCAAAGGATCAGTGCCCTGGTCAGTATATGGCGTTTATATCCAGGCAGCTGGCGGTCCTTTCGCGTTTTTCGTCATCATGGCCCTATTTGTGCTCAATGTTGGAAGCACAGCCTTCAGCAATTGGTGGCTCGGGTATTGGATTAAGCAAGGAAGCGGGGTAAGGCTCTCTTTACAATGTTGAATTTAATGTCCATAAAACTGGGTTAGATTGAACCAAATTTACTGTCTGATATCAGATTTCCTTTTTCCTTTGGATAGAGAGAAACACATAGTTGAATAAGCAAAAATACACCTCCGCACTCCTGATACATGCAAAAATTAGAAAGGTATTTATTCCCCCATGTTCACATCAGCAGCATTTCAGTCCTGTCACAGGAGCTTTCTGAAGCTTAAGAAAAGTCCTGTGATAGGACTTATTATTAGGACTGAAATGTTGCTGCTGTAAACATGGGGCAATAAATCCTTTTCATTTTTGCATGTATCTGGAGTGCTGTGGTGTATTTCTGCTTATGGTTATTTGAATGCTCAGTTGGGATTAGATACGCTGGCACCCATCTTTGATTCTCATAGCCTGTGAGAGTGCTGCTTTATTTTTGCAGTCTGTGCACTTTTGAACAAGTATGATATGATGGTGAAATGTTGCAGAATTACTGCTGTAAGTGGTTCTGAAAACTGTTCTGTTCCTACAGAACACTACGGTGCTGTTACACAATGAAACTGTGGTCAGTAGCAGCATGAAGGACAATCCTCATGTGCGCTACTATACTGGCATCTATGCTCTGTCTATGGTTATCATGCTCATCCTGAAAGGAGTGCGTGGCATTGTCTTCGTTAAGGTAATGAATTTTCAGTTTGTTTGGGGTTTTTTTGTTTTTGTTTTTCTGGGGGGGGTTCCCTTGCTAACTCCTCTCCTCTCCAACTAATATTCTTTTGTTTCAGGGCACTCTTCGAGCTTCTTCTAAGCTTCATGATGATCTCTTTAGACGCATTCTCCGGAGCCCCATGAAGTTTTTTGACACGACCCCCACAGGTCGAGTTCTAAATAGGTTTTCTAAAGACATGGATGAAGGTCAGTTTTCTGATATTCTTGGAGAGATTGTATCATGTCATTTGGTAGAAAGGGATTTGCTTGTTCACAAATTGGCTGCAGTTGGTATTTCTTTAAAATAAAAAAATATTGTTTAAAACGTAATGGTTTCTACATACACAAACAGATGAGCCTTTGATGTTCACTAAAATACTTAAAGCGGTTGACTCACTTCAGCAAATGGCTCTCATGTAGAGAAAGTTAATTGAAGCCACTTACTAATGTATTGTATTTGTCCATATTGCCTTCTCGGCTGGCTTGATTCATGTTACCATTGCATTATAACCTCGATTCCATGGTTACGACCACCCTGCAATCCAGCCGTGGTGGTCGTGTTTGCACCCTATAAGAATAAAGCGACACTTTTTCCGATAGTGTTCAAGCACGACCACCACGGCTGGATTGCAGGGGTGGTCATAACCATGGAAACAAGAAGTGTAATGGAATGAAAAATGAATCCAGCCAGCAACGGAGGCAATATGGATAATCACAATACATTAAGTGCCTTGTATTAACTTTCTCTACGTGATCAATCCCATTTGCTGAAGTGCGATAACTCCTTTAAGACATTTTATTTCTTTTCACTACAGCACTTGCATTCCTGGTGTAAATAAAGTATCCTATTACTGCATTCACAATTTATAGAAGAGTCCCTCATTACAGTCCTACATCAGTTCATCTCAATGGGCACATGTAATACCATATTCCCCATACAGTGGCCACCAGACAAAGCTTTCCCCATCAAAACTAGTGAGGTCAAGGCAATCAGCTGGTCACTACTGTTGTATCTGATCAGACAGCCCCTGTAAATTGATTTTCCCGGGCAGACAGCCATTGTCATTTTAATTTTAACCAATTTGTGTCTGACATTTTGAATTTTCTAACAGAAACCTTTAACCCCTTAAGGACACAGGGTTTTTACATTTTTGCGTTTTCGTTTTGCGCTCTATGCCTTCCAAGAGCCATAACTTTTTTATTTTTCCGTTCACATGGCCATATGAGGGCTTATTTTTTGCGGGACAAGTTGTACTTTCCAACGCCATCATTTAATAATGCATACGGTGTAGTGGGAAGCGGGAAAAAAATTCCAAATGGGGTGAAATTGCAAAAAAAAGCAATTTCACCACAGTTTTACGGGTTTCTAAATTACGACGTTTGATTTGCGATAAAACTGACCATTTAGTTTTATTCTACAGGTCAGTACGAATCCGGCGATACCCAATATGTATAGCTTTTCTTGCGTTTTGATAGTGGAAAAAAAATTCAAAAGTTGGAGAAAAAAATATTTTTTTTTTTTGTCGCCATGTTTTGACCGCTATAACGTATTTGTATATAAGTGTATGGCGTTGTATGGGGGCTTATTTTTTGCGGGGCGATCTTAACTTTTAGTTGATACCATTATGGGGTGTGTAGGACTTTTTGATCGCTTTTTATTTAATTTTTTTTGAGGAAATGAAGCGTCCAAAAGCGGCAAATCGGCCATTTGGGCGCTTTTTTCCGTTTTTCTGTTTACCGTATGGGAAATATATTTTTATACTATGGGCATTTTCACACATTGCGACACCCATGATGTGTATTTTTTTTATTTTTTTTATTTTATTTTAATTTTGGGGAAAGGGAGGTGATTTAAATTTTTAGGTTTTTTTTATTAATTTTTTTTATTTTTTTATTTTTTTACACTTTTATATAGATCCCATAGGGACCTATATAAATCAGTTACCTGATTGCTTCTATCATAAACTCCAATACACTTGTATTGGAGTTTATGAGCATCTTACTACTTTCCTATGAAGCCCTATTGCTAACAAGGGCTCCATAGGAAATAGTAAGTGATAGCCTTAAGCTGAATGAAAGGCTTAAGGCTATCCCTTACAGCGCTCCGATTCTCCCGATCACCACTAGGGGGAGCCGGAGCGCTGCCGAAAGTTTTACTTTCGGTTTTAGCGCGTGCAGATGCCATGATCAGGATTGATCACGGCATCTGCGGGGTTAAATGATCGCGGTCGGCAGCGCTGCCGACCGCGATCATCAGCTGCGGTGGTCAGCTACAGGAATCAGCCGGACCCCCGCAGCGATGGTGCCAGGAGCGGGCGCCATCTTTAGGGACTGGACACATGACGTACCCATACGTCATGTGTCCTTAAGGAGTTAAGATGAATTTACAATACTTGTTTATGTACTACAATGTGGTATCTTGCAGCGCTAACCCCCATCTACGTGAAATGTTAACCGATGAACATAATTCTAATCTCTTCTCTTTACAGTTGATGTCCGCCTTCCCTTTCAAGCTGAAATGTTTGTTCAAAATGTTATACTAGTTTTCTTTTGTCTGGGAGTCATAGCTGGTGTCTTTCCATGGTTCCTGGTAGCTGTCGGACCACTTGTTGTCTTGTTCACCATTCTGCACGTGGTTTCCAGGCAAGTGCTATGCTACAGACATTTTAGGGTTTAACTGTTACAGGATGGTATGACATAGGGCAGCATTTTCTGTTTAAGCTGATCTATTTGGTAAGGTTATCTAGGATTAGAATTAGGAGCCGCCTTCCCAGTCATAGGGTCACATCTGTCCACAGACTGTGTCTGGTATTGCAGCCTATCCCTATGAATTTGAATGGAGATGGTTTGCCATAACACACTCACTCAGCCCATGGACACATGTGGCACTGTTACAGGATGAGATGGGAGTGGAGATTGAGGTGGAGCAGATCCTCTTTTCTAACCCTGAACAACACCATTTACTGATGCAAGGTATGTTTATTAAAGGGGTTGTCTGATGACCTATCCTCGAGATAGGTCGTCATTATGTGATCGTGGGGGTCTGACTCCCGCAATCCCTGAAAATCAGCTGTTTAAAGACACAGTGGTGCTCCATGAGCATCACAGCCTCTTCCTAGGCCAGTGATTTCACATTCGTCAGTCCCATTCAAGTAAGTGGGGATGAGGCGCAATACCAATCACAGCCACTATGCTTGGTAAACAGCAATGAGGTTGCAGCAGCTTCTTCAACCAGCTAATCGTCCTGGCGTCGGACACCCACCAAACATATATTGATGACCTATTTACTCAGCTGCCATTAGGGTACACAATTCGTTATTTATGTTGTCACTGAGGACCTGAAAATATCAATGACTGCCACTGTAACAGTATGGCGCACAGTAGCCACAATGTAGAGCTAGTAAACGACTAATAAACCCTTAGATGCTGCCATCAGCACACAAGGGTCGAAGCAAAGGTGGACTTCCCCTTGGATTGTGTCACTGGATATTATGCGACACTATCCATACCCTACCTTATATGGGTAGATCATGCAGATTCTATTGAAGGACCATGGTGCTACCTGTCTGTGATGCCTGTGCAAACTAAGATATATTATCCTGGTGTAGATATGCGCTAGTATACATGTAGGTACTTTTATAAAAATGTTCTACTAAAAAGTTTAAGAAAAAAATAAAAATGGCAAAAACAGTCGGTTATTAACTGTTTTTGCATAGATCTGTCGCAGATTGTGGTGCAAAGGTTATTTGGGCCGCAATCTGTGACTTTTCACTGCTGATGCCAGGTCGTAAAAAAGTGGCATGGGAGGCCAGCAGGCCCGTCTCATTTATCATTTTCTATGCCTGTTTTAGGAGTAGAAAATGGTCTAAATCTACGCCAGCAAGGGAGCCGATGTAGATTCAGACAGTTGGTGGATAAGCTGATGTTATGTAGAGGTTGGCGCCTCTACGTAAATTTGGCGCATCCACTGCCAGCTAAAGGAGTATTAAGACTGGCATCTAAAACTCCGGTCTTAATAAATGACCCCCAATATTTTTTCAGTTTATACATACTATTATATAGTAATTACAAAACTAATTATTTAAAGGGATATCTGGGACATCAATGGCCTATTGCTAGAATACCCCATCGATGTCAGATAGGTACAGGCCCCACGTCTGGGACCTGCTCCTATCTCTAGAACCAGACCCCTGAAGTGAACAGAGAGCAGCCGCACATTCACGGCCACCCCAGTGTTCACCACTATAAGAGTTCCGAATATATATGAGCGCCAGCTCAGCTGTTTCAGGCAGTGGAGAGGTGGCCACGCTATGTGTGCCCGTCATTTACCACTTTGGGTGTACCTAAAATAACCGAGCGCGCTCACTCAGCTGTTTTAGGAACTTCTATAGCCATGAATGGAGGGCGCACCACACACGTGCGGTGTGCTCTCCGTCACTTTGGGAGCCCTGTTTTCTAAATTGGTGAGTCCCACCTCTGGGATCTGCTACTTTCTGACATTGATAGAATATCCTAGCACTATGCCATCAGTGTTTCAGATGGGAATACTCCTTTAAGGTGAATAGTGTATAATTATCACTAACCTATATCTACCCCAAATAATTTGAAAAGGCTTTCATCACTATAAAAAATAGAAACCTTATAAATGCCGAGAGGCAGAAACAGGTCATTGTCCTCAAGGGGTTAAACAAACTGTAACTGCAAACAAATTGTCAGGAATTATGTGAATATGCATGTTTTATTTTCTATTAAAAGTAAATGTATATTGTTTTCTAGGGTGTTCATTCGGGAGTTAAAGCGGCTGGATAACATTACACAAAGTCCATTTTTGTCACACATAACATCCAGTATTCAGGGACTTTCCACAATTCACGCATACAGCAAAGGGCACGAGTTTCTGCACAGGTCAGTGCCACGTGTTTACCTTGGCATTTTCAGTAAATTGTGTGGTATATGTGTTCTTGTATAGCAGCTGTTGATGGTTGATATGAATATAGCAATGTCTTCTTTTAGCCTCAGACTTTTCGATTTGCTTTTCAGGTATCAGGAGTTGCTGGACAGTAACCAAGCCCCCTTCTATCTGTTTAACTGTGCCATGCGCTGGTTGGCCATACGGCTGGACGTAATCAGTATATCTCTAATCACTACTACTGGCCTTATGATTGTTTTGATGCATGGGAGCATCTCTCCGGCATACGCTGGACTTGCAATGTCGTATGCAGTACAGGTGAGTGAAGGATTTATGGAATTGGATTTCCATTGTGACATTTCAGTTTTCTTGACATAATAATAATCTTTATATAGTGACAACTTATTCCGCATCGCTTTACATTTCAGGGTTTCATGTAGAAACAGTCATAAATAGCATAGCAACGGGCAAGTCAATAATTAGAACAAGAGGAATGAGGGCCCTGCTCTCAAGAGCTTATAAAAGAACCCTGTACCCATGTACTATGCCAGGATTAGCTGAGCAGAGCAGGCTCCTGCTTCACTAAGATAAGAGTCCTGCATGTCAGCATTAAGCTTAGCAAAGCAGGCAGGAGCCCACTCTGCTCAACTAATCCTGACATAAAATATGGGTGCAGGGTAAACCTCTGGGGGGCACGGGCAGAAGCAGCAATTGCGCTGCGGCCCCATTCATGAAATGTACAGTCCGTACACCGCTGACAAGTCAGTGTACAGAGAAGTGAATTTTAAGCGCATCGGGAAATGTGCGCTTTAGGGGGTAAAAGTGTAATAAAAAATACATTAATAAATTATATTACAAAACCATTAGGGACATGTTCACAAAAAGTCATACATTCCTAATTGTATTTCAGTATGTTGCTGTGTATATTTCTTAATCGGCGTGCACAATTTGGTGTGCTGTACCTCCATCAGATCAGTCATGTTTAAAGTGGGCAAGGCAAATAGAAATACCAAGCCGATACCCGGCCTGGTGATCCTGTTATGAAAAATTATGGACAGCTGAAATCTCTACGCCTCAAGCTAAAATCTTCTCAAACTGATCATAATTCTTCTTAAATAAGTGTTTCAAACCACTTAGGAGAACAGAGATAATAAATAGTGAGCCTTCAGACAGCGTATCTGGTGGATTTATCTGAACAGATCGGCCTGCTGTGTGTCTGTATACGCAAGTACTGCAGCTATAGAAGACTAACATGTTTAAAGGGGTTGGCTACGTTTTGGTTAATGTGTAAGATAACTATACAGCACTTACTAATGTAGGCATTCCTTATATACTGCACCATTTTCTATATTTCATTAGGTAGGCCTCCTCATTTGCCAAGTTTTGTGCGGTCTTCACGGTGGTTCTGTCCATAACATGGCTGCTGATGGAGGGTCATGTGACCAGGCAAATCACTCAGTCTTCTCTATTCACACACTGCACTTGTCATCTGCACTTGCAGTGTTGGGAGCTGAGGGCAGGTGCAGTCTGTTTGTGAATAGGGGAGGCTGAGTTATTTGCTTGGTCACATGACCCTCCATCGGCAGCCATATTATGGACAGGACCTCCTGAAAAAGGGGGGGCACAACTTATGAAATATAGCAGACTGCACAGAATATTAACAAAAGCTATATTAGTAAGTGCCATATAGTCACATTGGTTAGCAGCAACCAGAAAGTGACCAACCCCTTTAATGAAAACCTATTCGGAAAATGATTTTTAGTCTGTAAAAAGTGCAATGAAATTACATACAGTGTACATGGCCTTTAAGCTACAGTAACCTTTTCTGACAGAAATAATGTAAAATCTGCTTTTGAGTAGTAGTGGATGCATTTGCAATTAATTGTTTTTATGTTTAAATTCCAGTTAACTGGATTGTTCCAGTTTACAGTCAGACTTGCATCAGAAACCGAAGCTCGATTCACCTCAGTAGAGCGTATCAGCCATTACATCAAGGTAAGCATCGATATGTATCTTAAGATTTCTGCATGGTCTGTCCTAATCGCCTGTGTGCACTCATGTGTTTTCTTCAGCAGATTTTTTGTGCAGGTTAGGCCACTTTCACACGGGCAGTGTTTGGTTGGTATTTTTCATCAGTGTTTGTAAGTCAAAACCAGGAGCTGGTCCGAAACACAGAAGAGGCACAAATAGTTTTTACTCTACTTTTTCTATGCAGGATCCACTCCTGGTTTTGGCTTATAAATACTGACCATGGGAAAGTGGCCTCAGGCGTGTCACCATCATTGATTGGTATGATTTTTATACAATCCTTCTTCTATTTAGACTTTGGCCCTTGAAGCTCCTGCCAGGATTAAAAACAAGGCACCCCCTGCAGACTGGCCTCAAGAAGGAGAGGTCATTTTTGAAACTGCAGGAATGCGATACAGAGAGAACCTACCCTTGGTACTGAAGAAAGTGTCATTTACCATCAAGCCGAAAGAGAAAATTGGCATTGTGGGAAGGACTGGCTCAGGTGAGAGAAGTATCATTGTACAGTGACATCATTTGATTTCTTTATTTTTGCAGTTCAGTATTTTTAATCCTTCCGATGTATAATTTTATCCTGTAGGGAAGAGCTCCCTGGGCATGGCTCTTTTTCGACTTGTGGAGCTTTCTAATGGTTGTATAAAAATAGATGGTGTAAACATCAGCGACATTGGCTTGGCAGATCTGCGCAGCAAGCTCTCTATTATACCCCAGGAGCCTGTCTTGTTCAGTGGAACTGTCCGGTAAGCACTTTTAAAATATCTAGGTCCCACCCTTTTCCCCATAAACTGCCTTCACTCCAGAAATATTGTTTCAAAAATGCTGCTTTTCCAATTTTTTTGGGGCTCACTTGTGCAAACATTTTGCGTTCCAGTTTTGAAATATGGGTATAGAAGCGGGCACTGTTACTGTTAGCTATGTAAATGAGTAAATGAGTTTCACTCCAGATTTATAATTGAAACTTATTTCAAAAGTTGCAGAAATAGAAAAAAAAAAGTTGCAATCTCACTTTAGTAGGAGGGTGAAGTAGGAAAACTGGAGTAGCTTTTCTAAATGGAAGTTTGAGGTTTAAGGATAAGACAAATTTATCAAATGGCATACAGCATGTGATAAATGTGGCATAAAGTTCTCCAACACGGGCTCAAGCAAGACGGACTTCATATATTCCCCTCATGATAAGTTCTTCCATGTGTGTTTGTCGTCTGAACTTTGAGAGGTGGCTTCTAGTATGGAGGGGAACTAGCTATCCTCATTTAGCCAAGCTTTGGTTGCTGCGCAAGCAACGATCATGACCCTTAGAGGAGCCGGAAATTGTGGTGCCAGGATTGACGAAGGCATGTTGTTTTGTAGGTAGAGTGTGCTGTTGTTTAGTTACCCTCTGCTAATGTGGACTCATGCAGTCCCAATGGATCCTGCTACTTGTCAGGCACATATGCATTCTTTTCCAGTTAAATATTTTTGACTGTTGAATTTCTTTTAAGACAGGTCTCGGGTATGATAATTTAACATTTTTACATAAGGGCAAATAAGAGTTTCAGATTCTTTCTACAGAAGATTTCTCTGCAAACTATATTCTGATATTCATCTACTTTTATCTCTTCAGTTACAACTTGGATCCATTTAACCAGTACACCGAGGAGCAGATTTGGGATGCCCTGGAAAGGACACACATGAAAGAATGTGTAAGTTAATATTTCCAAGTATGTTTTAAGCCATTGAATGAAAATGCTATACTGCTGCAAGTCCATTTTTCTACAACATATATCTTTCTTCTTGTTAGATTGCCCAACTACCTCTCAAACTTGAAAGTGAAGTTTTGGAGAATGGAGAGAATTTCTCAGTGGGAGAACGCCAGTTAATGTGCATAGCACGAGTTTTATTACGTAGATGCAAGGTAAGCTAGAAACTCCTAAATCTCTCATTGAGGGTGTGACCACTGGCACCATGAAGTGATCCCAATAGTGCGCATGCCTGATCACCACTTTATAAACTTCTATGGGACTGGCTGATTGCTTTCCTGTGGATAGTTGATAACTCCTGTTGGTGGGATAAACCCTTTAATTAGTGCTTAATTGTATTGCATTCCCAATGTTTTTGCTTCTGAGGTTACTGCTTATTGCTGGGCAGCACTTGTTCTCTGCAACTGGAAACCAAACTGTACCTAAACTTTTACATAAAAATAGTTTTTCTGACATATTTTTATTTATTTTTTCTAGTGAAATAGGTGCCTATCACACTTTGGAATACGTACAGACATACACTGCAGATATGTCGGCTCTTTACTGGTGGTGTAAGGATTCTGCTGTCACTGCAGTGAGCAATGTACAGACAGGAGCACCCCTGCTGTATTAGCTGGATTCTCTAAAAGCTCATCAGTGATTTGCTATGTCAGGCTTTTGGAGTGGCAGGAGCAGCGATGTACTATGCCAGCTTCTGCCTCCGCCTACTGAAAGCCTGTAACCATGTGTGACATATCAGCGGTGTACATGTGTACGGATTCCAAAGTGCGATATGCTCCTGAACTTCAGGTGCCTATTTCACTAGGTAAACAAAAAAAAAAAAAAATATATATATATATATATATATATATATATATAATTTTAGAAATATATATATTTTTTGTAACATGTATAATAGGTCTTAATAAAGTTTATGTTTAGGCATACTTTAATTACATTTAACTAAATAATGATGATTTTGTTTCAGATTCTAATTCTTGATGAAGCCACTGCAGCCATGGACGCAGAAACTGATCTTTTGATCCAGGAAACTATACGGGAGGCATTTTCAGACTGCACAATGTTGACCATAGCTCACCGTCTGAACACTGTACTTGGGTGTGACCGTATCATGGTGCTAGCACAGGGACAGGTCAGTGAGAAGAATGGTACCATGGAATTTCTATTGCCAAGCCTTTGGTTTCTTTTTACCTAGTACATTGTAGGACAGGGTTTAGCAACCTCCAGCACTCCAACTGCTGTGAAATTACAACTCCTAGAATGTACACTTACTCAGCTGTTCTTGTAACTCCCATATAAGTGAAGGGAGGATTCTGGGAGTTGTAGTTTCTGAACAGCTGGAGTGCCGGAGGTTGCTGATCCCTGTTGTAGGAAATGATTCTCTTGTAAGCAAGAGCAAAGTACTAATTAACCCCTTTTTCTAAGTCATCTTTCACCTTCATGACAGAGGCTATTTTTGTAAATCTGACGTATAACTTTTTGTGGTAATAACTTTTAAGGCTTTTACATATCCAACCAGTTCTGAGATTCTCATGACACACAGTACTTCACGTTGGAGAAGCCTGGCGGCTGGGTCTCATAAGCTTC
The DNA here is from genome assembly GCA_033119425.1 of Bufotes viridis. Lineage (NCBI taxonomy): Eukaryota > Metazoa > Chordata > Amphibia > Anura > Bufonidae > Bufotes > Bufotes viridis. The sequence continues at coordinate 175,626,328 of CM065592.1, read as the reverse complement.
TGTACATGGCAGGTCCAGAGGCCTTTGTAAGGCTTCTAGATGTGATGGCAACCATTGGCACCCCTGATCTTATCACAGGAAGACGATGGAGAGGGAGCCCCTTCCCTCTGTATACCCCTTAGATGCCGCAGCATTTAACAATGCCAGGCACCTATGCTGATCAGTACATGTATGGTGGATTGCGGAAAGTTATATTAGGAAGGAATGTATTATGACGACATGTTTTGAATTCTATAACCTCGCAAAAAAAAAAATTTGGGGGAGGTTGACAGTGTGAAAAAAACAAAACAATGCAATTCTGCTTTTGGTTTTAGGATTTCATTTTTACGTTGTTCACTGCATGGTTATAAATGACATTTTAACTTTATTATGCTGGTCAGTACGATTATGGAAATTCCATATGCTGCTTATTACATGTAGCCCTGTTAAACAGAAACCATTCATTATTGAGCCAAGCTTCAGAGTAATCACAATAGTGAAATATCATCCATTATCAAAAGCTTACTTGGCTATTCTAAATAAGTGAAAGCAGCAGTGTCATAAGCTAATGTTATTTTTGTGAAATGCGAAGGTACGCATAAAAATGTCTATTGATATAAATAATCTGGTTGCGTTTCACTTTTTACCTCACTAACGTGTGTTTTTATTTATTTCAGGTTACGGAATTTGACACACCATCTGCCTTGCTGTCCAATGAGAATACTCGGTTCTATTCCATGTTTGCTGCAGCAGAGAACAAGGTTACCGTGAAGGGCTAAATAATGAGCACCTCAGCTAAAACCCCACATAGTGGGGCTGTGCGCTGCTTCTCATTCCCTGCCTGTGGCAGGCTCAATCCCTACTTTTATTTCTTGACTGAAAATGTTATATTTTGCCTTTTTATTTTTATTTTTCTTGTTTTATTTTTTGTTTAGCACAAACCAATTCAGGACTGATTTAGATATTTTTTTTAACTGTTTGAATATTCATGTTCTATTGTATTTATTCCTATTACTAAAGGTAAAAATATATGCGTTTTCGTTATGAAATGCACTGAAAATAATTAAAATGGTTCAGGCAACCATAGTTCTGTATGTAGCAAGCTTAGAATGAAGCTTTCTACATGCGTTTGTATATAGCCTATATTTACTGTGAAGATGTAAGCTGGTTTATTTTATATTAAAATGAGCACTGGGTTAACTATGGAATGTGTGTTTGGGTATTTTTATTCAATATTTTAATAGTGAGATTGGTGTTTTAAGAGCTTAGCAAAGAGAGGACGAACAACAGAAGGGGACAGATTGTAGGTATCAAAATTTCCAATGGAGCCCGTCAGCATCCAATAATCAAATTTCCTAAATATCTAAATAAATGACAAGTACAACTAGGGCTGCAGCTATCAATTTTTTTAGTAATCAAGTATTCTGACGATTATTTCAATGATCCCACCCCCCAATGCCATCATCAGGCTCCCCCAGAAGTGCCATCAGCTGCTCCCCCTTCCACCCCCACCCCACAGTGCCATCAGCTGTTCTTTGGTGTCAAACTATTAGAGTTCTTCTTGAGTGTACAAAAAGTACGATACAATGACTTTCCTGAAACCTCACACAGAAGTATTCTCCAGGACTCACTGGTGTTTTGAATGGTATAGTAAAATGGAGTAGAACTGCATCAAAACATTTTTCTAGCTACACAAATATCTAAATAGAGAAGTTGCCAATGACATCTTTTCAGCTTTGAAGGATCACTCAGTTTTATGGCTTATACAGTAATTTCTAGCATGGCTAATGGTCAAGAGCTGCAACCTCCCAACAACATTTATCAATTACACCAGAGGCAATAAAAGTATTTCGGGAACAGTAAGTTAACCACTTAAGCCCCCCTAGCTTAAACACCCTTAATGACCAGGCCACTTTTTACAATTCTGCACTACACTACTTTCACCGTTTATTGCTCCGTCATGCAACTTACCACCCAAATGAATTTTACCTCCTTTTCTTCTCACTAATAGAGCTTTCATTTGGTGGTATTTCATTGTTGCTGACGTTTTTACTTTTTTTGCTATTAATCAAAAATTACCGAAATTTTTGCAAAAAAATGACATTTTTCACTTTCTGTTGTAATTTTTTTTTTTTAAAACTACATTTCTATATAAATTTTTCGCAAAATTTATTGTTCTACATGTCTTTGATAAAAAAAATACAATAAGTGTATATTTATTGGTTTGGGTAAAAGTTATAGCGCTTACAAACTATAGTGCAAAAAGTGAATTTCGGCATTTTGAAGCAGCTCTGACTTTCTGAGCACCTGTCATGTTTCTTCAGGTGCTAGAATGTCAGGATAGTATAAATACCCCCAAATTACACCATTTTAGAAAGAAGACACCCCAAAGTATTCATGGAGGGGCATGGTGAGTTCATGTATCATTTCATTTTTTTCACAAGTTAGCGGAAAATGACACTTTCTGAGGAAAAAAATAAAAATAATAAAGTTTCCATTTCTGCTAACTTCTGGCAAAAAAATGAAATCTCCCACGGACTCACTATGCCCCTCAGTGAATACCTTGGGGTGTCTACTTTCCGAAATGGGGTCACTTGTGAGGTGTGTTTACTGTTCTGGCATTTTGGGCGGGGCTAAATTGTGAGCAGCCATGTAAAGCTAAAGGTACTGTTGAATTTGGTCTTTGCGCACTCAGGCTGCAAAGGTCACCATGTGGTATTGCCGTACTCAGGAGAAGTAGGGCAATGTGTTTTGGGGTGTATTTTTACATATACCCATGTTGAGAGAAATATCTCTGTAAACTGACAACTTTGTTTAAAAAAATTTAAAAAGTTGTCGATTACAGCGATATTTCTCACACAAAGTATGGGTATATATAAAAATACACCCCAAAACACATTGCCCTACTTCTCCTGAGTACGGCGATACCACATGAGTGACACTTTTTGCAGCCTGGGTGCGCAAAGGGGCCCAAATTCCAATGAGTACCTTTAGGATTTCACAGGGCATTTTTACGCATTTGGATTCCAGACTTCTTCTCACGCTTTAGGGGCCCCTAAAATGCCAGGACAGTATAAATACCCCACATGTGACCCCATTTTAGAAAGAAGACACCCCAAGGTATTCTGTGAGGGGTATGGTGAGTTTATGTAAAATTTTATTTTTGTCACAAGTTAGTGAAATATAAGACTTTGTAAAAAAAAAAAAAAAATATCAATTTCCGCTAACTTGTGCCAAAAAAAATTTCTGTGAACTTGCCATGCCCCTCACAGAATACCTTGGGGTGTCTTCTTTCCAAAATGGGCTCACATGTGGGTATTTATACTGCCCTGGCATTTTAGGGCCCTAAAGCGTGAGAATCCAAATGAGTAAAAATGCCCTGTGAAATTCTAAAGGTACTCATTGGTTTAGGGCTCTTTGCAGCTTGGCTGCAAAAGTGTCACCATGGTATCGCCGACTAGGAGAAGTAGGGCAATGTGCTTGGGGTGTATTTTTACATATTCTCATACTGGTGTGAGAAATATCTCTGTAAATGACAACTTTTAAAAAAATTTATACAAAGTTGTCAATTTATAGAGATATTTCTCTCACCCAGTATGGGTATATGTAAAAATACACCCCAAAACACATTGCCCTACTTCTCCTGAGTACGGCGATACCACATGTGTGACACTTTTTGCAGCCAAGATGTGCAAGGGGCCCTAAAACCAATGAGTACCTTTTAGGAGGGCATTTTTATGCATTTTTCTTCTCACGCTTTAGGTCCCCTAAATTGCCAGGGCAGTATAAATACCCCACATGTGACCCCATTTTGGAAAGAAGACACCCCAAGGTATTCAATGAGGGGCATGGCGAGTTCACAGAAGATTTTTTTTTGGCACAAGTTAGCGGAAATTGATTTTTTATTGTTTTTCTCAAAAGTCTCCCTTTCTGCTAACTTTTGACAAAAGTTAAATTTTTCATGGACTCACTATGCCCTCAGCGAATACCTTGGGGTGTCTTCTTCCAAAATGGGGTCACATGTGGGGTGTTTGTACTGTTCTGGCATTTTGGGCAGGGCTAATTGTGAGCAGCCATGTAAAGCTAAAGGTACTCGTTGGAATTTGGGCCCCTTTAGCACCCAGGTTGCGGAGTAACACCATGGGTATCGCCAGATCAGGAGTAGAAGGTAGTTTTGGGTGTATTTACATATACCATGCTGGGTGAGAGAAATATCGTTGTAAATTGACAACTTTGTATAAAAAATTTTAAAAAGTTGTCATTTACAGAGATATTTCTCTCACCCAGCATGGGTATATGTAAAAATACACCCCAAAACACATTGCCCTACTTCTCCTGAGCACGGCGATACCACATGTGTGCCACTTTTTGCAGCCAAGATGCGCAAAGGGGCCCTAAAACCAATGAGTACCTTTAGGATTTCACAGGGCATTTTTACGCATTTGGATTCTCACGCTTTAGCACTCCTAAAATGCCAGGGCAGTATAAATACCCCACATGTGACCCCATTGTGGAAAGAAGACACCCCAAGGTATTCCGTGAGGGGCATGGTGAGTTCACAGAAAAAAAATTTTTGGCACAAGTTAGCGGAAATTGATTTTTTTTTTTTTTTTTACAGTCTCATATTCCACTAACTTGTGACAAAAATAAAATTTTACATGAACTCCCCATACCCCTCACGGAATACCTTGGGGTGTCTTCTTTCCAAAATGGGGTCACATGTGGGGTTTTTGTACTGCCCTGGCATTTGAGGGTCTCCGCAATCATTACACGTATGGCCAGCATTAGGAGTTTCTGCGATTCTCCTTATATTGAGCATACGGGTAATGAGATTTTTTTTCCGTTCAGCCTCTGGGCTGAAAAAAAAATAAATGAACGGCACAGATTTTTTCATTCGCATCAATCAATGTGGATGAAAAATCTCTGCCAAAATCAGTGACTGCGGTGCGGTGGGCTGGGCGCTAGCTACCTAACAAGTAGCTAACTAACTGGCGGTGATAAGGGACCCTTATGCCCCATTCACACGTCCGAAATTCTGTTTGCGGAACGGAATTGCGGACCCATTCATTTCTATGGGGACAGACTTTGTCCCGCTCGGATCCGGAATTACGGATCCGCACTTACGGGTCTGCATTTCCGTTCAAGCAAAAATATAGAACATGCCCTTTTCTTGTCCGCAACTGCGGACAAGAAAAAGCATTTTCTATATAGTTCTGGCAATGTGCGGATCTGCAAAATGCGGAAAGCACATTGACGGTGTCCGTGTTTTGCGGATCCGCGCCGCGGATCCGTGGCACGGATCTGTGGATCCGCTGAACCGCAAAACACATATGGACATGTGAATAGAGCCTTACAGGGGGTGATCAGTGACAGGGGGTGATCAGGGAGTCTATATGGGGTGATCAGGGGTTAACAAGGGGTTAATAGTGGTTATAAAGTGAGGGGGTGGGGGTGGGGTTAGTGTAGTGTTTGGTGCAACTTTACATTAGTTACCTGGTCCTCTGGTGGTCGATCCCAGTAAATGGGACCACCAGAGGACCAGGTATTAGGTATATCAGACGCTGTTAGCAACACAGCGCCTGATATACTACTTTGATCTCATTTATTTTACATTTACAGCCTGCCAGCGATTGATCATCGCTGGCAGGCTGTAGTACAACTGCAGAGCCGCGCTCTGCTGTGAGCGTGCGCGCGTTCACAGCAGATCTCGGCTCTCGCGAGATGACGCACGGATGCGTCCAGGAGGAACAAACTTGCCGCCGCCTGGACGCATCCGTGCGTTCGGCGGTCGGCAAGCGGTTAAACTTGATACACACATTAGATTTATACTATTCAACTGTCCTTAGGATAGGTCATCAGTATTGGATAGGTAGGGGTCTTATTTCTGGCACCCCCACCAATCAACTGCTTGAAGAGGCCACAACCTCTTCCTAGGGCAGTGACCTCACATTCATTGGCCACATGGCCTAGACCAGTTATGGGCAAAGTGCGGCTCTCCAGCTGTTGCAAAACTACAGCTCCCACCATGCCCTGCAGTAGGCTGATAGCTGTAGACAGTCTTTGCATGCTGGGAGTTGTAGTTCTGCAACAGCTGAAGAGCCGCACTTTGCCCATCACTGGCCTAGACAGTTGTTTCATGTTGCTTGCTCCTCATCTGTAAGGAGTAGGATTCTAGTGACACTATTATTCTGAATGTGCAAAGCCTCAAAAATCCCATATATTGATTTACATAAGTGGATGCTACTCTGCTTCCCTGTCGAGTTTATAATAATTCAATTAAGAATTATTAATTATGGTCATAAAAAAATTAATCAAGAATTTTCCATAACTTGTCGAAATTATGACCTGGTGAATTGTAGATAACCCAATCGATACAATTCACATCTGAGGCCGACTATTTCCTCAGATAATAAGTTCTTTTCATGAGAGATGACATTAATGCTAAAGATGTAGTTTTGACATTAAATAATACGCAGATATTATAAAAATATGCAAATTTATTGATTACACGATTATAAACAAATAAGTATATAAACACGATTATATATGCCAAGGAATATATATGGCAATGATATATGAAGCATTACAAGCTTATCATAAGTAAATAAAAAATGATATCTGCCAATTAATATATATGGCATTGATATCAGGCACTAGAAGCTTCACAATAAGTAAATAAACACATGTGGGTAAAAGCAGCTTGTCACATCATAACAAAGCTATTTGGTTAGGATATCAAAACAAGAAGTTAAATTACAGTATATACATCACTTCTGTTCAGAGGAAACCTCATGATATCAGGATGGGCATGTCTAATCCTAGACACCAATATCGAATGCTAACTACATTCTGCCCTCCTCTAACCAACTACACCTCACATGACTTCAGGAATGGGCAAATCCATCCAAGGATATAACTTAGAAGAGATAACTGTATCCTTCCGCCCTATCCTGGACTATTTTCATATCTGTATGACCTGGTAAGACTATTAAGACAACAGAAATTGGAAGAACTTGGAACAAATCTTCCAGTGGGAATTTATCATCTAGCTTGGCGAAGAATGCTACTATCAATATATCTATACCTATGCATATATGTATGCAATCATTTAATACTCTGATAAATTATGAAACTTGATTCTTCTGCAGGTAGAATGAAGGCTCACAATTATTCTATATCTAAGACTACATCTCATATAAAGAGATGATAAATAAATTAATATGTTCGCCAACATAGATGCTATGATTTTACCCACATTATCTAAATAGTCTTAATAAAATGAAACATCATTCTTTGTGTTTCTTACCAAGTCCTAGCAGGAATCTCACTTCTGCTCCTAGGAAAGCTGGATGGTCCATCATCGCATGGCTCACCATGACTTTCATATTGATAGACCCTCTCTCTTGAGTGTTCTGCTGAATGTTGGAATGTTCTTGTTCTTTGCTTGCTTGCTTGTTCTTTGCTTCCTTCCTCCTATGCTCATCTATCTAGGGTAATTATCTCCTTGTAATCTAACATTACCACCCCTGGATTAGTATTCTCCAATCAATTGAGGGGTGTAAACATATGTAATAAGATCCTATGAGATCATGTTTACCCATAATGCAACTATGGAGGATGGTGTAACGATATCGATATCTGTCTCCGGATGGCACTGTTGTGCAAGCTATTAACACCATACCATAAAGACTTAACTAGGGTATTTTTGCATCATATACATTTGACCCTTGTCATCGTAAATCAGAGATAAGGATAAATGAAGACATTTTGTATCAACTAAAGATATACAACTTGGAGTCTCTCTGACACTATTGATCTATGGGCCATTATGGTATGAATGGGCCTTGTTCTCTAAGACATGTCTGGAGAATCCAGTGTACTCCTTACAGATAAGACCACATTTGTGGCAATAACTCTTAAGACACAATACTCTCTGTATTTTTACACAGATTGAGCTTGGCATGACTTCATCTTGGCCTGTTTCTACCACACAGCAAAACTTTGGCTCAAACTGTTTCTTAAAGACAATGAGCATGCATTTTGAATATAATATGACCAGGTATCAATATATATACCTATGAAAATGCCCGACAAATCCCCCTTTTCAGCATATTCAATTTCGTTTTTAGAAGGTTGAATAGGCTGAAATGCAATACAGGGCATAATGCTCCAAATCATTATGGATTGGGGAACACAATTTTTCCTTGCAATAAATGAATCACAATTTTGTGTGTACTCTTACGACACATATATAACGCACAAACTCTGTTTGGTTTTACTACAAATATGTTACGTCCTTTTATGACCACTGTAGAGAGAAAGACGTTCTGGTAATTTTCTTGACTTTCCGGAAACGTGTCTCTAGTGAAAATGTTTCTTTGGTCCTCTAACTTAATAACATTGCTGCAAAAATGTAAAGCTTGAAGTAATGGCTTCCTGTCTCGTCAGCAACTTGGTTACTCTTTTAGCGAGCGGTGTTTGGCAACATATCTTCATATCTGCGATCTCAAATACTTTGTCATGTTGAATCGGCATGAAGCACTCTTGTCGTGGCTGTCGAATCCCCGGGCTCTGCCCACTTGTCACTCCTGGATACCTTTTGGATTCATCTGGGTGGCTCCGACTGGACGTCTCTTGCGTCTCGGATAGCCCTGACCTCAGGTTCTCTTGGTTCCGGATACTAAGACTTTTAGGGTTCCGCCATCAACATGTGATCCCATCTTGGGCAATCATCTAAACTTAAGAAAACAACAGACAGTATGAGTAAAACGCAGCAAAACTTTATCAAACATATACCTGCCTATTCTAGGCCTTTGACTTATGCCATACTTTAGCCAGCAGCAGCTAGTTGAGGATTTTTATATTTTTTTTTCCAAAGAAAAACAAACTACAGGGTCTCAGGAATAGATATAACTATTCTTCCTCTGCCAGGCTAATACAGCCGTAGGTGTTATGCCTATTTAGGATCATAACCCAATCAATACTTTGAGACTACCTCAAAACAGAGTAATATATATATGTGTCCATACATCTGCATGGAATACAATGACGACAAGTTAGTCAAAATTGATTAGTATAACTTTTCAAATTTTTTTTATTTTATTTTTTTTATACGATACCATCACCAATCATATGAAATTTATGATGTGTCTCCATCTTCAAATCTTTGATTTTCCAATATCAGTTCAGCTCTTGCCTTTTTAGCACTGAAATAAAAACTCTACACAAACACCATGTTAATGATCCTGTGGAAAAATTTGATTAGTAATCAATATCATCAATCATTTATTGACTTGCTATGATTAATAGCTCAATGAAGCACTTTGTTTTGTTTCATTTGCTGGACATTCTTATCTCAGCAAAGTGTTAAATAACTTTTCTTTCTCTTTATTCACTTCATGAAGTAAAGAATTTACATGCAATGGATTTGGGAGAATCTTACTCCTCCTTTACTTGAGCTGATTCAGCTCAGAGTGCAGTGCAGCTTTGCGACCTCTGACCTCTTCGCTGACATGTACCTAGGACTTAGGAATGTGCTCCTTCCCCCTCCCATCTCTAGGATGGTGGAGAAATTTTGGGAAATACAGCATCTGCAAAAACTGCTTGTACATATGATCAGCTCTGTGATCCTGGGAATATACTGTGGTCTGCTGATACCACAAACTACCCCTCATCCCCCTTGGGGATTATCATATCTGCGGCAATTACAGATTATATGAAAATTCTGAGTCAAAATATGGACGATAGCCATAGACTCACTTTCTTATCTAGGCTTGCAAAGCCTGTGATGGTTCCCTTAAGTGACTTAACTTTTTGGGAACAATTATATCAATTTTCAGTGATTTACACAATTATGTTTCATAGACAATACGGCTTCTTATAGCCGGTTTATATGTCTTGCATTTATGCAACTTAGAATCAAGAACATTAAAAAGAAGAACAGGGTTACATCAACATTATTAACCTGTTTAAACTGTTCTCTTATAGATTCTATTTATCAATAACATCGGGTCAGAACTTTATGTATAAAGTCCCTCTATTATCCTGTAATGCCCTGAGCTACTGAGCTCAACTTCCCTGTAATCTGGGACCTCAATAAAATCAACTTTTGTGATCTGAGTCCATTACATATATGGGATAAATCTCCAACTATGGGAGCTAATGGGCAGGAATTAATAGGAAGGTTCCTGAGTCATACAAAGGACTAGAACCGGACCCAGTATCGCCTAGGCTAACGAAACCTACATCTGTTCCCTATCTTGGGACAATTTACAATTAATTTTTGGCGATACAAAAACATAACTTGTGTTTAGCATAGACAAACAACTCCTGGGTTGATTTACATGTCATGCACTGGTTGCATCCGTGTAATAACACTTTACTGCAACTACTCATCTGCGGTTCTGGTACGGGCTTAACCCTTCAGTACCAGGACAGTGATATTGACTATATATGGACCACGCCCTTCTAAGGGTTGTAACCGTGATCTGGCTGTAGCATTCTAATGCCAGCAACAATATACATGACAATTAATCATCAATATGTCATCTCATCAATATCTCAACAATATATCATATCATCAACAATCTTAGCAATATGTCATCTCATCAAGATCTCGCTGGAGCCTCCATTTTTGTCGGGTTTATAATAATTCAATTAAGAATTATTAATTATGGTCATAAAAAAATTAATCAAGAATTTTCCATAACTTGTCGAAATTATGACCTGGTGAATTGTAGATAACCCAATCGATACAATTCACATCTGAGGCCGACTATTTCCTCAGATAATAAGTTCTTTTCATGAGAGATGACATTAATGCTAAAGATGTAGTTTTGACATTAAATAATACGCAGATATTATAAAAATATGCAGATTTTATTAGTTACACGATTATAAACAAATAGGTATATAAACACGATTATATATGCCAAGGAATATATATGGCAATGATATATGAAGCATTACAAGCTTATCATAAGTAAATAAACAATGATATCTGCCAATTAATATATATGGCATTGATATCAGGCACTAGAAGCTTCACAATAAGTAAATAAACACATGTGGGTAAGAGCAGCTTGTCACATTATAACAAAGCTATTTGGTTAGGATATCAAAACAAGAAGTTAAATTACAGTATATACATCACTTCTGTTCAGAGGAAACCTCATGATATCAGGATGGGCATGTCTAATCCTAGACACCAATATCGAATGCTAACTACATTCTGCCCCCTCTAACCAACTACACCTCACATGACTTCAGGAATGGGCAAATCCATCCAAGGATATAACTTAGAAGAGATAACTGTATCCTTCCGCCCTATCCTGGACTATTTTCATATCTGTATGACCTGGTAAGACTATTAAGACAACAGAAATTGGAAGAACTTGAAACAAGTCTTTCCAGTGGGAATTTATCATCTAGCTTGGCGAAGAATGCTACTATCAATATATCTATACCTATGCATATATGTATGCAATCATTTAATACTCTGATAAATTATGAAACTTGATTCTTCTGCAGGTAGAATGAAGGCTCACAATTATTCTATATCTAAGGCTACATCTCATATAAAGAGATGATAAATAAATTAATATGTTCGCCAACATAGATGCTATGATTTTACCCACATTATCTAAATAGTCTTAATGAAATAAAACATCATTCTTTGTGTTTCTTACCAAGTCCTAGCAGGAATCTCACTTCTGCTCCTAGGAAAGCTGGATGGTCCATCATCGCATGTCTCACCATGACTTTCATATTGATAGACCCCTCTCTCTTGAGCGATCTGCTGAATCCTGGAAATGTTCTTGTTCTTTGCTTGTTGCTTGTTCTTTGCTTGCCTCCCTCCTTTCTCCTCTCTTGTAATCTAACATTACCACCCCCTGGATTAGTATTCTCCAATCAATTGAGGGGGTGTAAACATATGTAATAAGATCCTATGAGATCATGTTTACCCATAATGCAACTATGGAGGATGGTGTAACGATATCGATATCTGTCTCCGGATGGCACTGTTGTGCCAGCTATTAACACCATACCATAAAGACTTAACTAGGGTATTTTTGCATCATATACATTTGACCCTTGTCGTCGTAAATCAGAGATAAGGATAAATGTAGACATTTTGTATCAACTAAAGATAGACAACTTGGAGTCTCATTGACACTATTGATCTATGGGCCATTATGGTATGAATGGGCCTTGTTCTCTAAGACATGTCTGGAGAATCCAGTGTACTCCCTTACAGATAAGACCACATTTGTGGCAATAACTCTTAAGACACAATACTCTCTGTATTTTTACACAGATTGAGCTTGGCATGACTTCATCTTGGCCTGTTTCTACCACACAGCAAAACTTTGGCTCAAACTGTTTCTTAAAGACAATGAGCATGCATTTTGAATATAATATGACCAGGTATCAATATATATACCTATGAAAATGCCCGACATCCCATAGCGGTCCCAAGCTTCTTGTCAGTAGAGATTTAGCAAATTATGCAAATCTATTTATGGGAGTTTTTGAAGCTTCACACATTCAGAATAATAGTGTTTATAGTAATATTGTGTGCTGGGGCCCACAGGACAGCTGCCAGAGGCCAGATGCAATGAGCACTTCCATCAATACAATTTCATATGACAAACACATACATTACCCAGATGCAGATATTTTGCAGAGCCTTAAGGGAAGTAAGCTCTCCAGAATTTTCAGGATGTTTCTCAGGGCCTTCTTTCTTTGTTTCTTTCTCTTCTCCTGGCCTCCTTTTTTTATTTTCTCCTTTTGGGATCCCCTTACCACTTGTATGTGGGTAATTATCCACAAACTTATCAGACGAACATGCCTTCCTAGATTAGAGTTTTCCAATCATGTCGGATGGGTGTGTACATATGATAATAACTCATGAGGTCACACCATTACCAAAAATGCATTTCTGCTACTGGTGTAATAATACCTACTTACAGCTAGGTGGCACTCTTGTATAAGCCATTAGCATCATACTAGAAATGGTTAACTTATACATGCCTGACATCATCCTGTATTCTATATATTTGACCTATACTTTAAATCAGCGATAAGGCATTAAATTCAACACATGTAACAATTATAATCCAGACTTGGAGGAACCAGCAAGAGTTTCCCAACCTATAAATCCATAGTGATAGATAAGAAATACAAATGAGGCCTATACTACTACAGGTGTTGTGTATCTTCAAGCTGGAACAGTGATTAAGCTCTAGTTAGAATAACACAGCTTCTTCTGAACGAATCCTCATTAACGCTGTTTTAGAAATGAATATTCTCATACAACATACTAGATACATCAAGGTCCTTCATAATATATAACAATATAAGATAAAGTAATATATATGTCCTACTTATTCCAAGGACTTACTAAGGCTCATTAAATGTATACACAGATATTACATTTCTGCTTCATTAATAGGCATTAATTATAAGGTTGATGTGTCCAGAAACTCATCTTATCTCAGCCATAAACAAGAAATGAGTTAAGAATCACTCCCCTCCAGATTGGCACACATCTGCAAGGAAGAAGAACCTTTTATACACCGTAAACCCTTGAACTTATGTCCTACTCTACATGAAGGATCGCACAAGATGGTAAATATAAGTTCAACATGGCTTCTTATATGCCATTAATATCCACTATAATTAAAATAATTAGATATAAGCGTATATACTTATGAAAAAGCCCAACAACCACCATGACCAGGAGCCTCAAGAGGGGGTAGAGAGCAGACAAACCGAACAGCCAAGATGGCGCCGGAACTCAGGTCAGCGCACACCATAAGCTGGCTCCAATAACTTCCATTGAACCCTCTGATGTGGTCTCCGTTACAGGTATAGACGCTATGGGGGGGTTTCACAAAGACCTGAGCCTACTCTGGCTGATGTGTTAGGGGGGGTCAGACACTAGTGCCACGCTCATACAACTTACTTTGCAAGTGGGTAGTGTCAAAACAACTTTCTCGTACATTCCATTGGGGGACACAGACCATGGGTATAGCCTAGGCCATTACTAGGAGGGACACTATGCAATTAACAAAAGAGAGCTATACCCCCAGGCTCCAGCAGGAGGACTTCAGTCTTTGTTTAGTGTCTGGTGAAGGAGGTTGACACTTCTACTCCAGTTATTTTCTTTGTAGATGGGGACGCAGGTCAGCATAGTGCTTTCCTGGTACTCTGTGGAGCGACCACCGCCGTCCGTCTGACGTTTGCCTGGCTGCCTCCATCCCCCCCCCCCCCATGAAGACAAGCGGATCCGGTATCCCACCAGCCTCTGGGCCACCTGCTGCAACCCTCCACCAGAGAACTGCACTCCTGGAGTCAGAAGTCTGAAGAGGTGAGCCCTGCTGGTACTGCACTTGAGGGAGAAGAAGCTACAGGGTCCCCTGCGCCTGCCTTCCGTCCAGATCACTGCCACTCCTTGTGCTAGATGACTGATGAGGTGGACCTTGCTGGTGTCGGAAGAGAGGGTGAAGATTACAGGAAGCAGATAAGTAACATGCTGCACTCCTGTTTCCCCACCCCCACCCCCTTGACATTTTGGGCCATAAACCTGGGTGATCTGGATTAAAAAGGGGTGGGAAGGAGGATCCTGTCAGGGGGCATTCTTTTAATGGGATGGCAGTGGAATAACCTTTTCAGAGGGGGGGGGGGATAGGGGGGGCTCCATGGCTGGCATCTCTGACCTGCAGTCTCTCCTACCAGTCCGGCTACATGCTAAAGCCGGTGCCTCAACATGTAAGCTGGCGGCAGGCGACCGCTTCTCCGCCGCACGTTAACCCCTTTTTTTGGTGCCCGGGGATACTTTTTGTTCTTCCCGCACCGTTCATGATGCGGTTAGGGGGTGGAGCCTAACATTCTCTCTCTCCGGCACTGCTGCTCTGCCTCAGCGCGCCTCTCCACACGCGGCTGGGATCCTCTGCTTCCTCCTGCTTCCTTAGGCTGCGGTAGGACACCCATTAACCCCTCGATTGCTGCATCTGCGGTAGGAGAACTTTTTAATTGCTTGGGACCATACCAAAGCCCGGGGCTCCCCAGATATCTGCCAAAACTGCACCAGGCCTCTATAGACTCCTGCCAGGTCGTTTTTCTACCACTGTCGGTCTCAGACTCCTGTGACTCCTGCCTTGCCCCTGGACAGGGTCATCCTTCTCCCCCTCCTCAGCCCAGCCCCCCTGCCACCCCTTCGGAGCTCGCAGAACCTGCTTTGGTGTCCAGGACGGCCGCTAATTTGGCACAATTTTCACATGCTGCCATGGCTTTCATTGAACGCATGGCAGTCACGAATCCTGTGGCTCACACCACTCCACCTCCCAGTGGTTCCCACAGAGGACGCTCAACCACTAAAAGGCAGTGTACGCAGCAGCATCCTTCCTCGAATGACTCTGACTCCCTCCCCCCCCCTCGCCTAGAGGCGTGTTCAGACACTTCCCCTCACGCAGGGATAAAGGTCTGACGGGGAATGGTCCAGCTTGGACGAGGACACAGAGCTGGAACCCTCGCCACAACTCTTCACTATGGTAGTGGACTTGGCAGCGGTGCGTGACACCTTCAATAGCCAAAGGGGACTCTCCCTACACTAGTAGCTGGAGTTCACCCTTTTCCATTCCAGTAAATCGGAGGCGGTTGTCTTCCCTATCTATGGCGAATTCTCCAAGGTCCTTTCTAAGGCCTGGGACCGCCCTACTCATCGCTTTTCTGCCACTGGACGAATGGATACTCTCTATCCTTTTCCGCCAGAGCAGGTGGAACAATGGTCCTCTCCTCCTAAGGTGGACCTGCCAGTGGTGAAATGGCAACGAACATGGCTCTCCCTGTCTTACACAGTTCCTCTCTGCAGGACTCAGTTGACAGGCGTCTGGATTCCCTATCCAAAGCTGTCTGCACTCTAGCAGGTACGGGCCGCCTTTGCCTCTGCCTGAGTCGCGAGAGCGTTGTCTGAATGGTTGCGACTCCTCCTTCAGGACCTCTCAGAGCAGGACGCCCCTGCGGACACCCTGATCTTTCTCCTCCAGGTGTCTCTGGCCATGCGTGTGTCTCGGCCCTGTTCATCACACAGCGCAGGAAAATTTGGTTGAAGGTCTGTGACGCGGATGCTTCTTCCAAGCGTTCCCTCACTAACCTCCCATTTGTGGGCTCCAGTGATCTCGGATGCTACAGGGGGCAAGAGCGCCCATCTGCCCCAGTCCAAGTCCAAACGCACCTTAAGGGCTCTGGTTCTAGGAACCTGTCCTTTCATCGCTTCTCTTCTTCCAGATCCGCCTTGGTCCCTTCTTCCGGTGGATCGCAGGATACTGGTGAGAAAGCCCTCCCTTAAGCCCCAACCCTCCGGGCGGCCGCGGGCCCACTGTGCTCGTCCCACAGCTCCCATGCAGTCATCTGCCTAAGGGGGCACCCCCACCTCTAGCGGTGGGTGCCGGCTGTTCTCCTTCCAGCAGGTTTGGAGAGAGCACATCCAGGACGCCTGGACCCTGGAAGTTGTAACTTCTAGTTGCAATATAGACTGGGGATCCGGCCTAGGCCCTCCGGGCTTGTCAGGATGGCCGAGCGGTCTAAAGCGCTACCTGCGGTCAGGTCGCAGTCTCCTCTGGAGGCATGGGTTCGTATCCCACTTCTGACAGCGATCCTTGTGTACTACAAGCAGTGTCTTCCCTTCTATCCAGAGGGGTGATAACCCAGGTTTCCCCGGAGGAACAGGGTACAGGTTTCTCTCCAACCTGTTTGTTGTTCCCAGGAACGAGGGATCGGTCTGTCTGATCCTGGACCTGCTATTCAACAGGTCCCTGAAGGTACGGAGGTTCCGAATGGAGCCCCTCTGCACCGTTTCTCTTCTTCCGGAGGAGTTTCCTCGCGTCAGTGGCCATCCAGGACGCTGACCTGCATGGCGACGGCCCCGCGGGTGTTTACAACAATCTTAGCACCGATCGTTGAGCTTCCTCGCGCCAGGGGCATATGCCCTACTTGGACGATATCCTGGTAATGGCTCTCTCTTTCTCAGACCGAGGACAGCGTCCGGATCACTGTCCAGACTCTGGAACAGTTTGGCTGGCTGATCAACTTCTTACAAGTTCTCTCTCCAGCCGTCCCAAAGGGTGTCCTTTCTGGGAAGGTTTATGGACACTGGGGCCGCTCAGGTATTCCTCCCGAAGCCAAGATCTCTCGGATCCAGGACTGTGTCCCAACCTTCTGCGCTCCCAGGACCTCTCCCTCCGGGACTGCACGCCCATGCCCCGTTCCCTATGCCCAGTTTTACTCCCGACCTCTGCGGCAGGCCATCCTGTCCGCCTGCCTCCTCGGGTCCGGAAAGAGCTCCCTTGGTGGCGGTCTCCCCAGAACCTGACTTCGGGGAGGTCCTTCCTCCGATTTCCTGGACGGTCGTCACCACCGACACCAGTCTCCTGGGATGGGGGCGGCGGTCTACAGACCCGGACGGTTCAGAGAGTTTGGTAAGTGGCGGAGTCCCGCCTTCCGATCAACATTCTGGTTATAAGGGCTAGTTTTCCTGTCCCTCTCCCATGGGACCCCTCTCCTGGTGGGTTGAGCGGTGAGGGTTCAGTCAGACGGCGCCACTGCCGGGGCCTACATCAACCATCAGAGCGGGACCCGAAGCCAGAAGGTGATGCTGGAGGTGAAAAGGATCCTCCAGTGGGCCGAGGCGTATGTTCCAGTGCTGTTGGCGGTGTACATCCCTGGAATAGACAACTGGACGGCAGATTTTCTCAGCCTAAACAAGGTGGATCTGGGCGAGTAGTCCCTGCATCCTGCAGTATTCGAGGACCTCTGCCTCCGTTGGGGCCGCCCAGACGTATTCCTGATGGCTTCCAGGCTCAACAACAGGGTTCCCACGTTCCTGACCAGGGTTCGGGATCCGGAGGCGTACTGGGTGGATGGGCTGGTAGCTCTGTGGCAAGACTTCTCTCTCATCAACGTCATTCCTCCGCTGCCTCTGCTCCCAAGGGTTCTTCGCAGGATCGAGGTGGTAAAGGGACCCTGACCATCCTCATCCCTCTGATTGGTCTCGCCACGCCTGGTTCTTGGACGTCACTCGACTGCTGATAGACGTCCCGTGGTCTCTCCTTCTCAAGAAGGACCTATTGTCCTAAGGGCTGCTCTTCCACCCGAATTTACGGCGGCTTCGTTTAACGGCGTGGCTGTTGACACCGCCATCCTAAAGAAGAGGGGCTTCTCGGACGCCGTTGTGAGGACTATGATCAAGGCTTGGAGCCTGCTTCGTACCTGGAAGGTTTTTATTACCTTCTGAGAGGAGCTGGACATTTTTCCTCTTCATTTTTTGGTTCTGGTGGTCCTCTCTTTCCTCCAGTCGGGCTTGGAAATGGGAATGTCCCTGAGTTCCCTTAAGGGTCAGGTCTCCGCTCTTGCCCTTTTCTTCGACGGACTCTGGCTCTTCCTGGTCCCGTGAACACCTTCCTACTAGGGGTGGCGCATTCGGGATGTCTACCTGGTCTTGCTCGCCTTTCAGACGGCTCCCTTTGAGCCGCTGAGGGAAGTTTCTTTGACCTTTCTCACCTGGAAGGTGGTCTCTTTGGTGGCCATCTGCTCTATCCTACGGGTGTCGGAGTCGGCTGCTTTTTCTTCCGGGAGCTCTTTCTGGTCTTTCTCAGGGATAAGGTGGTGCTCCGCCCGGTCCCGTCCTTTTTGCCCAAGGTGGTCCCCGCTTTTCACCTTTCCTTTGTCCCTCTCCGGCAAATTCCAAGGAGCGGGCTCTCCATTCCCTCGACGTTGTCAGGGCACTGAGGGTATACCTATCTGTAGGGGCCTCGTAGTGGTCTGCCGGCCTCCAAGGTCACTGTGGCTCAGTGGATTCGGTCGGCTATTGCTGCGGCATATCGCGCTCGTGGCGGGGTTCCTCTGGTGGTTGTTACCACTCATTCCACCAGGGCGGTGGGGGCCTCCTGGGTGAGGCGCCATCGCACCTCTGCTTCTCACTTGTGTTAGGCGGCCACCTGGTTGTCCTTACACTCCTTTACAAAGTTCTACCAACTGCACTCGTTGGCTTAGGCTGACGCTGCCTTTGGGCGCAAGGTATTGCAGGCTGTGGTTCCTGTTTGACCACGGGCGTACCCCCTTGGTGGTGTCAGACATTTTTTTTTCCCACCCCATGGACTGGTCTGGGACGTCCCATGGTCTCTGTCCGCCCATGGAATGTTTGAGAAAATTAGATTTTTTGTGAAACTCACCTGTAAAATCTTTTTCTCGTCTTTTCCATTGGGGGACACAGCTCCCACCCATTCTTGCCTCTTGCAGGAGGGGTCTGTTCTGTCCGGTTTGGACCTTTTGGTTTATGGTCTGATGGCGGCTTTCTTGTTCCTGGTTTCTATCGGGATTTTTGTCTACTTCTCCTACTGCTTTTGCACCAACTGAAGTCCTCCTGCTGGAGCCTGGGGGTATAGCCTGAGGGGGAGGAGCTCTCTTTTGTTATTTGCATAGTGTCCCTCCTAGTAATGGCCTAGGCCAGTGTTTTCCAACCAGTGTGCCTCCAGCTTTCGCAAAACTACAACTCCCAGCATACCCGGACAGCCTTTGGCTGTTCAGGCATGCTGGGAGTTGTAGTTTTGCAACAGCTGGAGGCACACTGGTTGGGAAACACTGGCCTAGGCTATACCCATGGTCTGTGTCCCCCCAATGGAAAAGACGAGAAAAAGATTTTACAGGTGAGCTTCACAAAAAATCTCATTTTCTTTTATACACCATGAAATGCAAAAAATCAGTGATCGCGAGGTGTAGGAATGCATTAGTTCTCTAGAAAACCAATTGGCTCCTTTGGCTCATACATTACAAAAACACTTGCAAGAGATATCGGCCTTACAGACGAAAGCATAAAATCTGGAGAACTGGATCCAAAGCAACAATGTTCGGGTGTTAGGAACACTGGAGAAGACTGAGGGTCAGAATCCATCTCTATAATATGAAATTTGGGCCAAAGTTGTCTTTGGTGCTGCAAATTTACCACCCTTATATGCTGTGGAGAGTCAGCGTAGGGTTGCTACATTATAAGGAGCAGAAGATTATTCTGCTTCTCGCCAGAGAAAAATAACTTGTTATAGTGAGTGGAGTCAGGATTTCATTTTTCCCCGACTACTCCTCAGATGTCCAGAAACAGAGGGCACAATTTGCTGATATTATGCAGAGGTTACACAATCTATCTATCTGGATGAATCAGAGACACAATTTTGCAACAACTCTCTTGCCCCATGCCGAAATTCTGGGATTGCACCACAGTACTTTATAATGAGGCTAACCTGTCAACTTCCCTAGCCATGATGTCTCTGGCCGATTGCCGCTGTATGGAGGCTCCTGGTTCAATATTTTAGAACGATCGGTGTTCCAGTTACTGTCGTTGAGCAATGGACATCTCATTTGGTACCTATATCCAAACCTGTCAGTGGATGACAGTAGGAGTACACGTTGTACTAGTACTTCTTGTTGACAGTCTGTATACCGGCCACTACCGACCCCAATATCTCTTACTGAGGGGGTAGTTGAAAAGATGTTTACTTTTTGTTAATTAGTTGTTTTATTTGGGTTGGGGTGCAGCATTACCTTTTACTGTTTTATAGCTTGCCCTAGGGCAGGGATGCTCAACCTGCGGCCCTCCAGCTGTTGTAAAACTACAACTCCCACAATGCCCTTCTGTAGGATGATAGCTGTAGGCTGTCAGGGAATGATGGGAGTTGTAGTTTTGCAACAGCTGGAGGGCCGCAGGTTGAGCATGCCTGCCCTACGGTGACTTCTGGTGGCGCCTTGTAAAAAAAACAGGTTCTTATTATTATATACTTGTGTATGGGAGGGAGAATAAATATACTATCCAGGAATGTGTGTGGTATGGGGGATGCAAACAAACGCTATGTGATTTTCAATTATCTACAACAGTTTCACCCAGCAATTATTGCTTTACAGAAAACACATCTTAGGAAGAGTTCACATCACTGTTTCATTTTCCGTTCTTCTGATCCATCAGAAGAATAGAAAAAATAAAAGCTAGAATCCTTTACAAAAATTGTATCTGTGCTTCAGTTATGCACATTCGGTATCCGTTTTTTAGACGAAAAAAAATACTGCATGCAGGGCTTTTTCCCATCTACAAAAAGGATCTCAGAGTGAAATGGCTTAAATGGATGCCAAATGTGCAACAGGATCTGTTTTTATTACAGGATCCTGTAAAAAAACAAACTTGATCCTTTGCATAAGGGCTCATGGACACGGGTGTGTGCGCCCTGTGCCTGAACTGCGGAGAGCGGACCCATTGACTTGAATCCTCAGGACCACAAACAATAGAACATGTCTTATTTTTTTGCGTTGCAGACAGTCCCTCGCGGATCGCAGAAATATTCAAGTCAATGGGTCCGCATCAGCAAATGGTCCACGGTCTATTTGCGGTCCACAGCTCGTGTGCATGAGCCCTAACTGATGCACAGGATCTTTTTTTTTTTTCTTTTCTGTTCTTCTGACGGATCAGAAGAACGTAAAATGAAATGGATATGTAAACTTTCCTTTACTAATGACACCACCCATCTGATTCATAGAACTTGGGTGGGGCATAGCTTTCATGCTACACATACAACGCAGAGGAGAGTCAGCATCCTTGTTCATAACGGAATTTCCTTTAAATGTCTTAATGCCATTAACATAGAGGGCAGGTACGTTAGTTTCCACTGTAATATACATAACATTGTATGCTGGTTGCAGTACAAAATTCCTCCGCCCTATTCCTCTGGAGTTCTGAAAGTTTTTCTAACACAGGTACAAGACTATCTGCATCTCCCGTTTACTTGTAGGAGACTTTAATATATATATATATATATAGTCTCTGTACTTGGGGGTTCCTGCTCGTGGAGGAACTTGCGTTGGTAAATATTTGGCGTATACGCCATCCTAAGCCACCCTTTGCTTTATGCAGCTGCCTTACAGCTGTTGGCAGCACATATTAGATGGTCCTGGGTTTCGGTATGGTTCTAGAGAGGAGAAAGTAGCCATCTATGCCGATGATATGCTATTGTTTTTTGTTGATGCATCAGACTCACTTTCACACGCCATGACTATCATATGTAATTTGTGTTCTTATTCTGGATTGCAAATGAAGTGGGGAAAGTCAGTCCTCATCCCAGTTGATCCTTGGCCAAGGGACGGTGGGGGGAGTAGAGTGGGTGAATATTCATACACACATATATACACTACTCGCAAAAAGTTAGTGAAATTTGTGTAAAACGTAAAAAGTTCAGATACAGTGATATTATATCATGAAAGTAGAGCATTTAAGTAGAAGCATGCAATGGTGACTTCCTTATCTCAATCAATTTATTAATACAAAAGCCAACAACAGTAGTGTGTATACCCCCACAAAAAATGTCAATGTCTCAATAACTTGTCATGTGGCCTAGCATCAATTACAGCTTGACAATAACGTCTCATGCTGTTCACAAGTAAACTTATTGTCTGCTGAGACATGGCATCCCACTCTTCTTGAAGGGCAGCCCTCAGGTCATTGAGATTCTGGGGTACAGAGTTACGAGCCTCTACACAGCGACTCAGCTGATCCCATAGGTTTTCAGGTCTAGAGAAAGTGCAGGCCACTCCATTTGAGTGCAGGCCACTCCAGCAGCCATTCGCAGCGACCTCGATGACCTAGCACATTGTCAGACTCATCCATGAAGATGAAATTAGGCCTGTGTTGTTCATGCAGAGGCACAATGTCTGGATTAATTATGTTAGTCAAGTAGTATGGGCTTGTGACTATCATTCACAAAGTGTAGGGCAGTTCTGTATTGACTAGACCAGTGTTTCCCAACTAGTGTACCTCCAGCTGTTGCAAAACTACAACTCCCAGCATGCCCGGGCAGCCTTTGGCTGTGCGGGAATGCTGGGAGTTGTAGTTTTGCAACAGCTGGAGGCACACTGGTTGGGAAACACTGGACTAGACACACCTGCCCACACTGTAACACCACCACCAAAGGCAAACAGTGGCTGATACATAGCGCTCTCGACATCTCCAACATCGTTGCCGGCCATTATTTCTGCCCTGGGTGGATGGACTTTCATCAGTGAAGAGCACTGAGGCCCACTGGTCCCTTGTCCTGCGTAGATGGTCCCTGGTCCCTTGTCCTGCGTAGATGCTCCCTGGCCCATGTCATAATATATAGCCCTCTACCAAAACTGTAAACATGGATAGCAGCATGTAAGAGAGCTCCCGACCGCTCCCCTCTAATATCTTCGGCTCCTCGCAAAGTGGGATATAATCCCAGCTGATCTGACCCGATTCAAACGGGCGATCCGGTCCTGTACATGGATTGCTATCTACGTAATATGGGGAGCAAGTCCAAGCAAAAAGCGAGCCGCAAAACCACGCAAGACATGCAAGACATGGCGCCCAAAGCAGACAAGACGGCACATACAGATACGCCGCCGGAGCAAGACGAGGGAGCGTGCGACAATGAAGGGATCGACTACAAGCAACTAGCCATAGAAGTTGCAGCACGCATATTGCCTGATCTCCAAGAGTCCCTGTCCTCGGCGGTGACACAAACCATCCAACACATTAAGATAGAAATCTCCCAGCATGCGCACCACCTAGGACAGCTAGAGACGCAGTATTCAGCGGTGGCGTCTGAGGTCCTGACCACACAGTCGGCACTGAAAAAAGCAACCCGGGAGATTAAACACCTGACTGATAAAGTCGACGAACTAGAAAACTGGTAGCAAATTGGGAGGAGGATAAAAGATATGATAGAGAGGAAAACCCAACCACGAGAAACCATAACCAAAGTCTGTGCAGTTTGATGGAAACTATGTCGTTGGTCGGCTCGTGGCGCATGATCCACCCAGAGGGTAGAGAATATACATTCTACTCGGCAGCCCATCACTCATGGTCGCGTATCGACTACATGACTACTACTAGTAGCGCCATCACTCTCTGGCAGATGCCTATCCGCGGAGATAGCAGAATTCGTTATCTCAGCTCATGCGCCAGTGAGCACACAGATAAAAGATAGCGTTCCTAGGGGGGAAGATTATATATGGAGATTCAAAAATGATGAGATGTACAAAAATTAGGAATTTTGTAAGTTGCTGGTGGGTTGGTGGGACGAATACCTGTCAATAAATAATAATCCGGATAATATACAACTCACATGGGATGCTGCTAAGGCGGTTATCCGAGGTAAACTGATCTCTTATCTTAGAGGATAACTAATAACATAGAGACTAATAGTCAAACATTACGACAGGCCTATAGGGCTTTCAAAATGATACCAGCACCAAACACAGAACAGGCCTGGAAATCAGCAAAATCTAATTACCAATACTGGTTGCAACGGAGGGAACAACTCTTTAGGTCCCAAACCGAAGCCAAATTATATAAATATGGTAATAAACTGGTAAACTCCTGGCCAAGACAAGGGGGACAAGATTTATGTACAATGATCATCCAAGCACTGTGACGCTTTTTGAATATTTGTACATCTATTATCACTTTGTTGCATTGTACATTTTTTTGCTTATGAAAAAATAATAAAATTTGTTTACAAAAAAAACTGTAAAGGTTAGAGTGTAAATAATGTTCAAGTTTTTTACTTTTGCTCAATACTCTTGTTTCTATTACAGTTGCCCTCTATTGACCATCAATATTATTACATGGGCCAGGGAGCATAACATCTGTGGTCAGGTACCCTTGCAGGTCGTCTAGCATGCAGACCACGCTGATGTAAAGTTTTATATGGTCTGACGTGCCACTTGTGTGCCTCTCACCTCCCTTAAATGTGCCTTGAGTTGTGTGGCATTCATCATCTGGTTCTGCAGGGCATTGTTCACAATGATGCGGTCAAAGGACGTCCACTTCTTTGCCTTTCTGTGACTCTTCCAGTCTCTCTCTATCTCTGTTGCAACATGCTGATGACACTCTGTGACACTCTTAGCTCGGTGGTCACTTCCGTCTGAGAACATCCTGCTCGAAGCCTTGCAATGGCAAGGTACTGTTGATCAATTGTTAGGTGTCATCTTGGTCTCATGATGTCAAAATGTGAACAGCATGATGAGGAGCCCTGTTTAAATACCAATTCTAATTAAACCAGAAAATGTATTGTGCAATTCATGGATTAAACACCTGTTGTGAATTTTGCCATTAAGCTCCTTATTAGAGAACGGCAAGTTGTGCAAAAAGTACTGAAACATTGAACAATGCATTCAAAAGTTTAGAGAAGGTCACAGTTCACCTGTAAAGGTTAGAGGGCATTTTAGGTTCATCCTGAAATTTCGCCCACAAGCCAAATATCCCTAGCTTTTTGTGAGTAGTGTAAATAATGTTCAAGCATTTTACTTTTGCTCAATACACTTGTTTCTTTTACAGGTCTTATGTTGCCCTCTATTGAAGATCAATATTATTACAGGGTTTAGAATTTGTGAGTAGAGTATCTACTAGTTTCTAATTGGTGCTCTCCTTATTCATTTTAGTCTTTTCAACCTTACTAACTATGAACTAACTCATTTTTTATATTTCAAGTTTATTATACAATAATCTACTTATGTGTATTATATAGAATGTTCTTTGGTACTTCTTTGTATTCCTATTTTTATATTATTGTTATTTTTTGAACATTTATCTACTGAACATTATCTGATGAACCACTAGAAGGTGGTGCTGGCGAGATGGTTCTCTTTACCTGGGAGATACCTCTCTGCATATTTTTTGCCCATGGAGCATTGCCAATAAGTCACCATACACAATGAGAACCAGCACCATGCCTGAGTTTTTTCTTTTTTTTCAAATGTATAGGCAAGCGCAGGAAGCTGGCACTATCCTATACAGGGGCCCACAAGTGCATAACCATAAGGCAAACAAGGTTGGTTAAAAGATGGCTGCACAATACATCATAAACTGATAGCAAAAATAGGAAAAGGCTCTCATTCCAAAAAAAATGGAATGAAGGAAGCTCTTAGCGCACATTTTTGATCAAAATTATGTCGGGCCCAAGTACCACGTCACGGCGGCTTCCGCACAAGGGTCCCTAACATTACAGATACTGCCTCTCATGGACTTACCAGTCTCCTTTCATTCAGGGCACTGCAGGAACCAGCTAAATTGCTTTTGTGTTGAGAAGTCCCAGGTACTTGGGCGTTGTTCAGTCCAAAAGAGGCGCCATCCTCAATATATACTATACTACAGAGTTCAGAATAAGCAACATGTATCTACACTCACAAGTGCATAACCATAAGGCAAACAAGGTTAGTTAAAAGATGGCTGCACAATGCATCATAAACTGATAGCAAAAAATAGGAAAAGGGGCTTATTCCAAAAGAATGGAATGAAAGAAGCTCTTAGCGCACATTTTTGATCAAAAGTATGTCGGGCCCAAGTACCATGTCTCACAGCGGCTTCCGCACAAGGGTCCCTTACATTACAGATACTGCCTCTCATGGACTTACCAGTCTCCTTTCATTCAGGGCACTGGAATGAGTCCCTTTTCCTATTTTTTGATATCAGTTTATGATGTATTGTGCAGCCATCTTTTAACCCACTTTTTTTTTTTTTTATTACAAAGGGAACCTATATTTGACGGACGCCGCCGTGACGTGGTACTTGGGCCCGACATACTTTTGATCAAAAATGTGCGCTAAGAGCTTCCTTCATTCCATTTAGTAGAGTTTGCTCTCATATAGTGGAGAACGGAGTACGCCAAACTTAAACACAGAAGTTCGCTCATCCCTATTCAGGACGAATGAATTTGGGTCTGAAAAACCATTACTATTATATTACTATTATTAAAAGTAACTTTTTTTCATGGAAAAAAGTAGATGTGTGCGCACACAAAAAGCTGTATATGCTGTTATATTATGTAAGCAAAAGACTGCCATACGCTAATAATTCTAAAGATTTTTTTTATTTATTTTTTTGTAGTGGCGTGCCCAAGGTGTTTGGCATGCGGGGCGGGTCCTTTCTTTGGCACCTCCCCCCAATACTTTCAAAAAATTGTACCACCTCACAGTAGTATTGCACTCGTAAAACCTTCACAGTAGTTTTGTCCAGATGTGTGCAACCTCAAGGTAGTTATGCCCATATTGTGCCTCCTCAAGGTAGTTATGTCCACACTGTGCCCCCTCACAGTATTTATGCCCTCACTGTACAACTTTCACAGTAGTTATGCCCGCATTGTGCCACCTATACAGTAGTAATGCTCTCTCTGTGCCCCTTCAGAGTAGTTATTCTCTCACTTTGGCCTCATAACAGTTATGCCTCTTCACAGTAGTAATGCCCTCTGTGCCCCTTCACAGTAGTAATATACATTATGCCCCCTTCAAAGTAGTAATGCCCACTCTGTGCCCCATAACAGTTATGCCCACTGCCTTCACATGTTATGTCCATTGTGCCCTCTTCACAGTAGTAATGCCCACTGTGCTCCCTTCATAGTAATAATGCCCATTGTGTCCCTTCATAGTAGTAATGCCCTCTGTGCCCCCTTCATAGTAGTAATGCCCATTGTGTCCCTTCATAGTAGTAATGCCCTCTGTGTCCCCTTCATCCCCAGTGTGCCCCTTCACAGCAATAATGTCCATTGTGCCCACTTAATAGTAGTAATGCCCTTTGTGCTCCTGCTACAGTTGAAATGCCTATAGTGCCCCCTTCACAGTAGTAATGCCCTCTGTGCTAAAAAAAAATTATAAAAATCAGTAACTAGTCCTGTTCCTAATGCTCCCATCTAGCTCTCCCCTGCAAGTACATAGTAACATAGTATATAAGACCGAAAAAAGACATTTGTCCATCCAGTTCGGCCTGTTTCCTACAAGTTGATCCAGAGGAAGGCAAAAAACCCCTGTGAGGCAGAAGCCAATTTTCCTCACTTAAGGGGAAAAAAAAATTCCTTCCCGACTCCAATCAGGCAATCAGAATAACTCCCTGGATCAACGACCCCTCTCTAGTAGCTATAGCCTGAAATATTATTACACTCCAGAAATACATCCAGTCCCCTCTTGAATTCCTCTATTGTACTCACCATCACCACCTCCTCAGGCAGAGAGTTCCATAGTCTCACTGCTCTTACAGTGAAGAATCCTTTTCTATGTTTGTGTACAAACCTTCTTTCCTCCAGACGCAGAGGATGTCCCCTTGTCACAGTCACAGTCCTGGGGATTAATAGATGATGGGACAGATCTCTGTACTGACCCCTGATATATTTATACATAGTTATTAGATCTCCCCTCAGTCGTCTTTTTTCTAAAGTGAATAACCCTAATTTTGATAACCTTTCAGGGTACTGTAGATCCCTCATTCCAGTTATTACTTTAGTTGCCCTTCTATGAACCCTCTCCAGCTCTGCTATGTCTGCCTTGTTCACAGGAGCCCAGAACTGTACACAGTACTCCATGTGTGGTCTAACCAGTGATTTGTAAAGTGGTAGGACTATGTTCTCATCACGGGCATCTATGCCCCTTTTGATGCAACCCATTATCTTATTGGCCTTGGCAGTAGCTGCCTGACACTGGTTTTTGCAGCTTAATTTGCTGTTTATTAAAATTCCTAGATCCTTTTCCATGTCAGTGTTACCGAGTGTTTTACCATTTAATATGTACGGGTGACTTGCATTATTCCTTCCCATGTGCATAACTTTACATTTGTCAGTGTTAAACCTCATCTGCCATTTTTCTGCCCAAGCCTCCAATCTATCCAGATCCCTCTGTAGCAGAAAACTGTCCTCTTCAGTGTTAATTACTTTACACAGTTTAGTGTCATCTGCAAAAATAGATATTTTACTGTGCAGGTCTTCTACAAGATCATTAATAAATATATTGAAGAGAATAGGGCCCAATACTGACCCCTGAGGTACCCCACTAGTTACAGTGACCCAATCTGAGTATCTACCGTTAATAACCACCCTCTGTTTTCTGTCACTCAGCCAGTTACTTACCCACATACAGACATTTTCTCCCAGTCCGAGCATCCTCATTTTATATACTAACCTTTTATGAGGTACGGTGTCAAATGCTTTGGAGAAGTTCAGATATACGACATTCATTGATTCGCCGCTGTCAAGTCTAGAACTTACCTCCTCATAGAAGCTGATTAAATTTGTTTGGCATGACCGATCCCTCATGAAGCCATGCTGATATGGCGTTATTTGCTTATTTTCATTGAGATACTCCAAAATAGCATCTCTTAGAAACCCTTCAAACAGTTTACCAACAATAGATGTTAAACTTACCGGCCTATAAT
This sequence comes from Bufotes viridis, assembly GCA_033119425.1. Lineage (NCBI taxonomy): Eukaryota > Metazoa > Chordata > Amphibia > Anura > Bufonidae > Bufotes > Bufotes viridis. Next base: position 175,597,098 of record CM065592.1, on the reverse strand, counting down.
TTCCAGGCTCTGTTTTGGACCCTTTTTGAATATTGGCACCACATTTGCTATGCGCCAATCCTGTGGAACATTCCCTGTTATTATAGAGTCCGTAAATATCAGAAATAATGGTCTGGCTATGACATCACTTAATTCCCTTAGGATACGGGGTGTATGCCATCCGGTCCTGGCGATTTGTCTATTTTAATCTTTTTAAGTCGCTGTTGTACTTCTTCCTGGGTCAGACAGGGCACTTTTAATGGGGATTTACTTTTACATTCTGCATTTCATCTGACAGTTTATTTTCCTCAGTGAATATAGTGGAGAAAAAATATTTAATAGTTTTGCTTTATCCTCGTCGCTCTCTGCAACACCCCCTCATTGCTATGTAGAGGGCCGACTCCTTCAGATTTATATTTTTTACTATTTATATAATTGAAGAACATTTTAGGGTTAGTTTTACTCTCTTTGGCAATTAATCTCTCGGTCTCTAGTTTGGCAAATTTTATTAGTTTTTACATATTCTATTTTTTTCCTTATAGTTTATCAGTGCTTCCTGACTCCCCTCCTGTTTTAGCGATTTATATGCTTTCTTTTTGTCATTTATTGCCTTCTTTACGGTTCCATTTATCCACATTGGTCTCTTATTGTTCCTTAGCCTTTTATTCCTATAAGGTATGTACCTCTCACAATTAGATGTTACAATGCTTTTAAAAATCTCCCATTTTATGGTTGTATTTTTATTTTTGAGGACTTTGTCCCAGTTAGTTAGGCCTATGGCCTCGCTTAGTTGGCTAAATTTTGCTTTTTTGAAGTTTGGTATTTTTGTTCCTCCCTTTAGAAACTCTCGTTTGAAGGATAATTGGAAGGTTATAACTTTATGGTCACTATTTCCCAGGTGTCCCCCAACCTGCACATCTGTTGTTCTATCAGGTCTATTGGTTAATACTAAGTCCAGTATGGCCGTCCCTCTAGTGGGGTCCTGAACCAGTTGGGAAAGGAAATTGTCTTTGGCTATTGCCAAGAACCTGTTTCCTTTATGGGATGTACAGCTTTCAGTTTCCCAGTCTATATCTGGGTAGTTGAAGTCCCCCATGATAACGACTTCATTATGATTTGCCGCCTCGTCTATCTCGTTTAGTAATAGATTTTCTGTGGACTCTGGTATATTAGGTGGTTTATAATACACTCCTATTAGTATTTTATTATTGTTTTTGCTCCATGTATTTCTACCCACAGTGACTCCACATGTTCATGTCCCTCAGAGATGTATTCTCGAATTACGGGATTTAGACACGACTTCACGTAGAGGCAGACCCCTCCACCTCTCCGGTTTTGTGATCCTTTCTAAACAGATTGTAACCTTTTATATTAACTGCCCAGTCATAGCTATCATCCAGCCATGTCTCAGTTATTCCCACTATGTCATAGTCCTCCTCACACATCACTAATTCCAGTTCACCAGTCTTGTTAGTCAGGCTTCTGGCATTAGTATACATACATTTGACAGGTTTATGTGTATTTTTACCCTACATCTTTCATTCTGAGCTGTTCTAGTCCCCCTTCCATTCCTCCCCCAGACACACTACCTCGCCCCTGGTCTCTATCTGCACTATCTTCCCCTCCTATAACGTAATTACCCTCCCCCAGTCCCTAGTTTAAACACTCCTCCAACCTTCTAGCCATCTTTCTCCCCAACACAGCTGCCCCTTCCCCATTGAGGTGCAGCCCGTCCCTACTGGTAGAGCCTGTAGCCAACAGAGAAGTCGGCCCAGTTCTCCATGAACCCGAACCCCTCCTTCCTACACCAGTTCTTGAGCCACTTGTTAACCTCCCTAATCTCCCGCTGCCTTTCTTGTGTGGCTCGTGGTACAGGCAGTATTTCAGAAAATACTACTTTTGAGGTCCTTGCCTAAGCTTTTGACCTAAATCCCTGAAATCATTTTTAAGGACTCTCCACCTTCCTCTAACTTTGTCATTGGTTCCGATATGGACCATGACCGCTGGATCTTCTCCAGCCCCTCCCAGTAATCTGTCAACCCGATCCGCGATGTGTCGAACTCTAGCGCCAGGAAGACAGCACACTGTTCGGCGATCACGATCTTTGTGACAGATTGCCCTATCTGTACCCCTAATAATTGAGTCTCCCACTACCAGCACCTGTCTGGCCTGCCCTGCTCTCCTGGTCCCCTGCTTACTGGAGCTGACATTCCCCTGACTGGCAGAGGAAGTGTCTGGCTGCAGCGGTGCCGTCCCTGAACTGTCATCCCCCTCATCTGCCAACCGTGCAAACTTGTTGGGGTGTGTCAGATCAGGGCTAGCCTCCTGGCACTCTTCCCTCTACCCCGCTTTCTTACTGTTACCCAGCTAACTACCTCACTCTCCTCAGCCTCCTCGCTACCACCCTCCCCCACATCTACCCCATAGAGTGCTTGCTCAGTGAGCAGCAAACTCTTTCCAAATTGTCAGTGGCTTTCAGTGTTGCAACTCGCCTGTTTAGAGACTCGATGTGCGATTCCAAGCGGGTAATTTGCTCACATTTTGAACAAACATATACACCCTCGAACGGCTGTTCCAGGACTGCATACATCATACAAGATGTGCACTGGACGGCGCTGTCAATAATGGAAGTCATACTAAATGGGGATTACACAGGAAAAGAGAGGAAAAAAATAAATAAATACAATATAGAGCAGTGATATCAAGATTCTTACTTACTGTGGTCCCTTACAGCAGTAGGAAGACTAGCTAGAATCAAACCAACTGTATACAAGGATGATCTAATGAATCTCTGTTTCTTGCTCCTTTTCCTAAACTCCGGTTTCTTCAACTCCACTTATGAGAGCAGCCACTTAGTAATGCAGGCCTCAGGTAGAGCAGGCTCTGGAAGAGTTGAGTGGTCTAATTTATAGCACCTGTTAGGCCAAGCCACTCCCCCTCACCAAGCAGAGAAAAAAAAACTGCTTTAAATGACACTACACAGCCGAGAGAAAAAAGCGGTTTTAAATGGCAGAACTAAACTGCAAGCACTTAACTTTCTAGGTAAGCAGCTTCACACCACACTCAGACACTTGCAGTCCCAACAAAAAGACACTCAGCAGAACTCCGGTTTCTTCAACTCCACTTATGAAAGCAGTACAGATCGGTCTGCAGCACTGTGTGGGAGGCGCACAGGCAAATTCCTGAGTTGCAGGCTCCTCCCACACAGGCCTGCAGGGCGATCCTTGTCTACAGGCTGAATGGTGGAACAGGGAGCAGAAGGCTTCCTTCTTCACCATCCAGGGTGGGAGAAAAGTAGCTTGGGGAGCTGAGGTGTGTGGTCAGTGAGTGAGAGAGAGGATCCGCACCACAGACAGGAAACTTGCAGCTTAAAAATGCAGAGGCTCTCCTCTCACATAGACTATCAGAAAAGAAGAGAAGGGAAATAAGGGTGCTGGAAACCCAATTACAGGTAAGAGTAATTTACAAAAAGATAGGTCAGAGGAAGAGTTTAACTCCAGTCTATAATGTTTAAAGAAGGTAGAAGGAGAAGACCAGTTTGCAGCCTTCCAAATGTCTTCAATGGAAACAGAGGCTTTCTGTGCCTCTTTTGACCTGAAAGAGGTCTACCACTGGCATCCCCCAACTGTATTATTTTGAAAATGGAATAACTCAAGCTCCATGGAGAAATCATATGGCAACTGAGAAAATCCGCCTGAATGTTTTCCGACCCCTTGACACGAACTGCTGACACTGACTGGCAATTCTGTTCCGCCAATAGAATAATTTTCTGGGCCATCTTCATTAGACTTCTGTTTCTTGTGCCTGTTTATATAGGACACCACAGTCCTGTTGTCATGACTCTTACATGCCTGCCCGTAAGTACCGTTAGAGCTTCCGTCATTGCAAACTTTACTGCTGCTGTTTAAAGGACGCATCTGTCAAGCTGCCCCTCTATCACCCCTGAAGAACAGGTTCTGAACATGAGCCCCCCACCCCCAGGGGCTCGTATCTGTGGTCAGACATATCAGATTTTCTATCTTACAAGAAACCCCCCCTAAGTCAGGTTCTGTTCTACTAACCACCAGTTTAAGTATTTTAGGGATAGCTCTGAGACTTTTATTTTTGCTTCCAAAGGCTCCCCCCCTTCCCTTCCAGGTTGACAATATCTGCCACTGAAATTCTCTGGAATGTAGCTGGTCCCCATACTACTGGTAATATGCATGCCATCAGGGAGCCCAAAATTGGCATACCTTTTCTTAGGGATGTTAGTGGATTCTTGTGTATATCCAGGATTCTCTCCCGTATTCTGACCACTTTTTCTTCTGGCCAAAAACACTTCTGGTTTACTGAATCCAGAACTAGCCCCAAAAAGATCTGACTCTGGGATGGAAAGGGTCTAGATCTTTCCACCCCACCCCAATTTCTCCAAGATCAGAGATACTGAATGTACTGCTTCCCTGCATTTCTCTTCTGAATCGGCCACAATCAAGAAATCATCCAGGTAAGGCATAAATAAAATGTCCTTGTAACAGCGGCTGCTGAACGCCGCTGTTCTCCCGCTTATCGCTGCGGCCTGGGTGCCTCGTTCAGCGGTGACCTGTGGCCGGTGCTTCCCATTTCACCGCTACGGTCCTGGGCTCTGATTCTGTTGGTGTTATTGCTTCTGAGGATTCCGTTCCACAGTTTCCACTCAGCCCTGGACACAGCATGAGTTTGGCTGGTTTCATGTTACACTACTCTAGGGGTGGAGCGTATCACTCCCTGGGCGGTGTGGGTTAGGTCAGGTGACCTCACTGACCAACTCTGGTTCTCATGCATATACTTACATATACAGCATCTTTCCCAGATGCCTCAGTGTCAAGGTCCTTGTGTTTGCTGGTTCTTGATACTCACATGTGCTTCTGATCTATACTTCGTTCCTGGACTCTGCTTATCGTCTGATCCCTGTAGATGTCGAATATTTCCTTCCTTTTCTATTGCCAAACGAAAATTTTTTGATGCTCCTGATTAGGCTTCCCAGTTAGGCTCCCTATTCCTATTTATTCATATTTGCGTATTTAAAAACAATTTGGTACCGAGGTAGCAGCCAATACCAAAGCCCAGGTCGGACTGCTATTTTAAATTGTTATTCAATATGCATATATGAATACAGTAGGATTTCCCCTGAAGTCTCACGCGACTTCAGGCGAAACGAATTTTGGCTCTATGGAGCCAATAGATTTTTAATGCTGTACAGGAACAGCAATAAATAAATAAATAAATAATTAGGGGCACACCCACTATTTGGAGTGAACTGCTGGAATAGTTCAATAGCATAAAAATTGGTATAGAAATTTAATATAGAGATTTCGTGGACACAAATAGAACTATATATACAAAAGTGGTGACCCTGTAAGGGTTAAATAGCACAAAACCTGTAAGGGTAAATAGCACAAATCCTTGATAGTAACAATATGTAGCAATGTGTACCCTGGACACGGATGATATCAACTTGGAGTCCGGCTAACAACAATATTATTAAGCCCAAGCCTGTAGTGAAATTAAAAAGTACAGGAACAGCATTAACATCGAATCATTTGAATGAATTGATTTGAATGAATCGACTTCGGAACTATGATCTGATCCGAAGGTCGATTCGCTCAAACCTACTCCTGGTCCATGGGTGTCATGCTGTCACCACACCGAGCATAGTAGGAAAGGGGGAAACAGGGAATCAGGCCTGAGAACTAGGGAAGGAAAATGGACACCTCCTAGTGAAAACTCTAACCAAAATCCTGACTGACTACCAGTATGAACAGACCCCAAAGGTAGGCGAGTTCATACGCAGGAATACCTAGAGTCCTATCAAGCCCTATAAGGACCCTGGTACTAATGCCAGGGACGAGACTACCTGTTCCTCCAAAAGGAAGGACGAACAGGAGTCTCCTTCAGGCGTAATACAAACAATAGGGAAATGCAACACACGGAACCCAACCAAAATACAAAAGGGAAGACTTAACTTCAAAGGAGCAATGGAAGCACCAGAAACTCAGACGAGATCCAACCACAATCTATCCAAAAGGTCCATACAGAAGCTATAAACCACACAGCATTGTGGGAGAAGCAACTATAAATAGGGAAGGTTAATTGCCACACCTGGGGAAAGAAGATGTGGCAAGCACCAGAAACAACAAAGATGTCAATTGATCCAAATGGAAAACATGTCAGATCAAACCGCGTGTTGCCAGTCTCACCGATCTCCTGCCACCTGTCGTGGGAACGTCTGTGACAATACTCCCTCTTCTACGGGTGACCTCCGGACACCCAGGACCGACCTTATCCGAGTGAGAACTATGAAAAGCTTTCACTAAACGACTGGCATTCACGTCAGATGCCGGTACCCACATCCTCTCCTCTGGTCCATAACCCGTCCAGTGAACAAAATACTGAAGAGATCTACGGAGAACTCGAGAGTCAATTATCTTGGCGATCTGAAATTCCAAACTACCGCCCACCATGACAGGAGTGGGTGTCAAGGAAGACGGCTCCAAAGGTTCAACATATCTCTTCAACAAAGATTCATGAAACACATTATGAATTTTCAGGGCCTGAGGGTGTTCAAGATGAAAACCTACAGGATTAATAATGGCAGTGATCTTATATGGACCGATAAATATTGGACCCAACTTCCAAGAAGGTACCTTCAACTTAATGTTTCTTGTGGACAGCCACACAGAATTACCCACTCTTAGGTCCGGACCGGTCAGCCACACGTTTATACTTGTTGCCCATATTCATCAAGTTATCTTGAATTTTCCGCCATATAGATGACAATAATGATGAAAAACGTTCCTCCTTAGGGATACCAGAAGCATCTGAACCAGAAAATGTGCCAAACTGAGGGTAAAATCCATATGCCACAAAAAAAGGCGATTCCTGTCTATGATTATGTATGGCAAACTCTGTCAGAGACAAAAACGAAGACCACTCCTCCTGGTTCTCAGAGACAAAACATCTCAAGTAAGTCTCCAGACTCTGATTAGTGTGCTCCGTCTGTCTGTTTGACTGGGGATGAAAAGCCGAAGAAAAGGACAGTTGTATCCCTAGTCAAGTACAGAACGCTTTCCAGAATCTGGAAACAAACTGAGTCCCACGATCCGAGACCACGTCAGAGGGAATGCCATGGAGTTTCACAATGCTGTCAACATGTGGGCCCGGCAACGCTATAAAGTGCACCATTTTACTAAAGTGATCAACTACCACCAGAATAACCGTCTTTCCTGAAGGAAGAATTAGGTAGATCAGTGATAAAATCCATGGATAAGTGAGTCCATAGTCTGGACTGGATGGGCCATGGAAGTAGAGATCTGTAAGGCCGAGTATGTGTCACCTTAGCGCGTGCACAGGTAATACAGGCAGATACATATTCATCAACACACTTGCGCAACCCCGGCCACCAGAATCTACAAGAGATGAGGTCAGCAGTGGATCTGCTCCCAGGGTGTCCCGTAAGAACCGTACAGCGATGTTACTCAAACACCTTGTGACGCAATTCCGATGACACAAACAGTTTCCCAGGGAGACAAGAATCTGGTGCATCTCCCTGGGCCTCTAACACCTTCATCTCTAGGTCAGGGTAAAGAGTGGATATCACCACCCCTTCCGACAGTATAGGACTCGGATTTTTAAAATCACCACCTCCAGGTAAACTATGTGACAAGGCATCTTCCTTGACCTTCTTAACCCCAGAACAATAGTTGACAGTGAAATTAAATCTGGTGAAAAACAAAAACCATCTGGCCTGCCTCAGGTTCAGTCATTTTGACGACTCCAGGTAAGCCAGGTTTTTGGATCTGTGAACACTGTGATCGGATGAATCACCCCTTCCAACCAATGACGCCACTCCTCAAAAGCCAACTTAATGGCCAGTAACTCTCTGATACCCACATCATAATTTCTCTCTGCGAAAGAGAGCACATGGACGCCATCCACCAGGTGAGGGGCCCTGAGATAAAACTGCTCCTACCCCCACCTCAGACACGTCCACTTCCGTAATAAAAGGTTGTGATACATCCGGCTGCACCAATATAGGGGTTGAAGAGAAGCATACCTTAATCGCCGAAAAGGCTCGCAACTTCGAATCAGACCACACTGAAACATCTGTCCCTTTCTTAGTCATGTCAGTTAAGGGTTTTACTATTGTCAAATAGTTCTGAATACATTTTCGGTGAACCCCAAAAACCGCATAAGAGGCTTCAGATTTTCGAGAAACGCTCTCTGTATATAGGGCTCAATCATGCAGTATAGTTCTGTGCATAGTTGAAGAGACAAAAAAATATGGTGTGTTTCCTTTCAACGTCTTTTATGTAAGGGTTAATTGTTTACTTGTTTAAACTGCTAATTAAACTGTCTGTCTTCTATCTGGCAGTTAATGAGTCATTAACCCCCTTTGTGTGTGCTGCCATAGGACAATCAGGAAATGCATCTTTTAGATCAGTGGTGCCCAACGTTTTTTGCACCAAGGACCAGTTTCACGCAAGACAATTTTCCCAGGGCCCGGGTGGGGGGTTCTGGGGCAGGGCTTAGGGGGTGCTGGTCGGCGCTGACTGATTCATGCTCATAACATAACACAAGGTGCATATTCAAATATATAAAACTATATAACCCCCAATGCCTCAGATCTACCCCCCAACCTTCAGCCATATATCAGCCCCCCATGTCAGCCAGCCATTAGCCCCCCCATGTCAGTCAGCCATCAGCCCCCCATGTCAGCCAGCCATCAGCCCCCCAGGTCAGCCAGCCATCAGCCCCCCAGGTCAGCCAGCCATCAGCCCCCATGTCAGCCAGCCATCAGCCCCCCATGTCAGCCAGCTGTCAGCCATCACCCCATGTCAGCCAGCCGTCAGCCCCCCATGTCAGCCAGCCATCAGCCCCCCATGTCAGCCAGCCATCAGCGCAAATAAAATAAAAATAAAACACTTACCTCTCCTGCTCCTGGACGCCACCATTGTTCACTATCGCAATCCTCTTCATCCTGCTGTCGGCTGTGTATCGTTGGTGCGGCGCACAGTGTGAGGTCACAGTGCGCCCTCTTGCAATGCGCAGCCCTGCACAGCCGAGCCGAGGACCAGGAAGCGGTGAGTACAGATCCTTCACCGCTTCCGGGTCCTCCGGTACTAATGAAGCGTTTCCATAATGGAAGCGCTTCATTAGTACCGCGTTAAAGACGGCCTCGATTGACGAGGCCCGGCAAACAATCCTCCAGGGCGCGGTCGGGGGCCGCTGTTTTAGATTGAGGAACGTCATGAAGCAGAGGAAAAAGCAAGTTTATTTGCTGACTTTATTGTTTCAATTTAGAATTTTTGTTGTTGTTAGGAAACAATTTATCAGGTCATTTATCAAACTGGTGTAAAGTAGAACTGGTTTACTTGCCAGCTCTTTTGGAAAATGAAAGGTGGAATCTGATTGGTAGTTATGAGCAACTAAGCCAGTTCTATTTTACACCAGTTTGATAAATGACCCCATTAGTCTTTTTAAATTTATAATTGTTCTATAAGAGCTGTCCGGCTTTTTTATTTTTTATACCAGAAACAGGAGGAGAATAAAATCCTTCTCCTTCCTCTTTTTTGGGGACTGGAACTACTACTTGTTTTTGTATCAGTTTTAATACAGATATTTTCTGAATCTTTGTCACTATAAATCTCCCAGGGGGAAGAGATCGAAACTCTAATTTTAGATGCTGTCCTATTGTACCAAGCAGCCATGAACTTGTTGAAATTTGAGACCATGTAGGAAGAAAATATTCCCCCCACGTCTTCTGGCATCATTGCTGATCAACTTGCTTTTTATCTCCAGAGGATTGATTGGAGAAGGAGCCTCTTCTTCCTATCCTTTGAGTTTTGAATCTATCTTGTCTATCCTTTTAGTCATCCTCCCTATTTCTTTTAACAGGAAGAAAAGAACAATTAAACCTCCCTCTAGAGGCGGACATTGGCTAAAACCTGGAAATGTTTTCTTTTTGTCTGTAGCTTTCTCTAACAGCATATCATAGTACATAGTAACATAGTATATAAGGCCGAAAAAAGACATTTGTCCATCCAGTTCGACCTGTTTCCTGCAAGTTGATCCAGAGGAAGGCAAAAAACCCCTGTGAGGTAGAGCCAATTTTCCCCACTTAAGGGGAAAAAATTCCTTCCCGACTCCAATCAGGCAATCAGAATAACTCCCTGGATCAACGACCCATCTTTAGTAGCTATAGCCTGAAATATTATTACGCTCCAGAAATACATCCAGGCCCCTCTTGAATTCCTTTATTGTACTCACCATCACCACCTCCTCAGGCAGAGAGTTCCATAGTCTTACTGCTCTTACCGTGAAGAACCCTTTTCTATGTTTGTGTACAAACCTTCTTTCCTCCAGACGCAGAGGATGTCCCCTCGTCACAGTCACAGTCCTGGGGATAAATAGATGATGGGAGAGATATTTGTACTGACCCCTGATATATTTATACATAGTTATTAGATCTTCCCTCAGTCGTCTTTTTTTCTAGAGTGAATAACCCTAATTTTGATACCCTTTCGGGTACTGTAGTTGCCCCATTCCAGTTATTACTTTAGTTGCCCTCCTCTGAACCCTCTCTAGCTCTGCTATGTCTGCCTTGTTCACAGGAGCCCAGAACTGTACACAGTACTCCATGTGTGGTCTGACTAGTGATTTATAAAGTGGTAAGACTATATTTTCATCACGGGCATCTATGCCCCTTTTGATGCAACCCATTATTTTATTGGCCTTAGCAGCAGCTGCCTGACACTGGTTTTTACAGCTTAGTTTGTTATTTATTAAAATTCCTAGATCCTTTTCCATGTCAGTGTTACTGAGTGTTTTACCATTTAGTATGTACGGGTGACTTGCATTATTCCTTCCCATGTGCATAACTTTACATTTGTCAGTGTTAAACCTCATCTGCCATTTCTCTGCCCAAGTCCCCAATCTATCCAGATCCCTCTGTAGCAGAAAACTGTCCTCTTTAGTGTTAATTACTTTACACAGTTTAGTGTCATCTGCAAAAATTGATATATTACTGTGCAAGCCTTCTACAAGATCATTAATAAATATATTGAAGAGAATAGGGCCCAATACTGAACCCTGAGGTACCCCACTAGTGACCGTGACCCAATCTGAGTGTGTACCGTTAATAACCACCCTCTGTTTTCTATTACTGAGCCAGGAAGGACCAAAAAAAAAACCCCTTCACATGGGACCCCGCACAATCTAGTCTTTGAAAAGTCTCCCTCTCAGTTTTCTAGCCATAGAGCCCTACGTGCAGAATTAGAAAGGGTCGATGACCTGGCCGCTAATCCAAGCATCTGCTAGAAAATCCGCTGCCTCCTTAATAGTAGGAGGACCCAGTTAGGCCAATAAGGGACCTCACTGTACAAGTAGACGCAATGCCAGGCCTAAAAGAGGAAGTAGCTACTTCCCAGGACCCTTATAAAAAACCTCCCACTTTTTTATTTAAAGGATCTTTAAAGGGGTTTTGCCATCACATACAATGGGGGCATATTGCTAGGGCATGCCCCCATTGTCGGATTGGTGCAAGTCCCACCTCTAGGACCCGCACCTACAACGAGAACGGAGCGGCGAAATTAATGGAGGGCGCACTGTGCATGCACAGCCGCCTTCCATTTATTTCAATGGGGCCGCCGAAACTAGCCGAGCGCTGGCTCGGCTATTTCCCTCTGTCCCATAGAAATGAATGGGAGCAGGGGCCATGCATGCGCTCCCGTTCACTGGTATTGGAGCAGCGGGGAACAGCGCTTGGTGGTGGGGTCCTCCCGCCACAGCTCTCCCTGCTCCGTTCTCCTTGTAGGTGCGGGTCCCAGAGATTGGACCCACGCCTATCAGACAATGGGGGCATATCCTAGCGATATGCCCCCATTGTATGTGATGGAATACCCCTTTAAGGATCCCCACATCCTCAAAAGGAAGAGCTGATCTCCTAGAAACTTTAGAAATAGCAACATCTATTATAGGCGCTTTATTCTAAGTGGAACAATCTTCTTCTGCAAAGGGATATTTTCTCTTAATATTCTTGGAAATAAAGACCTTCCTATTTGTTTTTTTCCATCTCCCTTAATCAATGCTGCCACATTCTTATGTACGGGGAAGGACCTGTGATGTCTGGACTCTTTACCAACTTTGGTTCTCTAGTGTCCTCAATACCCATAGTTGATATTACTTATTTCGATAATTTATCAGTATCTTCTATAGGAAAACATGGTCTTCCCCCCCTCTTTCTCATCATCAGAAGAAGAGTATGAGGAAACATCAGAGTAAATCAGAGAAAAAAAAAAAAGTGTGTTTATTTTACACACACAGGGGAAGATTTATCAAAACTGGTGCAAAGGAAAACTGACTTAGTTATACATAGCAACCAATCAGATTACAGCTTTTATTTTACAAATTTGGAAAATGAAAGGTGGAATCTGATTGGTTGCTATTGGCAACTAAGCCAGTTCTCCTTTACACTAGTTTTTTTTTTAATCAAATCTTAATTTAAGATTTCAAATTGCAATAAAGACAGTGAGTAATACATTATATAAATGTAGATACAAATAGTCAATGAAAAATTCTGTAAGGCTGCGCTTTCACAGCGAGCGCTTATCAGGGAACTTCAAGAAGCCACGCTGCTGTATGATCACGGCTGGCTCTGTATACAAAGCTTCCGCTCTCCCAGCACCGAACCCGCTGTGTTTTTCCACTCTCCTCCTTAACAGAATAGAATCCTGGACATAGTGTAATACCGCCTGTATTGCAAATAAGGTAAGTTTCTGTTGTACTTACAAGATATAAACTTTGTTCAGGCACATCAAGTTTCTCCAATGATTGCGCTTTGTTTCAGACGCTCGTGTTGTAGTCTTGGTCACGCTCTGCTCTATTCCTTAATGGAGTATTATTGTACTTACAAGACATCCACTTTAAAACAGACGCATCAGGTCCATAAAATTATCGTATCTTATGTGAGATATTCACGATATCACCCGACATAGGTTTCGCTTTTAGCTTCTTAAGGGGTATCTAGTTTGTGTGTCTCTCCGTGATTTAAAACGGGGAGATATCGTGGCGTCACTTCCTTCATGCATATTCAGCACAATGTGCTGACGGCACTTCAGCTTCTTTGTTTAACTCTTCCAGTACCTCTCCATACCTGTATACTTTAAAACGATTGTCTAAAACGGTCTCTCTATACTATATTAAAAAGGCTAAGATCATACAATAATCAGGTGCTGGTTCCACCTATTGCATCGAAAACACAGAATCCCCATAAGCTTATATCATGCATCGTTTTTTTTCATCATGCTATCTGCCACACAATACTGCAACAACTTTGAAAATTTTGCATATTTGGGGGTCCGCGATAAACTACTACTGTAAGATACAGAATAGGGTAAGTCAAACTAACTGCCACCATATCCCATTCTATATTTAGCCCATGGGGTTGCAGGGTGCCCAATTCATAAATCCTTTGGGCCTCCTTCATATTGATGTTTTTTACAGGATCACCTCCTCTCCAGTTATTCTCTACTTTTTAGATTTCATTCTAGATTGTATTAAGTATTGTCTTGAACACAATTATTTTTGGTTCGGAGAGCATTTTTATGAGCAGATCACGGGAACGGCAATGGGCGCGAAATTCGCGCCCAGTTTCGCCAATCTGTTCATGGCCTTTTGGGAAAAGAAATATATAGACCCTTTGATGCAGGAACCCAATAGTGGCCTAAAATTGTGGAAACGTTATATAGACGATTGTTTATTCATCTTGGAAGGCCAGGACGCAAGCCTTAGAGAGTTCCTTACATACATTAATGACAAGGAGTGGAATATTATTTTCACGGAAGTAGTGAGTAAACAAAGCATTAACTTCCTAGACTTAGAAATTTTTGTGACCAACAATAAAATTAACACTAAAACCTACTTCAACCTACTACCCTTTTACAGCTGACCTTAGGATCCCACAACCCCGCCAATCCCTTCGGGCCCAACTTCCTCCTGGCTATCTGACATCCCAATTTACAAATTTTCGGGTTGCAAAGTTCCGAATGTAATCTCATTTGCACCGCCTTGTAATAACCAGCGACATCTGGAAGCCCAAAGCCCCCCTTCAGTCTAGATCTGGCCAATACCTTTTAGGCTAGCCTGGAGCTGCTATTCCCCTATATAAAGGATGAAAATAGTCTACAAGTCTGAGCCAGAAAAGATTGAGGTAGGGAGATGGGGAGGGTCTGCAGCATGTATAGGTGTCTTGGTCGGACATATGTTTTCAGTAAATTCTTCCTGCCTACCCAAGATAAGTAAGGGATTTTAATATCCACAAGTTGTTGTTTAATGCTGGACAGCAGAGGTGAGTAATTCATGGAGAACAGCTGACTAGGTTCCCTTGTCAATTTAATGCCCAAGTATCCAATGTAGGAGTCATGCCACTGAAAAGGGAAATCTCTCTTGACTCTCTCCACTAAAGACCCAGCGATATTTATACCCAGAGCATTTGGAAAGGTTAATTTTAAAGTTGGACACATAACCAAATCTGTCCAATTGCTTCAGGAGGGCTGGGAACGCTTCCTCTGGGTTTGTCAGGAATAACAACATGTCGTCCGCAAAAGCGGCCACCGTATATGTTTCGGGACCCACTGTCAAACCCCTGATCTCAGGGTCTTGTCTCAATGCTTGAATAAACGTCTCTAGACAGAGTATAAACAGTGTGGGTGAAAGCGGGCATCCCTGCCATGTCCCATTCGCTATATTAAATGAGGGGGAAAGGACGCCATTCACCTGGACCCTTGCGGATGGGCTAGAGTACAGAGATGGCACTGCATCAACAAACTGCGGGGAAGGCCAAATTTCAACAGGGTGGCTTTCATAAAAATCCAGTCCACCCTGTCGAACGCCTTCTCGGCATCAGTACTAAGGAAAGCAAGCCTCCCTCCGTGTTTCAAGGCGAACTACTGCACCTGAAGGACCCGAAACGTGCTGTCCCTGCACTCCCTGCCCCCCACAAATCCAGACTACTCTGATGATATAATTCCAAGCAATAGTTGAGAGTCTACTGGCCAAGAGTTTCGCCCACAGCTTCACATCCGCGTTTAACAGCGAGATTGGCCTATAACTGGAAGGAATCTCAGCATCCTTGCCCGGCTTTAGTAGTACATGTGTGCCTCTAGTCTCAGTGGGCCGTAAATTATACAAAGCGTGGTAATAAGCACTGAATATTTTTGATATACTATGAGTGTCTGTAGATAGGGACTCGTCTTGTGATCTCATTTGTTTAATGAAAGCCTGGTCAGCACGTTTCTTAACTAGGGCCAACATTATCTTACCTCCTCTGTTCCCGTGAACGTAATGCTTGTGTTTCACTCTCAAGTAAGCCCTAGCCGCCTTCACATTCAGTAACTTCTTAAGTTCCTGCCTAAGGGCTTTTAATTCTGCTAGATCCCTAATTGCTAATTACCTTTTATGAGACGCCTCCAGTGTGGAGATACGGGTTAAGAGGTCAGTCATTTGCTTCATCCTAACTTTTTTAATGTGCGAGCCTAACGCAACAAACTCCCCGCGGATCACCGCCTTATGTGCTTCCCACACTAAAGCCCCTGATGATGTGGACTCGACATTCAGGGAAAAATACTCCTGTAGTTTCTGTGATACAGAATCAACCTGTGCCCGGGAGTCTAGGAGGGTATGATTCAATTTCCATGTCCACTCTCTTCCACACAAATCTAGTAGACAGATAACAAAGGAGACCGGAGCATGATCAGATACAGTGATATTATGGACTACTGAGGATTGAACAACGGGTAAGTATCTATCAGAGATGAAGAAATAGTCCAGCCTCCGATAGGACTTATGAGGGTTGGAGTAGAATGTGTAATCTCGTCTATCCCCATGCACCGATCTCCAAATGTCACCGAGATGGAGGTCCCCAAGACATGTGTGAATTGACCTGAGGGCCCAGGATGATACAGCGGATTTCTGTGTTGAGGAATCAAGCAGAGGATTCAAGGTGAGGTTGAAGTCACCCCCCACCAATAGGACACCTGTGGCAAATGTGTTAATCGTATTAATTGTGTCCTTCAACCAACTAGCCGTTCTTAAGATTCGGGGCATATATATTGCAAATTGTGACCATCAAGTGCCCTATTTCGCCTTTCAAAAGCAGAAACCGTCCCTCAGGGTCTTTCAACTCTGAGTGGAGGGTGAAGGTAACACCCCGTTTAAACCCAATACTAACTCCCCGTGCGGATGAGCTATCAGAGTAAGCATGATACCATAATCCGAAAGAGGAGTTACATAGATTGGGCACCCTAGAACCAGTGAAATGGGTCTCCTGGAGGAGGACTATATCTACTGCTATTCTTCTGAGAACCTGGAATATTCTGCTGCGCTTAATAGGGTTATTGCAGCCGTGGACATTAAAGGTGGAAAAACCTAGCTTTAACGGGGCCATTTGAATGACCTATAGAGCCACAAACGTAGGCCGTATGTATGACCAAATACCAAGGATGTACATAACAAAACTAATATAACCACACAATTTGTGAAAATTTCTGGTGAGTAATTTCCAATAGAATCGGAATATTGTACCGGGGATGGGGAAGATAAATACTCAAGCAAGCAATTAATTAATCATAGAAAAGCGAATAAGAACTACCCATTGTAACCCACCAATAAGGTAAAACCTATTTAGGTGAAAGAGAGAGCCCCTAGTAATTATAGGACAGGGAGCATGTTAGACATAGGTACAATGTAAACAGGATCGGCAAGAACAACGTATAACTGAAAGAAACATATGTTAAAGGCAACCTAATAAACAGCTGTTAAAGGCAATGAAAGGTGACATAATAAAAGGCTGTTAAAGGCTTCTTGATAAACCAAGGTCATAGACCTAGTAACAACCATTATTGGCATTGATAACAATATAACGCCAGCGCCCGGCCTTCATCCTGGTATGTCCTTGGGCAAAGCCTTTTTATTCCTTCCTGATCTCTGAGGTCTGGGTTGCATCCATTTTGTTGCCGTGGGAAGCAGCAGGAGGTCCTCTGTAGTCGGAATGGGCATCCAAGAGGGAATCTCCAATGGCGATAATTGCAAGGTGGCCCACACAGAGAGCAGATCCTCAGGTGCACAAACGGTTATGCGGCGATTACCAGCCGTAATTAGTAGGCCAAAGGGAAAAAGCCAGCGATAGGGAGTCTTAGAGGAGCTGAGGAGGTCAGTGAGTGGCTTCAAAATCCTCAGTTTTTGGAGGGTATAGGCTGCCAAGTCCTGATATAGCTGGACATTAACCCCTTGCAGTTTCACTGCTCCTTTTTTCCTCGCTGCTTGTAAGATCATCTCAGTGTCTCTGTAGCTCAAAATGCCACATATTATATCCCTGGGATTGTCAGGGGAGGTCGGCTTCGGCCGCAAGGCTCGGTGTACTCTTTCAACCGTGATGTGATCAGCTTGCCCTGGGCCCAGGAGCATGTTGAATAGAGAGGCCATATCCTGGAACAGATCCTCCGCCTCTGGTAAGCTCCGTATCCTGATGTTTCTGCGCCTGTTCTTATTCTCCTGATCCTCCATCTGCAGCAGGAGGTTATTCATCGCCCTCATGTGAGCGTGCAAAGTGTCCTTTACTGCCGAATTGAAGGTAAGCATGGCGTCTTGAGACTGTTCAAGGGTACCCGATCCCCAATATGGCAGACCTCTGCTTTAATGGTTGTCAGGTCCACCGCCAGCGGAGCCAAAGCCCTCTGCAGTGCACTCTCCAAATACTCTCTGGTGAGTTCAGACTGCTCACCCCTGTGTTGTAAGCTACAGTCCCCCGTTAACTCACTGTCTCCCATCTCTTGATGGTCCGCTGTGATTGCAGAGGTCGCGCCATGCTGCCTCGGCGCCATCTTGGGGGCCCTCGCTGTCTGCTGTGAGGCCGATTTGCTGAGGAACTTTTCCATGCCTGGCCGCGGGTTCGGGTCTCCCCGTTGCTCGGGGACGACTGGCAGGCTCTCCTTCGGCTGGACCTTCATGCCGGTCACTGGGTAGCGCTAAGATTCAGGCTAAGATAGGGTCTGGTGGCGGGAGCTCTGCTAAACGGCAGCCGCCATCGAGCTCGGTCAGGCCACGCCCCCCTCTCCTTTACACCAGTTTTGATGAATCTCCCCCACAGTCTGGGCAGGAAGGTGGTAATTTACTTGGACAGCAGAACCCAAGTGCTTGTTCTGACATCACTTTTAGGAGAGAAAAGCATTTTTGGGTCACAATGGGGCCACTAAGATGACTTGAGAAAGATTTGAGAGGAGAATGCTCAATACCTTTAAGAAGGAGTAGGAAGCATATAGGCCAAATTAAAATCCTAGGGCCAAGAAAGCCCATTCACCCCAACCCCCACCATTGGGAGTGAAAGAAAATAAATTTGGAAGCTCTGCATTTTTTGCTGAGGCGAAAAAAATCTTTTCTGAGACTTTTTGTAAGAATACATATGGTACCTCCTTTACGATTTAAATAGGCTACCACTGAAGTGTTGTCCGACCTTATTTGTACATCTTTTCCTTATGTCTGCCTCTAAAATGTGTAGGACTGCCCAGACTGTAGAGAACTTTTTTAGACTTGAGGATCTCCTGGACTGGTCTTCTGACCATTACCTCTGAAATAAATTGTTGACACCAAAGATTCGTCTCCGTACAGTATTAGAATGTATGAGCTGCGGCGAGCCGAAGTTAGTTATTCACGAAATCCCACGTGACTGTTGAATAACTTCAGTAGTTGATTTTTACAGTGGAAAACTACTTTAAAACTTGAAACATCTGGATTTTGGTTTTAAGGTACTAGTTGAACCACTGTACAGTATTATTCAGAAGTTTTGATCCTGACTTAACAAGTAGGATGCCTTAAAAATGATCTCTGACCTTTCACACTGTTAAGTGAGAGAAAGCTCTTCTGCTGTACCAAATCTAATAGAATAGTCGGTTCTGGGCTGTACTTCTTTCAGTTTATGAACCAACCTAATTTGTAGAGAAGTTGAAACGCACGTTTTCTGCAGCTTCTCTCTAACTATTTATAGTAAGTAGGTCATCTAAGTAGGGTACAATTATTATATCCCCCGGAGGTTTTTTTTCTTTTGCGTTTTCATTTTGCGCTCCCTGCCTTTCCAGAGCCATAACTTTTTTTATTTGTCTGTACACATGAGGGCTTGTTTTTTTGCGGGACAAGTCGCACTTTTCAACGCCACCATTTAATATTGCATATGATGGAGTGGTAAGCGTCAGCGATAAAAAAAATTCCAAATGTGGTGAAATTGCAAAAAAACTAACAAAAATAAAACACTTCCACCACAGCTTTACTGTTTTTTTTTTTTTTTTAATGACGTTCGATGTGGGATGAAACTGACCAGTTACTTTTATTCTATAGGTCAGTACGAATCCAGCGATACCTTATATGTATAGTTTTCCTTGCGTTTTGATTTTAAAAGTGGGAAAAATAAATCTGTTTTAGTTTTTTGTCGCCATACTTTGACTCCTATAACTTTTTTGTAATTATGTGTACGGAGCTGCGTGGGGGCTAATTTTTTGCAATGCGATCTGATCTTTTCATTGATCTCACTCTGGGGTATGTTTTTGTAGAAAGTGAAGCGACCAAAAACTGCGGATCGGCCATTTGGACGCTTTTTTTTGTTTTTCTGTTTGCCGTATGGGGAATATATTTTTATACTATGGGTGTTTTTGCACATCGCTGATTGCCCAGAACGGGCAGAAGACTACTCGGTGTTATCACCTAACGGTCTATGGACCGATTTGTCATACAAATGGGGAAAAAGACGAAAGATACACCTGCAAAGCCTTGCAAGGCGCCAAATGCTAGCAACTTGCGGAGCCGCCGGAGACCATCGCAGCATCGCAAACATCTAGCGAGGTGGGCGAGCCTGACCAATACCTAAATAGCTCAGGGGAAAAGTCCGAAATCGGCTACAAACATCTAGCTTTGGAGGTGGCAGCTAGAATACTCCCGGACCTTCAGGATGCACTAACCTCCACTATCTCGCAATCCTTTGCCACGCTCCAGGCAGAAGTATCAGCACATCACACTCGCCTAGAGGAGCTGGAGCAGAGATTGGCAGCGGTTGAAACTGATAATGATTCCATACATGGGCGCTTGAAAGAAGCTATCGAAGAGAATGCCAGACTATGGGACATGATAGACGATCTGGAAAATCACATCAAGTGGGCCCACCTAATCTTACACACAACATTACAGGACGGATAAAAGACCCATCCACTCAAGGGCGCAATAACAGACCGCGACAGGTCATTGTCAAGTATTTGGACTATTCTGACAAAGCAGCAATTTTGAAAGCCTACAAAAAGAGTGGATCAGCCATCCAGCTAAGAGGGCACCGTCTCTTGATTTTCGGAGATTTCTCTGCTGAGGTAACACGCAGAAGGAGGGCTTTCGCGTGCTCACTACTATACAACATTGTACTCACTACTATACAAACAGCAGACTCGCTTCGCGCTTCTTTACCCAGCAACTCTCAAGATCATCCACCCAGATGGGACCTCGTCGACCTATACAGATCCGGAAGAAGCTGCCCACCTGCTATCTAACTCCCAAGGAAGAACACAAAAAAAGACCAAGGGGATATCTCCTGCCTAACAACAGTGTGCGGGTAAAATTACCTAGGCATCTTGTATGAGACATCCACATATCCAAATATATCAATACATGTACTCCCAATACAAACCAAAAAATAAACACCAAAAAGGAGCCAAATGCAAATATCCATATAAATATACTTTATTAATGCATAGAATTTAAAAGTATTGCAACAGGAGGTGCAAAAATTGAAGCGCCATCCTAGACCCAATATTAGCTAGTAACAAAGGAGGGAAAGATACTGCATGCAAACACAAACGTGTTTTGCCTTAAATACTGCTAATTATGAGCATTACCCTATACAGAGGAAGTATCACACCATGAATTACTGCCTCCGTGGTACGGATCCAGTAATAATGACATTACAAATGCCAGAATGCCAGAAAAATAATCATTGCATAAATGCAGATCTTACCCAAAGTAGTGAAAATGCAGCCAAAGGACCAGGATGGCGCCACCGGCCGCGTTCGGCATCCGTCCGGGGTCGGCGAGATCGCTAGCACGTCGTGGCTGCATCTGTACTGCATTATACTGATCCGCATGACGTCATGCTGGATACTCTCTGAGTAATGCTCATGCGTATTAGGCAACCGTTGTGTTGCATGCATCTTTCCTTTGTAGCTATATGGTCTAAGCGCTATCTTGCACCTGTTGCAATACTAATCTATGCTAATAAAGTATTTTCTATGGTATTGCATTGGCTCCTTTGTGTTTATTTTGGTTTTCCAGAAGAAACCACAACTACCGGCTAACCTTCGGGAGGCCGACCATCCAAGCAACACCAGAGAGGACAGGAGCCGATCACCGAAGCCCAGAGACCTCCATACCACCGAGGACGGGGTTCGTCGGGACCGGATCAACAGGGAAACGGATGAGGAACCCACATTTTGTCATATAGCTCAGGGCTCGACAAATCCCAGGCGCCAGGTCGCCATGGCGCCTGGGTATTTGTCAGCCCGTACTCTCAGGTGCCCGGGCGCAGGGCCGGCGCGTCCTATACGCGGACTAGGAGCGCAGGCCCCCTTCATGCTGCAGCCGCCCGAGCGCTCTATATAGAGCCTCAGGCGGCTGCAGCACTGCCCGGGCTGGTGCGTCCATGAGGGCGCACCTCCCAGGCGCAGCATGAAGAGAGGGACTGACAAGAGGGAAGCGCTTAGCGCTCCCTTCTGTCAGTCCCTCATTGTAGCGTGGCCGAGCCCTGTATGGTCTGCGGGTACAGGGAGCATCTGTCCCCTGTACCCAGCCGGACTGACAAGAAGTGTGCACACAGTGTGCACTTCCTGTCAGTCCGCCCGGGTACAGGAAACTAAAGCTCCTGTACCCGTGGGACCATACAGAGCTCGGCCACGCTACATTACAGGCGGGGGAGGGAGGGGAGAAAATGACAAGAGGGGAAAAGATAATGACAAGGGGGGGGGAAGTGACTGACAAGGGGGGGGAAGTGACTGACAAGGGGGGGAAAGTGAATGACCGAAGGGGGGGGGGGGAGTGAATGACAAGGGGGGAAAGATAATGACAAGAGGAGGAAAGTGAATGACGAGGGGGGAAAGTGAATGACAAGGGGGGAGAAAGAATGACAAGAGGGGGAAAGAGAATGACAAGAGGGGGAAAGAGCTGGGCGGTGTAGTGATGCGGGGACTGCAGAGGTTGAGCGTCAGCTGGGGGTTGTAGTGCTCAGTAAAATGTCATGGTGCTCGCTGTGTTTGTGCCCTCCGGACCCCGTAATCCTTGTAAGGGTTTTCACATGTCATGGCGGCCGCAAGTGGCGATCACTTAGACGCTGGCAGCATCTGACGTGTCATATAACCTATTGAAGAGGGGAAGCATTATGGGGGGCCCTATATACTCGCACATTATGGAGGGCACTATGGAGAACAGGGGAAGGAACACTATGGGGGCTACTGGGGGCCCTATGTACTGGCATGCATTATTGGGGGCTCTATGGAGAAGTGGGGGGGGGGGGGAGCACTATGGGGGCATCTATTGGGGGCTTTATGACGCGGCTCCGCCTGGCTCCTAACTTTTTTAGCTGGCTCCTAGATTCCAAGGAAATTTGTCAAGCCCTGATATAGCTGATAAGTACTGAGCTTCGCTTTACATATAGTCTATGGGGACTTTGATTATACAGAGGAACTTATATAACTAGTCAAAGCAATTTGGGAGAGTCTGGTTAAGGGTTGTACTGAGCCAAGTGTAGTGGGGAGGAATGACATACTTTCAGAACTATTTCCCCAAAACAAGGAGGAGAGAGAGAAAAAAAAAAAAAAAAAAAAAGAAGGTGTTTAACCGTCAATACTAATGTTCCATATATATGTATTACTTATCCACCCAGTCCAAAGGTGGGTTCTGGGAAAGGAGATGTTTATTTTTTTCCCAGCTATATTCATGTCTTCTCTAGTGCTGGAAAAAAGTGAAGTCATAGAAAATTATGGAGTCAGGAGTTGTACACTGTTTAGAGCTAGAGGCGGTATCACTACAGCCCCTGAAATGCTCAAGTTTACTGTTGGGGTTGTTTACGGGGCTTTCATTAGTAAGGGTGCTTGCGTATTATTATATATAGCCTGCCTTAGCACACAATTTACTCTAAATGGATAGTCATATTATAATAGTCTCCTGGAACGTCAAAGGCTCAGGGGCACAAGGGAGGAAGGCAGGAGTGATAACATTACTTAAAAGGGGTATTCCTTATAAAGTACTCGACCACACACACACACGACGCTCAGGGTGGGATGTCACGCTTGCTTATCGTGGCACCAGGGGAGGAGCTAAGCATTCTCAATGTCTATGGCCCTAACTAGGCTAGATCCGACTTCTACCAACTAATACGGGACCAGGTGTCCAAGGATACCACAGAGACTAGAGTTGTAGCAGGGGATTTAAATGAGGTTATAAACCATGATGAAGATAGGAATAGAAGTGATGGGGTGCGGCCGGGGCGACACCAACCGGGGAGCCAACTGGCACGTCTTATTGAGGATTTGAACTTAGTTGACGTGTGGCGCTCTTACAACCCCAAGGGGAGGGAATACACATTTTTCTCTCACTCACAACGGTCCTGGTCTCGTATCGACTACATCTTTGCTAACAAGGAGAAAGTAGGGAGGCTCTCAGACCCAAAGATTGAAAATCTACTCATCTCTGATCACTCTCCAGTTCTAATATCCTAAAGAAATTCTATCCCCAAAGGAGAAGACTTCTTGTGGAAGTTCCCCTCCAATCTAATGAGCGACGAAAATTTCAGGGACCTGTTAAGGGGATGGTGGCTAGAATATAAGCAAGATAATGAAGAGAACACCAGCCCCCAAACGCTTTGGGATGCGGGTAAAGTAGTTCTGAGGGGTAGAATAATGGCATACATGTACGGGAAAAAGAAAGCCATCAAACAAAAAATTTCACATTTGGGAAATGCTCTAAGAGAGGCTTACACAGAATTCCAAAGAATAATGACTCCCCTGACACAACAGAGGTGGCAGGAAACGAAGAAAGATTATGAGTCTTGGCTACAGAAATGGGAGGCACTAGCCCAATCAAAATGGGAATCGCAGCTATACAAACATGGAAATAAGGCGGGTAAACTATTGGCTAGGTTAGCGAGAGGTAGACGACCGCAAACCAATATCTTCACGCTCAAAAAGGAACGGGGGGAAGACAAGTCACACCCAAAAGATATAAATGCAATCTTGCGAGATTACTACAGCGCTCTTTACCAAGCTAATGCGGTTAATAACGCAAATAGGACAGAGTGGTTGAATAGAGAGCCATTACCAACATTATCCGAGGAGGAACAGACAGAGCTTAATGCCCCCATCTCAGAGGCTGAGGTAACAAAAGCTATCAAGGGATTAACCTTAGGTAAGGCACCAGGCCCTGATGGGTTCAGTGGGGAATTTTATAGGATACTGTCGCCCGAGGTAGCCCCTTTTTCTAGCCCGGATATACACAGGCTTTATGACAGGGACTCCAATCCCTACCCTCTCTAACACAGCATATATTAAGGTTTTGCCCAAACCAGGGAGGGATCCTACTCTGGCAGCCTCCTACCGTCCAATATCGCTAATTAACATCGAGCCTTAAACTGGGCTCTAAGATACTGGCTGACAGGCTGGCTAGTGTCTTGCCTCGCCTCATATCACAGTCTCAGGTGGGCTTTGTCCAGGGAAGGGCGGCAGTCACTAATATCCGGAAGGTACTTGCAGTCTTAGACGAGGTCAAAGTGCGACCCGGGCTGCATCCATCCCCAGCTATCATTTCCATAGATGCTGAAAAAGCGTTTGATAATGTAGACTGGGGATGGATGAACGCGGTACTCGATAAAATGGGTTTTATTGGACCTTTTCGGCATTACATCTCAGCACTTTATTCTAGACCGCAAGCAAGGGTGCATACTCCAGGCTTTATTTCTCAGCCTATTAACATAGGGAAAGGGACTAGGCAAGGGTGCCCGCTCTCACCACTGCTCTTCAACCTGGCGATAGAACCTCTCTCCCGTAAGCTAGAGCGGGATGTAAAAATAGAGGGTATTAAGGTAGGCGATGCAAGGGTAAAACATGCTCTATTTGCTGACGACTTAGTGGTATTTCTTGAACACCCTCGCAGGGACATACATCATTTGTTCCAGATCCTTCGAGACTTTGGCGTGGTCTCAGGATTTAGGGTCAATGAGGACAAATCCGAGATTTTGTTCCTAGGGAGCAGGATGACAAAACTCACCGAGGGCTCTCTCAGGCTTCCAATACAAGTGGCTGCGAAAGCTATAAAATATCTAGGCATATACATTGGGAGAAAGCCTGAATCCCTTTATCAACTGAATTATCCTCCCTTATTTAAGAAAATCCTGGCAGACATAGAGAGATGGATGTATCTACCTCTATCACTAGGGGGGAGATGCCAACTATTAAAAATGATGAGTGTATCCTATGCAGACTATCCCGTTGCTCATTAAACATGCCGATGTAACTATGCTGGGGAGGGCGTTCAGGGCTTTTCTGTGGAGAAAGAAGAGGCCAAGGATAGCACTGTATAAACTCCATGTCCTGAAACACCTAGGGGGTCTAAATTTCCCTGACCTGCGAAGCTATAACCTAGCTAGCCTCTGCAGACACTGTGCAGACTGGATTCATGGAACTAATTTTTATTCCAACTATATCCTAGAACAACAACTTGCTAACCCCTGGAGCTTGGCCTCTATCCTCCACACTAGATACTCAGTCATGCCTCCTCCAGTTAAACACAGCTTATTACTAAAAGATACTATTCCTGATATCTAAATATATGAATCTATGGGGCCACCCGGAATTCCCGGCTGGAGTTGATACCAAACACTTCAACACTTGGAAAGAAAGTAATATCAAAACCATAAAAGATATTTGGCACATGGGGGAACAAAGGTATTGCACACTCGTGGAACTGTCGGAGAGATTCCAATTAGGAAACCAGGGTCTGTTCGCCTTTTACCAATTGAGGGCGTTCCTTAAACCCAGGGTGGTAGATCAAACAAAGGAAATGAGGGCCAATGACTTTGACTCCCTCATAGGGCAAGGGATCCGTAAAAAAAACCTTGGCGGAATTCTATGAGGGGATCAGAGGGCAAACACTTAGAGGTGTAACTGACCAGCTATTTATGCACTGGAACAAAGAATTCCCAAGTATAGATACCAAGCTGACCGTCCTCCAAGGATGGAACACGATCAGGAACATCACTCCAAATGAGATATGGAGGGAATCCCATTTCCGAATGATACATAAGGCGATTTATGGGTTCCACTTCCCGCCTCGGATGCGGCCAGAGGCAGGCTTACTAGTTGCCCTAAATGTCAACTGAAAAACTCAGATTTATGTCATGGAGTCTGGTCGTGTCTGAAAGTTGTGGAATACTGGAAAATTGTTAAATATCATATAAAACGACACCTTAAAATTAAAATTCCTCTGATCCCTGAACTTGTTTTATTTCACGTCGCTCCATCGGGGAGAACGGTATCAGCTTTGGTCCATTTATTAATCCTGGCAGCTAAGAGGTGTCTCTTTAGAGAATGGCTCCAACAGAGAATGCCTACAGCAACTGACATATTTAGTCATGTGAAATCGTGTTTTGAAATGGAAAAATTACAGGCAGAGCAACTTAAAGGAAAACATTTGAACACGTTTTTCCGCAAATGGGAGCCCTTTATTAGCATAGTGTTCTCTGATATAGAAATAAAAGAGATAATGACGCCATTTATCCATTCTGAATGGTACCTCACAAGGAAACAGGCCAATAGACTAGGAAGACTACAGATTGATTGACTAGAGGAGATGTATAATACTGGCAGGTATTTGGATGCAGCACCCAGGGAGGGAGGGGGGTTTTTGCTCTGAGGGGAAATCTTGTTGATTGTGTTATATTTACAAGTGTGTAATTATATACCAGGATATGGAAATATAATGTAACCAATTATGCACACTGTGTTATTGAAACCGTTTGTGTCTTTCTAAGAAAAATGTTCAATAAAAATTATATAAAAAAAAAAATAAAAATAAAAAGAAGCAGGCAGTCACCCGCGGTTATGACGCCCACAGTGCTCAGGAGCGGGCGCCATCTTTAAAGACCCGGCCAGTGCTGTACTATTACGGTGCTGGTCAGGAAGGGGTTAAAGGCCATATACACCTTTGGTGCATTTTTTTTTTATATCATTGCATTGTACTCATTTTGAGCTTAATTTTTTTTTTTTTACATTTTATTAATAACATAGTAACATAGTATATAAGGCCGAAAAAAGACATTTGTCCATCCAGTTCGACCTGTTTCCTGCAAGTTGATCCAGAGGAAGGCAAAAAACCCCTGTGAGGCAGAAGCCGATTTTCCCCACTTAAGGGGAAAAAAATTCCTTCCCGACTCCAATCAGGCAATCAGAATAACTCCCTGGATCAACGACCCCTCTCTAGTAGCTGTAGCCTGTAATATTATTACACTCCAGAAATAAATCCAGGCCCCTCTTGAATTCCTTTATTGTACTCACCATCACCACCTCCTCAGGCAGAGAGTTCCATAGTCTCACTGCTCTTACCGTAAAGAATCCTCTTCTATGTTTGTGTACAAACCTTCTTTCCTCCAGACGCAGAGGATGTCCCCTCGTCACAGTCCTGGGGATAAATAGATGATGGGAGAGATCTTTGTACTGACCCCTGAAATATTTATACATAGTTATTAGATCTCCCCTCAGTCGTCTTTTTTCCTAGAGTGAATAACCCTAATTTTGATACCCTTTCAGGGTACTGTAGTTGCCCCATTCCAGTTATTACTTTAGTTGCCCTCCTCTGAACCCTCTCTAGCTCTGCTATGTCTGCCTTGTTCACGGTAGCCCAGAACTGTACACAGTACTCCATGTGTGGTCTGACTAGTGATTTATAAAGTGGTAAGACTATATTTTCATCACGGGCATCTATGCCACTTTTGATGCAACCCATTATCTTATTGGCCTTAGCAGCAGCTGCCTGACACTGGTTTTTACAGCTTAATTTGTAATTTATAAAAATTCCTAGATCCTTTTCCATGTCAGTGTTACTGAGTGTTTTACCATTTAGTATGTACGGGTGACTTGCATTATTCCTTCCCATGTGCATAACTTTACATTTGTCAGTGTTAAACCTCATCTGCCATTTCTCTGCCCAAGCCTCCAATCTATCCAGATCCCTCTGTAGCAGAAAACTGTCCTCTTCAGTGTTAATTACTTTACCCAGTTTAGTGTCATCTGCAAAAATAGATATTTTACTGTGCAAGCCTTCTACAAGATCATTAATAAATATATTGAAGAGAATAGGGCCCAATACTGACCCCTGAGGTACCCCACTAGTGACCGTAACCCAATCTGAGTGTGTACCATTAATAACCACCCTCTGTTTTCTATTACTGAGCCAGTTACTTACCCACATACAGATATTTTCTCCTAGTCCAAGTGTTCTCATTTTATATACTAACCTTTTATGAGGTACAGCGTCAAATGCTTTGGAGAAGTCCAGATATACGACATCCATTGATTCGCCGCTGTCAAGTCTAGAACTTACCTCCTCATAGAAACTGATTAAATTAGTTTGACATGACCGATCCCTCATGAAGCCATGCTGATATGGTGTAATTTGCTTATTTTCATTGAGATACTCCAAGATAGCATCTCTTACAAAACCTTCAAACAGTTTACCCACAACAGATGTTAAACTTACCGGCCTATAATTTCCAGGCTCTGTTTTTGGACCCTTTTTGAATATTGGTGCCACATTTGCTATACGCCAGTCTGGTGGAACATTCCCTGTCAGTATGGAGTCCGTGAATATCAAAAATAAGGGTCTGGCTAGGACATCACTTAATTCCCTTAGGATACGGGGTGTATGCCATCCGGTCCTGGCGATTTGTCTATTTTAATCTTTTAAGTCGCTGCTGTACTTCTTCCTGGGTCAGACAGGGCACTTTTAAAGGGAATTTACTTTTACATTTTGCATTTCATCTGACAGTTTATTTTCCTCAGTGAAAACAGTGGTGAAGAAAATATTTAATAGCTTGGCTTTATCCTCATCGCTTTCTGCAACTCCCCTCATTGCTATGTAGAGGGCCGACTCCTTCAGGTTTATATTTTTTACCATTTATATAATTGAAAAACATTTTAGGGTTAGTTTTGCTCTCTTTGGCAATTAATCTCTCGGTCTCTAGTTTGGCAGTTTTTATTAGTTTTTACATATTCTATTTTTATCCTTATAGTTTACCAGTGCTTCCTGGCTCTCCTCCTGTTTTAGTGATTTATATGCTTTCTTTTTGTCATTTATTGCTTTTTTACGGTTCTATTTATCCACATTGGTTTCTTCTTATTTCTTAGCCTTTTATTTCTATAAGGTATGCATCGATCACAATTTGATGTTACAATGCTTTTAAAAATCTCCCATTTTGTGGTTGTATTTTTATTTTTGAGGACTATGTCCCAGTTAATTGGGCCTATGGCCTCTCTTAGTTAGCTAAATTTTGCTTTTTTGAAGTCCGGTATTCTTGTTCCTCCCTGTAGAAACTCTCGTTTGAAGGATAATTGGAAGGTTATTACTTTATGGTCACTATTTCCCAGGTGTCCCCCGACCTGCACGTCTGTTGTTCTATCAGGTCTATTGGTTAATACTAAGTCCAGTATGGCCGTCCCTCTAGTTGGGTCCTGAACCATTTGGGAAAGGTAATTGTCTTTGGCTATTGCCAAGAACCTGTTTCCTTTATGGGATGTACAGCTTTCAGTTTCCCAGTCTATATCTGGGTAGTTAAAGTCCCCCATAATAACCACCTCATTATGGTTTGCCGCCTTGTTTATCTCGTTTAGTAATAGATTTTCTGCGGACTCTGGTATATTAGGTGGTTTATAGTAAACTCCTATTAGTAATTTATTATTGTTTTTGGCTCCATTTATCTCCACCCACAATGACTCCACATTTTCATGTCCCTCACAGATGTCTTCCCGGAGTGTGGGCTTTAGACAGGACTTTCCATAAAGGCAGACCCCTCCCCCTCTCCGGTTTTGACGATCCTTTCTGAACAGATTGTAACCTTGTACATTAACAGCCCAGTCATAGCTATCATCCAGCCATGTCTCAGTTATTCCCACCATGTCATAATCCTCCTCACACATCACTAATTCCAGTTCCCCAGTTTTATTAGTCAGGCTTCTGGCATTAGTATACATACATTTGAGAGGTTTATGCATATTTTTTGCCCTACACCTTTCCTTCTGAACTTTTCTAGTCCCTCCTTCCATTTCTCCCCCAGTCCCACTACCTTGTCCCCGGCCTCTATCTGCACTATCCTCCCCTCCTGTAACGTAATTACCCTCCCCCCCCAGTCCCTAGTTTAAACACTCCTCCAACCTTCTAGCCATCTTTCTCCCCAACACAGTTGCCCCTTCCCCATTGAGGTGCAGCCCGTCCCTACGATAGAGCCTGTAGCCAATAGCAAAGTCGGCCCAGTTCTCCATGAACCCGAACCCCTCCTTCCTACACCAGTTTTTGAGCCACTTGTTAACCTCCCTAATCTCCCGCTGCCTTTCTTGTGTGGCTCGTGGTACAGGCAGTATTTCAGAAAATACTACTTTTGAGGTCCTTGCCCTAGGCTTTTGACCTAAATCCCTGAAATCATTCTTAAGGACGCTCCACCTTCCTCTAACTTTGTCATTGGTTCCGATATGGACCATGACCGCTGGATCTTCTCCAGCCCCTCCCAGTAATCTGTCAACCCGATCTGCGATGTGTCGAACTCTAGCGCCAGGAAGACAGCACACTGTTCGGCGATCACGATCTTTGTGACAGATCGCCCCAACTGTTCCCCTAATAATTGAGTCTCCCACTACCAGCACCTGTCTGGCCTGCCCTGATCTCCTGGTCCCATGCTTACTGGAGCTGACATTCCTCTGACCGGCAGAGGAAGTGTCTGGCTGCAGCGGTGCTGTCCCTGAGCTGCCATCCCCCTCATCTGCCAAACGTGCAAACTTGTTGGGGTGTGTCAGATCAGGGCTAGCCTCCCTGGCACTCTTCCCTCTACCCCCCTTTCTTACTGTCACCCAACTAGCTACCTCACTTTCCTCAGCCTCCTTTCTGTCACCCTCCCCCACATCTACCCCAAAGACTGCTTGCTCGGTGAGCAGCAAACTCTTTTGCAAATTGTCAGTGGCTCTCAGTGTTGCAACTCGCCTGTTTAGAGACTAGATGTGCGATTCCAAACGGGTAATTTGCTCACATTTTGAACAAAGATATGCACCCTCAAACGGCTGTTCCAGGACTGCATACATCATGCAAGATGTGCACTGGACGGCATTGTCAATTGTGAAAGACATACTAAGGCTACATTCACACGACCATAGTGTATTACGGATCCGCAAATTGCGGATCCGCAATACACCCAGCCGCACCCCCCATAGAAATGCCTATTCTTGTCCGCAGCCTGCGGACAAGAATAGGACATGTTCTATCTTTTGCGGAGCCGCGGACCGGAAGTTCGGGGCCGCGCTCCGCAAATGCGGAAGCGGAGAGCACCTAGTGTGCTCTCCGCACCTCGTCCGGCCCCATAGACAGTGAATGGGTCTGCACCCGTCCCGCAGAATTGCCGAACGGACGCGGACACATTCACGGTCGTGTGAATGTAGCCTAATGGGGATTACACCACAAAAACAAAAAAAAAAAATACAATATAATCTAGTTACAAGAACTGACGAATTTCAGTCCCCCACTGAAGTCCCTGAATCTGAAGTCACTTAATCTTAAGTCACACTTACACAACCACACACTTAATCAACCACGCGTCGCGACCAACCTCGCGTTATATATATATCTACTTATATAAGTATGCTGTAAATGAAACTCAAATACACCAGCCTGTTTTTTTTCCCTCTGGATTCCCTTTAGATCCCCTTTCAATTTTTCAGCTCAGCCAACGGCTCCTTACCTCTGATCTTATAAACACTCATTAAAGCTCAATTCTTATCTTACTGATAAGAATGTGGCTTAAATAAAGTGATTATGACCTTTTAGTAATTTAAAGATAAGGGTTATTAGATGACACGCACAAATTAAGCCCTTTGTGACAGAACAGCTCAATATTTTTTAATAACGACCAATTAAAGAAATGATTTTTACCTTCAAATGAGTAAAATGCAATCCCAAAAAAAAAAAAAAACTGCCTCCGAAGGTGTACATAGTCTTTAAACTTAGATGAGCCACTACTTCCACCATAGTCTTTGTAAATACCCTTGGGGCTGATGCTATCCCAAAAGGTAAGGCCTGGAACTGGATGATAAATCTGTCTCCCCAGAACTGCTGCTATTCTGAGAAACGTTTGGTCACCTGGACAAATTGGTACATAACAGTATGCCTCCTGCAGATCTAGGGATGCCATGACATCACTAAGCATCAGATCCCTGATGCCTGTGTCACTACCAGAGCTTTGAGACGTTCTCACAGCTCTGTTTCTCCACCCCTGTGATGATGTAACTACTAGAGCTTTGAGACGTTCCCACAGCTCTGTTTCTCCGCCCCTGTGATGAGGTCTTTACTTTCTGTTTCCTTCCTCCCAGCTGTCCCTCCTGTGTTTGATTGCTCTGCCTTTAAATCACCTCTCTTCCTTTGTACGGTGCGGATTATACTACTTCATTTGACCTGTATCTCTCGCTTGAGTATCTTCACTGGTGTGATATCTTTTCTGGACCTGTGTTCTGCTGAAGCAAGTACTTCGGACATTGTCTGCTGACTTTGGATCTGTTTTCACTGCTGCTGCAGCTCCTTCAGTTAAGTGTGCAGACATTGTGTGTTTCTGTTTGTTTTGCTGACTGGATCCGAGGCGACCCCGGTTCCGTCCATATACTGAGCAGGGCACCGGTGGCCGTGCCCCTTCCACTACTGTAGGGGTTACAGTGGTCATCAGCCTTAGGTACGCGGGCATGTCTCGATCCACCATCTGGATCTGGACATGGGCTTAGCAGCATAGGGAGAGCTTTTAGGGTCTGACAGGGGTCACCCTTTATGTTCCCTAGTTTGGGTCCGGTCAGTAGCTAACTCACTGTGTATGCTCTTGTTGCTCACATACAGCCGTGACAGCCTGTTTCCAGACCATTTTGAAGAAGTAGTGATTTCTGGACCGGAGTAACTTTGTAGACCTAAACAGGTGGAGGACGACATACTGAAACCCTCTCTTAGGATCCTTTAAACCCAAGTATTTACAGTAATTCTCTCTAGGATCTTAGTCTTCCTCCCACCTGAATGCTGGAGTAATTGCTTATTTATTTATTTTATACACTTATATAGCGCTGACATATTCCACAGCACTTTACAGACATTAGCATCAATCTGTCCCTAGAGGGGCTCAAAATATAAGGTCCCTATCAGTATGCCTCTGGAGTGTGGGAGGAAACCCACCCAAACACAGGGAGAACATACAAACTGCATGCAGATGTTGTCCTTGGTCAGATTTGAAACCAGAATCTTTGGGGCTAAACAAAATCCCTCACATTTTCTAGATTTCTGTCCATTCCCTTTCTTGTATTTACGAATGGGATATTTCCATTTCCTAGAAATCAAAAAGAACAGATCCAAGACCTTAACGAATCCTTTCTAGATTCTGGCCAAATAAAAAATGACCATAGCTACATAGTTTGGGCTTGGAAGTGATATGCTTTGACCGTGATTTTAACCACAGAACTCTTCTAGCTGAAACAGTAAGTGCAGAAGTTCTAGCAACCATCCTGACAGTTTCCGCTATCGCATCGGATAAAAAAAAAAAAAAATGAATAAATAGAACTCTTCAAGAAGTCAATGAGCCCTTTCCCATTGTAAAAATGCATAAGGTATGTAATAAGCTTGTTGAATTTCCATTTTTCTAAAAAGCCACTTCAAAATATTAGTAAAAGAACAGTTTTTATAATTTTTTTTTTATTTTGTGTTTCACCATCAGAAAATTTGCTTATAGCAATACAAAAGAGCATGATATGGTTGATCAGTAAAGCAAAAGTCAAAGACCTGCTGGTAGATGTGGGTCATATGAAGTAATTTCTCTTAAAATATTCTGGATTAGGAAATAAATAGTACTTACAAACCTGCTCAGATGTCTACATGTCTTTGTTTACACAGTGCAGTTGAGATACATTGTTTTTTCCAAACCTAGGACCATTCTCCCCTGCCAGACTACACTGCACTGTTGCCATTTGAAGGCTGTTACATAATTCAGGCCTCGTGCACACCACCTTAAGTATTTTGCAGTCCGCAAAATACAGATACTGTCCGTGTCTGCATCTGTATGTCCGTTTCGCAAATTATAGAACATGACCTATTCCAGTCTGAAATGTGGTCCATGAACCCACTGAAGTCAATGGGTCTGCAAAAAATGCAGATGGCAAACATACGGTATCTGTATTATGTGGATTTGCAGTTTGCGGACAGATACACTGTGTGCATGAGGCCTCAAACTGAGGTAAATGAAATTATTTTGGTAAACAGCCACAAATTACAATGTTGGTAACTCCCAAAACTGATAATGCCAAATCTAGATCCTCTTGCAACTGCATGAACATTATGAGACAAAGATAACCAAGCCTACACCAGCATGTCCGTACTAGTGGTGCAGCCATTCATTACCTGTATATACCTTGGTGTTAAATGTATGGAAAATACCTAGGCCTCTAAAGTTGCATGCAGCTGCCATAACTGCTATTTATATGCGACATCCTTTGGCATGAGTTTGTACATTCCCATTTGTACATTTATGGCATATCCACACCTAGTGTCATGTTTGCCGTGAATGGAAACGTGGCTATGCATGCACCGTTGTCTTCATTCATTTCTATCGGAGTTCTGAAAACGGCAGAGTACAAGTGCACTGCTATTTCTGGAACTCCCATATAAGTGAACGAGGATTCAAAGCAGCCATGAGAAGGGACCCTGTTCTCGAGGCATGACATTTATGGCATACATGTGGATAGGCCATAAATGTCAAGGTGTGAATACCCCTAAAGATATGGGCATGTCTGGCATATATGCCAAAAGCACAGAACAATTTGGTGTGAACTGAACCTTATGTCTATAGCCATACCAAGTAAAAACCGGTTACGTTTTATCCCAACATCACACTAAAACAAACTTAAAATGGTAACAAAATTAAAATGTGCTAAAATACGAAACCTCAAAGTCGCTCCAGAAAAATCCGTACTTGCTGGCATTTTGCATAAAACTAAGAAGTCATAGTATAACATTTCTAAATCAGCTTTGTGTCTGACTTCCTGCAATCATTTCAAACCAATTGCATTTGGACACCCCAAAGCACACTGTAAATTAAAAAAAGAAAAAAAATGTTAGGGGCGGAAAAAAATGAAAAGAAAAAACACTTCAGGCTGTGATCAATCACCTTGGAAAGTACAATATGAAAATAAGCTCTGAATGATGGGCTACCTAGGGTGATATTCAGAAAAAAAGAACGATCACCCACAGTCATCTGCTGTAGTCTGTCAGGAAGGCTACATGGTGGAAAAATGACGTAGGCCACTGAATAAAAATGAGGATTGTGTGCAGGACAACCCCCTTGCTATATTTCCAAAGAGGTACTGTCACTTATGTTACATCCAGCAAAGTCTGTGAAGCCCTAGCCTCAGATGTAAAATGCATAGATGGTTAGTGAATAAACTCCAAGCAACCTACCACAGGTTCAACCAAAAAAATTTAAAACATATCTAGATCCACCGCTTGGCACCTCTATGCCCTCTGAAGGCTGAACTTTCCATCATTGGGCTAAGTGGTTTCCCCACCTGAGCATTCTTGGGTGTTACAGCATAATGCTTCAACCACCCCAGTGCAAAAAACATCGCCACTTCCTACTCCCTTGTTAGATCTGGCCAAGACATAGCCTTAATGAATGTGAAGCCGGTTTAATGAGCACATCCTTGCAAAGTGAGTTCTGTCAGGCTGTCACATTCACATCCCTGAGAGAGGAGGAGCCTTGCGTACACAGCTCAGAAGACAGGACAGGCAAGGTAGTGTCTGACTGCAGCGCAGAACCTCCCTGAGCCAAGATCTGTTGGATGGTTTTACGGAGATTCGGGTGTAAACGTCCGTGTGTCTGATAGAAGATCTCGAGGGCGCAAGATTTCAGTGGTCCAGCACTGAGGTCTTCATAAAGAGGGATGGTATACATCCTTGAGGTCTAGAGGTAAAATAAGAGGAGAGAGAAAACAAGATATACTTGGCCATGCGAAAATAGTCAGAATTACCGTAACTATCAGGATAATCAGAAATATTTGAAAGCAAATGTCTTAAGACAAAAAAAAAACATACTGAACTGTATATATTGTGAGCACTCAACTAAAATAGGAAAATATAAAAGGGGATAACATCTAAAACCGGAATGCAACTTTAATGGTAAAAACTACACCTTGTGCACACAGTGTCAAAACGGTAGAGGTGTTTCAGTAGCCGATTTGAAAAAACACTTCAGAAGTGTTCTTCTTTGAAGTAGATTTGATTGTGGATTGTATAGAACAGGCATGCTCAACCTGCGGCCCTCCAGCTGTTGTAAAACTACAACTCCCACGATGCCATTCTGTAAGATGATAGCTGTAGGCTATCAGGGAATGATGGGAGTTGTAGTTTCGCAACAGCTGGAGGGCCGCAGGTTGAGCATGTCTGGTATAGAAGTTAACTGGGAAGCAGGAAACCCACAGCCAAAAACGCTTCTAAAACTGTTCTAAAAATTCCTCTAAATCATCAACAAATTACCATAGAAAATTGCCACTTCTTAAAGGGATTTTCCAGTACATAGATATTGATGGCCTATCCCTAATATCAGATTGTGGGGACCCGAAACCCCACTGAAACTGTTTGGCTCCTTTCACACGGGCGTGATTTCCGCGCGGGTGCAATGCGTGATGGAAGCAGGTGATTGGACCATGTGACATCACTGAAGGTCCTTCACCCTCCGCCCAGCTGAAGACAGAACAGGAGACCGCCAGCTACGCGATCAAATGGAGGAGGCGAGTTTTTTTTTTTTAAATTTTTAACCCTCTATAGCCCTTTTTACTTTGCATTCTCTATTGAGAATGCTATTATTTTCCCTTATAACCATGTTATAAGGGAAAATAATAAAATATACAGAATACTCAACCCGAAACCGGACTTCAGTAATGAAGTCCGGCTTTGGGTCTGGGTACCAAACATGCCGATTTTTAACACGCGCGTGCAAAATGCATTACAACAGTTTGCACACTCGCGGAAAAATCGTGCATTTTCCCGCAACGCACCCGCCTCTTATCCGGGCGTCAAACGTGATGCCCGTGTGAAAGAGGCCTTTCAGGCAGCCACCAGAAACTATGCACTGGATGGAGGGGTGGAACGACATGCCCACCCTAAGTCCCCTTTCTGAATGGTGGATTCTGAGAAGGGACTTGGGGACCCCTCGTTCTCATTATTGTTGGGGGAGACTAGCTAAGATTAATATTGGGACTAGAGATGAGCGAATTTCATATTTTGAAATTCGAGTTCGGGCTGTGGTATAATCTGAATTGCTTTATGGATTCCGTTACCATGGACCGTAACGCAAATCCATGACGGAATTTATTATACTAATATATTAAATTGTAAAAAAAAAAAAAAAAGAATGAATTGAGCATTTTCCCTCATATAAAAACATTTAAAGATCCCAGTAATGCACATTATAAAAAACAAAGATGACACTAACTTGGCATAGAAGGAAGTGGCGCACTCGGGGCAAGTCTGGCTGGAAGTTGTTCCGCACCACAATTTGCAACCAGCGTATCCTTATTTCTGTGTTCATAGTAGCTAGATCAGCAGAATAGCAGAGTGACAGCTGGAGCATGACTTCTGCAAAAACAGAATTCAACAAAATAAAAAAAGGTTCACAGACAATTTATATAAAACTTCAATTTAAGGATCACTATTACTAGTAGGCCATGGCATGTCTACATGGAAATAACACTGGAGTAATTGCTAAAGAGCAAATCCAGTCAAAATGATCATAGATGTGAAAAGATCAAATTGGTGACATCTATGATATCAAAACATAGCTGCTCGGGAGGCTGATCACAGTCGCGGCCTGCTATTGGCTGCTCCCCCCAGCCGCCAGATGTTTTGCTCCGCTAAACAGGGAGATGCAGTGCAGGGACCCTGAGCGACACAGTTGCCCGGGAACAGGTAAGAAAATCCCTTTAATATTGCATACTGTAAATCCAACATGGCATTTACTGCCACTTGGATTTCTGCTGTGGATGTGCATGAAGACCTGTGGATCCATGTGAGGTACAGGGCTGATTCTAGCTTTGTTAGAAAGAAATTGTCAAGTACTGATTTTCCTTTATTTGCATTAACTAACGGGATAACCCTTTTAAATGAAGCCTACAATATAAATTTTTAACATTAGCTAATGAAACAGATTTTCCCAGCCACAGATGTACAAATAAAAGATTGCAGCTCATACAGTCACCTGGCCGCAACGGAGATTGATCTAAAAGCTTGTCCAAAAACAGCACAGTCTGGAAGGTTTGCCAGTCTGTGATATTGGCAAAATTGGCAGCAGCTTCAATGTCCAAAGGTTCAGCCATCCACAGTTCACTCAAAGTTTCTACGGGTGAAGTGAATATGGATCCCTGAGAAAGATCTGGTTGGGTTAAAGGAGGCCCTGGGGCGTTCAGCCAATGTTCAAACTCCAAGCCTGGTGGTAAAAACAGATTATGAGGATCTGGCAATTATAATTTAAAGGGGTTCTCTGGGCTTTTAATATTGATGACCTATCCTCAGGATAGGTGATCAATATCAGATTGGCAGGGTTCCAACACCTGGCACCCCCGCCGATCAGCTGTACGATGAGAGGTCGCCCACAGTGTGCACGTGCCATCTCCCTTCTCTATTTCTGCTCTCCACGGCTGTCTATGGCAAAGCAGCAGCCGAGCCGGAAGAGAGGCGGTAGACAGCATATGCACACTGCGCGTGCCGTCTCCTCATACAGCTGATCTGCAGGGGTGCCGGGTGTCGGACCTCCGCCGATCTCATATTGATGACGTATCCTGAGGATAGGTCATCAATAGTAAAAGCCTGGACGACCCCTTTAAGTATTAATACATGGCATCACATTTTGTGACTCACCCTCGCTGCATACTGTACTCTCCCTCTTCAAATGAGGAAAGAAGCTGAGATAAGACTCCAGCAGATCTTGAGCTACAACACTGCGGAACTTAAATTTCTCAATATAATCCTGTAGTTTAAGAGGAGATGAGAATTACTGTGAGACATTAACTATAATTATAGAAAATCAAACATGTTAAATCAGGATACCCTGAGGAAGGCGTCAAAGTTGTCTTGGTCCCCGGACAACTGGGACAGATAGTGCACAAAGCAGAAGCCCTTCTCATATGTGAACAAATTCATGAGGTTACTAGGGTTCACACCTGTGGAGAAAGAAATGGCCTTTATATGTCCCTGAAATAACTTTACAGGGAGCATACACATTACCATAGATACAAAAATAGCTTTAATGGCTGGCAGTAAAACTGCGGTATTATTGTGACCTTAAAACGGTTTTCCCAGATTTTAATACTGACGACCTATTCTCTGGATAGGTCATCAGTACCTCATCGGTGGGGTTCTGACACATGGGACCCCCGCTGATCAGCTGTTTGAGAAGGGACCGGCGCTCCTGTCAGTACCGCTGCCTTCTCACGGCTTACCAAGCACAGCGCTGTACATTGTATAGGGGCTGTGCTTGGTATAGCAGCTCAGTTGGCCTAGGGCAGGGATGGGCAAACTGCAGCCCTCAGCATGCAAAGACTGCTTACAGCTATCGGCCTACAGCAGGGCATGGTGGGAACTGTAGTTTTACAACAGCTGGAGAGCCGCAGTTTGCCCATCCCCGGCCTAGGGAAAGCTGAGAGAAGGCCGCTAATTGGCAGGGGTGTCGGTCGGACCCCCACTGATCTGATACTGATGACCTATCCTGAGGATAGGTTATCAATATTACATTTCTGAAAACTCCTTTAAAGCAATCTTAAAGTTTCTGCATAGGGAAAAGTCAGCAGGTCCCTGTGACCTTGTCCTAAATAACAGATTATTCCTGGTGGCATTAACTTCTATAATACTTTACCTTGTACTGTAATAGCCATGGATTTGTCTTTGCACAGAAAACATTTTACACTCTTTTCACACCTATAGAAACTATGATCATGACATTCAGGAACCAACAGACAGGTGAAATGCTGCTGCAAGGCCACAGTGGCTGCAGCCATTATATTCCATCCAGTCAGAGGACACGCGAATTGACAGTGAGTGACCAGAAATTAATACAAATAATTCATGGATGAAAGTTGCTCTGGCTGGCAATTCTAACCCATGATCGCCTAACGTGTAGGCCCATCAAAGCCAAACATGAATACAGATTAATAGAGAAAAACAAGGGAAGGTAGACATTGGAGGTGTTGAGCTATGTTCACATTTGCGCTGAAGGCCCCATTTCGAGTAATATCAAATATTTGCTATTCTCCCTGTCAAAATGATGGAACCCATTATAAGTCAACGAGGTCTGTCGGACACTGCTGACATCAGTACACAACAGACCCAGCACTGTGACCTCCCTTACTGGTCGTTATGCGGACTCCAGTTGAAAAGTAAACTATTTGCACTTGAATTACTTTCAAAGTGTATTACAGTTAGGGTCCATTCACACGTTCGCAATTCGAATTGCGGTTCCATTAATTTCAATGGTGACAGACGATGTCCCGGCCGGGTCTGCAATTGCGGACAAGAAAAGGCATTTTCTATGTAGCGCCGGCGATGTGCGGTCCGCAAATTGCGGAATGCACATCGCTGATGGCCGTGTTTTGCGGATCCGCAAAACACACACGGACGTGTGAATGGACCCTTAGAGAAAGTTATCCCCTAACCACAGGATATTAACTATTAGATCAGTGGGGGTCTTACTGCTGGGACCTCCACCAATCATGAGAGCAGGGGCCCTGTACCCTGTGGAGACCCCTTTAAAATGGACAGAGCAGCTGGTCAGATATGCATGCCGCAGCTCCATTCATTGCTAGGGTAGCGCCAGAAATAAGCGAGTACAGTGCTCTTGTGGACAGGGAATAACTTTCTCTAACTGGAATACCCATTTAACAAAATGTATTTAGGCACAACTACTAATGTTACTGTATGTAAAATTATACAATAATGGGTCACAAAGATTGAGTTTCCACACGGACTCTTACCTGTATCCAGTTTAGCCTGTAATCTACTGAATGGCGTATCCTGACCTAGTATTCGAATCTGTCTGTGCAACGCTTCGAGACGGAAGGTGGTCTCTAGGCACGTGAATGAAGCACCTGACCAATATAAAAAAAATGGGATATCACATTCATAGATGTAGAAAGAAAGTAAAAAAGGATAGAATATTAAATATGCCAACTGTAAGAAATCTGGAAGTCACCATCAATATAGGAGCGATACAAGCATGGAAAACTGACTCCAGAGACAGGCATCAGAAAGTTTACTCACCATATACCAGAGTGGTGATGCGGCGCTGGGCATAGGTTGCCAAGCCTTCACTCAGCCACATTTCCTCCCAGCTGGCATTTGTCACTGCATTCCCAAACCAGCCATGTGCAATTTCATGAATAACATCAATAAGAAGGAAATCCTCACTGTCCAGGATGGAGCAAATGACGAATGTCAGACAGGGATTTTCCATGGCAACTATGGGAAAGGATGGGGGCAGGAAGACTATATCGTACCTGGAATGAAGGAAGGGAAGGACGATTGTTGAGAGGGGTGGTACATAGAGGGAGAAGAATGAACAATGGTTCTACAAGGAAAATTAAAGGGCCCGTCTCACTTCAGCAAATGGCATTTATCATGTAGAGTAAGTTAATACACGACACTTACTAATGTATTGGGATTGTCCATATTGCCTCCTTTGCTGGCTTGATCAATTTTTTAATCACCTTATACACTGCTTGTATCCAGGGGTTATGACCACCCTGTAATTCAGCACTGGTGGTCGTGATTTCACACTATAGCACTCTGGTGACCAGGACCGTGCGAGTCCACACAGGCACCCTTGTGCAGCAGCTCCTGATCTGGCCACCTCGTATCTGCTCTGCAGCGGTGGCTGTAACCCCGAGTAGTGTCTAACGTGATGGAAAAATTAATCCAGCCAGCAAAGGAGGCAATATGGATAATCACAATACATTAGTAAGTGCCTTGTATTAAATTGTCTCTACATGAGAAATGCCATTTGCTGAAGTCAGACAAGTTACAGGAAAGATTGTAATGTACACAAATAAATTATATACAGAGGCATAAGAAGAGAAGTAGCAGGAGACCCACAGACACGTGGGCCCATAAAAGCTGTAGGTCAGAAAAGTTTCTACATTTGTTCACATCTACAACTCAAGGCTACATGCAGACGACACTTGTTTTTTGCTGTCCGCAAATCGCGGATCCGTCTTCCTTTTTTTTTCACATCCACATCCGTTCCGTGTGTCCGCAAATTTTGTAGGTCGTGTTTCCGTGTGCCTTCAGTTTTTCTTTTTGCTGATCCGCAAAAAAAACGGAAGGCTTGAAACAGTTTCTTAAAGTACCTGTACAAGCGCCCTGGTTTCCAAGCAACCATCCGCAAAAAAAGCGGATGCGGATGACAAACGGATGGCTTCCGTCGGTCATCCGCATTTTCTTTGCGGATCCATTGACTTCTATGGGTCCGCAAACCGTTTTTTGCGGACAAGAATGGGACCTGCCATATTTTTTTGAAATGTGTACAGCGGACGCGGACAGACAACGGAAGAGGCATCTGCATTTTTAACGGATCCATAGAAATGGATGGGAAACCATAGGATCCGCAAAAAAAACCACTGCCGTGTGCATGTAGGCTTAGCCATAGAAACAATACTGTAACAATGAATACAGAGAGCACAAACCATTACAGGAATACAGGTGAGGCACATATACAGATCTCGGATTGGAGATCCTCTTTACCTCAGAAAAGCAAATCAAGTCCCGCATTCAAGTTTTATATGTCAAATTCAATAATCAGAGGGAAACGCCTGTTCGGACTGGACAACGACAGGGAATGAGCATCTTCATGTATGCTTGTCTGCCCAATCACTGTGTAAAAGGGCCTTTATACTATACAGTGACTCAGCAGGACAAGCCTGCCACCTGTTCGATTTGGATGGGTTCATCAATGGCAATCACAGCATAATACTAACCGTATGCTTTAACCCAGATTATAGTACTACTCACTGGTTTAATGCCCATGACAGACTGGCAAGGAGATTTCTGCAAACATTGAAGTTAGATGTATTCTTATAAAAACGGTTAAAGAGGTTGTGCAGAGTTTGAAGGTCATCCCCATCCACAAAATAGGGGATAACTAAGATTTAGAAGGGAGGTCTCATGTCTCTATCC
Source organism: Bufotes viridis (assembly GCA_033119425.1). Classification (NCBI taxonomy): domain Eukaryota; kingdom Metazoa; phylum Chordata; class Amphibia; order Anura; family Bufonidae; genus Bufotes; species Bufotes viridis. Next base: position 175,553,544 of record CM065592.1, on the reverse strand, counting down.
TGATGGAGCAGCAGGTCGCGCATGAGCTCTGATGGTCCACTAATTCTCCAATGGGACTGCTGAAAATAGCCAAGTGCTGTACTCGGCCATCTCCGGTAGTCCCACAGAGAAAAAATGGAGCAGCAAGGTGCATGCTTGACCTGCTGCTCCACTGGGACAGGGTCACGGGACTCCACACTTCTCAGGATTGATGGAGGTTCCAGTGATAGGACCCCAACCCATCAGTGAGAGGTTTTCCCTCAAGATGAGATCTAAGCAACTCCAGCTGCCGTATCTTACAGTGTGTGATCCACAAGGTTAAATGTACATTACACTTCCACACGATTACCACTATGTTCTATAACAGCAAGTTCGGTGCTCAGCCGCATTTACCCATGCCGAAACAGATGCTGAAATCCATTCAAATAAACTTAACTCTGTAGCTGATTGTAGCCAATAGTATATATGAAAATCCGATAAAAGTTAGCTTTGCGGGGAATTCAAGCACTGTAATGATGCAAAATCTATGAGATGCCTCTAAAAAAAATCTGTGATGTTGATCTTATGTCATACAATAGTCAAGCCTCACCTTCCCCAGATGTAGGGACCATACAAACTTTCTGCAGCTTGAAGCCATTGTTCTACTCGGCCTGCCAGTTTACCTACAGCCAAAGGCAGCACACAAGGCTCAGCCCACACGCGACTTCTGTGATCAAAAGAAAGTGAAATAAGGGTTAATACAATAAATAAATGTCAGACTGCTTCAGCTGGCCATAGACCCCTAACTGAAATAATGGAACTTATTTTCCATATTGTAAACGGCTTGCGCTGTCCGTTAAAAAAGTCCCAAACAGATTCCATACTTGTCCCGACATATGGAACTAATATCTCTTGGTTGGAAATGTTGTATTACCAAAAACATATTTAACAACAACTGTCCTTTACTAATCATTACTAATTATCATCATCTATGGCAGGGATGCTCAACCTGCGGCCCTCCAGCTGCTGTAAAACTACAACTCCCACCATGCCCTGCTGTAGGCTGATAGGTGTAGGCTGAGCATGCCTGATCTATGGCAAGTTCAACAAGACGCCTTGAAAAGCAGATCTACAGCCTCCTAATGTTACAACCATGCCGTAAAAGACGGGCTCTTACCTGGGGCCGATATCAGCTGGAAGAAGATGACCCGCTGTCAGCGCCACTAAATATGCAGGAACAGGATGTTCCATATAGAAGTGAAAGATGCCCATCTCTTCGACGTAGTAACTGTGAGTGCAGCTCATGAGGACCCGAATTCCAGCAGGTGCCTAAAAACATCCAAATAAGTGGTCATGTTGGACACCAGAGGCCTATGTAAATTGTGTGCACGATCAATAATGTATTGAACATTGTCTGAAAAGTTACTTTTCGACATAAAGTTCTTTTGAACCACCTCAAAATAATACTACCGTATTTTCCGGCGTATAAGACGACTGGGCATATAAGACGACCCCCTACTTTTCCTGTTAAAATATGGGGTTTGGTCTATACTCGCTCTTCCAACGCACACCAAATAAAAATTAAACAGACGATCCGAGCATGAGAAAACCACTGAGAGCAGGGAAAGGGGGCTGCTTCAGGAGCGACTGGCCGGGATGCAGCGCACGGTGGCTCAGCTAGAGGGCGCCTGTCCCTGAAGCTGGAGAAGGACAGCTTCTCCAGTCCGGCATGTAAGTAAAGAGGACCTTTCACTGGTCCAACAACTGTTAGATAATGATATATACGTATGTGTAGAGTGGCGCCCAGCGATAATAGTAAGTTCTACCAGTGAAAGGTCCTCTTAAGTTTCAGCACGCAGTATACCGGCGTATAAGACGACCCCCGACTTTTGAGAAGATTTTCATGTGTTTAAAAGTAGTCTTGTATGCCAGAAAATACAGTACTTAAAGGTTTTGACCCTTTAGATACCAATGACCTATCTGCAGGATAGGTCATCAGTATTAGATTGGTGTGGATTCTGCACCCTGTGGATAGGAGGCTAGATGGGTAGAGAACAGTCATGCATTCATTCATACTGCTGCTCCAATCTATAGGACTGGTGAAAAAAAAAGCAGGGTACATCCCTTATCTATCTCCAGCAGTCCCATAGAGAAGAATAGAGCAGCACTGCTCATTTGTGACAATTACACTATGCAATCTGGGGAGGTCAGATCAAAAACGTACTGTCACAAGTCACGTGAAAATACAACAGTTACTAATGAAGCTGAAGCACCTATGTAAGAGATGAAATTGAAGCTATGTACAGATCTTTGATCTCTACTGTATATGTATATATGCACTTGAGAAAATATAGGACTGCACATAAGATGATAAGATGTCAGACAGACGTGTCACATACCAGCTGCAGATAAAGTAATGGAAACAAGCTAATCTCACCTCTCACATAATATACCACAGGCCAGCAATCATAGATACAAATAAAAAGATACAATATGAATACCAAGAAACTGCCAAATCAAAACAGTGCATCCACACATAATAGATTAGGGTACTTTCACACTGCCGCAAGTACTTGTGTGCTGCCGATCCGTCCCCATTGACTATAATGGGGGTGGGGGAGGAGGTATGGCGCAGCACGGCAGTGCACGGCCAGAGATCGCCAGACTAAAAGTACCGCAGGTCCGACTTTTTAGTCGTGCACTGCCATGCTGCGCTGTAGCTCCGCCCCCTGTCCATTATAGTCAATGGGGACGGAGCGGCGGCACGGCAGCACACGAGTACTTGCGGCATGGCAGATCTGGCGGGAACAGCCTGCCGGATAGCCATGCCACAAGTGTGAAAGTACCCTTACCATTCCATACCACATTCACAGGCCTGCACAATACCAGGGGTACTATGCTGGTCAGTGAATGTGGTCGACTAGTAGATTGTGGCTGTTTGGGCACCCCTGAAGTATTACTATGGGATCAGAGGGAACACAACTTTTGGGGCCTCATCCCCACCAACCTAAGAACAAGGGGTCCCCTCTCCGAATGGAGCAGTAGCGAACGTCAGTCTACTACTCAATTTACTTCTATGGAGCTGGCATAGACCGTCAGCCCCACAAAAGTGAACGGGGACTCTGGGACCCCTTAATATTTGGGGTCACAGGTGTCCCAGTGGTTTGTTATCACCCATCCACAGGATACAATTTACATGGGACCACATTAAATCTTTTTTCAAACCATAGCGGCCTACAAATATTTATCCAGGTGTCAGGCTATTGTGGGAACATGAGATCCATACATTACCGCGTATGCCTGGCTGCTAGCGCTAAAGGCAGCTCTACAGAGAAAGATGAAGGGAGGCAGGATCATCACCAAGTGGTAAGGTGGGAGCGCACCCTGTTAAGGAGGAGAAATCTGTGGCTGATGTACCTTGTTATGGGAGAAAGGGCATTACCATATGTAACTGGGGGACTTTAGGTAGTTCAGAAACTAGTTAATCGGTTCCCAACTTGCATATGTGGCCCTTTCCCTAGTACTTCCTACCCTTTGACTGGCTTTGGCATCTGAGAATACTTGGATTTGTGTGAAAGCAGAAAGGATTTTTACAGTGATGTTCAAATGTCCAATTAACAACGGATAGGAAACAGCTGCAGAGTGATAGGCAGAGAAGCACGGAGACGCTGCTGCTGGCTCTAGTGGGTTTTCCATCTCACCCCAGTGCTGGGTTCACAGTTACACAGCTCAGTACTGCTCTGCAATGTGTCCTCTATGCTGCTGCTCAAGATGGCACAGCCCCCCCATGTGCTGGGCACTTCCATGGAAATATACTTAACCCGCTATCGGTCCCCATACCGCCGCTTCTCCCTGTATACAGTTGAAAACATCTGGTGTCCGAGGGGGTGGGGGGGGGGGGGGAATGCAGCCAATGGCAGGTGGGGACGGGGATGAGCCTCCCTAGCACCGCGGATAACACCATCAAGGCTCGTCCCCCATTGGCTGCTTCCCCCACACCACACCAGATGCTTTGATCAGTGTACAGGGAGAAGCAGCGGCGGTGCGGGGACCAAGAGCGGAGCCAGAAGTAGGGTAAGTATATTCCTACGGAGCAGCCCGGCACATGGGGTGCTGTTGTAGATACTGGATAACCTCTTTAATACTGCCAGTATTTTTCTAATTTACATAGACGAGTATGTTATCTCATATATACTTAAAAAAATTTTGTATGTAGAGACGGCGAGTGTTATTAGAGAATTGTGTTAACTTTTAATACAAAACTGAATGTAATGTGTCCCATTACCAATATTGTAACTGACAGTTGCTAAGGAAATTCCATCTAAAGTGTCAACTGAATGCTGAGGACTGCTCTCTGTAGGATGCAGAGGTAGTCTGCTCAGTCTGCCTCTTCTCTCCCTACAATATATTACTTTTCTACTGAGCCCTTCTTCAGTAGAAGGAGAGATAGGACTCAGAGTGACAGTTTCTATTTCCTCAATTTAGCTATATGGATTATCCTTTAAACCCATTAGAGGTCTATTTGATACTGTTACACTTTAAATGTACAGTATATTATTAGGAAGGCAGATGGCAGAAAACTCTTTTCTTAAACGATGACACTGGTGCTACGACTTACTTTGACAGAGGCGGAGTAAGTACACTTTACAGCTGGTGTATCAAAGCAGGGGAAGAAGGAACGGTTGCAGACAGAGTGTCCTTGAGTGAACACAAACAACTCAGAGCTTCCATAGGAGAGTTCAGGATCCAGCCACCATACCTGAAAATAAGGAGATGGACAAGACATCAGTCACACTGAAGAATCACTCATCAAATACCTCCCTAGACTTCAATTACCGTATATTCACAGGTAGTAAATACACTGCAGATTTTCTTTCGGGATTTATGGGCGGAAAATCTGACTGTGTTCAGAGGGCATTGAGTGAAAACAAAAAACTTTTATTAGACATAATAAAAGATAAATATGGTTCAAGAAAAACGGGCCCAGACACAAAATAGGAAAAAGAAAACAAGGGCTATACAGGGTTATCGGCCGGAAGGTATAGCAGATATATGCCAGGGAGGGAATACACTCCCTACATAGCTAGGGTACTACCCGTGACCACAGGGAATCACCCTGATGGTGTGTGAGCCCTGCACAGGAACCTACCCTCGGATTACTCTAATTCACCCTATACTGTCCCAAAGCATTTCTCCCTGGAAGGTTCATCAGGGGACCTATAAGGGGTAACTGTAACAGACTTAAAAAGAAGCTGCACTGATAATCACCACCTAGACCAGGGATGGGCAAACTCGGCCCTCCAGCTGTGGTAAAACTACAACTCCCACCATGCCCTGCTGTAGGCTGATAGCTGTAAGCAGTCTTTGCATGCTGGGAGTTGTAGTTTTGCAACAGCTGGAGGGCCAAGTTTGCCCATCCCTGACCTAGACTGACCCCTCTGACAAATAGAGGGCTCTGTGCGCAGTCACAACACAGCCAGAGGAAGACCAGGAAGCGGTGACTACATAGCCCGGGGAGGGCGCTGCATTCACCGCTTCCGTTCCATAATGGAAGCGCTCATTAGTATTCTCCCTAGAGGATGCAATGACATTCCCCCCTCCCCTTTTGGGGGGAAAAAGTGCATCTTATAGGGTGAAAAATAGGGTAAGCGGGGTACAAATATAGGTATATACTGACCCACAAGGGGGCCACTCACACAAGACTGAGGATAAGCGGAGCTGGTCAGGAAAATCTGACTGCAGTGTATTACAGTAGCAACAATGTGGATGATATTTTAACAAATCTCATCTACACGCACAGGGGGAAAAAAAAAAAAAAACGGTCTGGAGATTGACCTGCGGTACAGACTTTAAACAGGTCGTCTGAGATCATTAAAAATCTCAGATATTCCCTTGAATGCTGTAAAATAAAAAAGGATGCTATAATTACTTTTTCTCCAGCACCATTCTCGGAGTCAGCAAGTCCTGATTCTTCTGCAGCTGTGATGTGTGAGGAGACGGCACGTGACCACTGCAGCCAATCACTGTCCTCCGAGGTCTACCGCTGTGGACAGTTATTGGTTGCAGCAGTCACATGCAGCATACCGGTCTCCTCTGCAGTTTGTAAATGAGCACTGAAGAGGAAAAATGGCAATTCCGCGATGGTTTTTTTATACCATTCAAGTCACATCCTGCATGGACAGCCTAGGCTAGGGATGCCCAATCTGCGGCCCTCCAGCTGTTGCAAAACTAAAACTCCCAACATGCCCCGATAGCTGTATGATGTCTAGACATGCTGGGAGTTGTAGTTTTGCAACAGCTGGAGGGCCGCAAGTTGGGCATCATTGGCGCAGATGTTCGTTTTTTGCATTGAAAGCATCAACTTTCAATCAAACTTTACCTTGAATGTTACTGGGACCTCTGCTGCCAGGTCTACAAGCGTCACCGAGTGACTTTACATCTCCAGTCCAAGTTGTGTTCAACTCAACTACAACCAGGAATCAGCAGGTGAAGACCAATGTCAGTATTCTTCTGGCCAAATCACCGCTAATGGCACTTGGAAACCTATAACTGGTAAGAGCTAGAGATTCCTTCACCCAATGGAGGCCAAAAGCATGGGTGGGAACATACAGCTAAATAAATATATATATATGGCTATGTAGAGGAACACATCATAGCCTTCCACCAAAAGTATGCGTCAGATGTGAGGGACAATAAAAGTTTCTTCCTAGTAAGGCCTCATGAACACAAACCGCATTCGTTTTGTGGTCTGCAAATCGTGGATCGGCAAAATATGGATGCAGTCCATGTGCCGTCATTTTTTTGCAGACTCGTTGACTTCAGTGGGTTCATGGTCTACATTTTGCGGACATATTCTTTTTGTGGAAAGGACATATGGATGTGGAAAGCCCACGGATGATAGAACATCTCCTATACTTGGCCACAAAATGCAGACCATTGACCTATTGAAGTCAAAGGGTCCGCAAAGAAACTTTTGCGAATCCACAATTTGCATATTGAATAATACATAGTCATGTGCACAAGGCCTTGTTCAGATTACGATCACATAACGTTTTTATTTCGGAGCTTGTCTGCAGTTTGGACTTTGATTTGGTCTTCGGACTCATTTTATGCTACGCCATTCTAAGACTCACCGCAGGACCCTCTCCGGTGACGTAGTGTACAATGACCTGGAACGTCTCATTGGTCTGTAAAGTTTCAGGCACGGTGATGGTTAGGGCAGAGCCGTAATCTGTAAACTCATCGACCCTAAAGTCCAACGGGAAGCAGCAGGTGCAGTGAGCGGGCCCAGAATCGCTGGCATTATGGATCCCAAAAGGCTGGCTGAAAGTGCTTGGCAAGTCCTCCATTACGGGAATGTCCATAGATGGGAACTGGGAAGAAGGTGTAACTCCTGGAGCAAAACTGCCCTCAAGGGTGGGAGACATTAGAGAATCGGGTGACAAGGTGTAGCAAGAGGAAGAGGAGTAGAAGGACAGGTCGGCTGTGGGAGAATACGGAGGGGCTAAGGGGTTCAGAGGAGATGCTGGAGGTGGGTGGCCATTTACCAGGGTGCCACCTAGACCCGAAGGATTTTCTGAGGAACATGACAAGTCAACACCTGGTAACCTACTTGGAAAAGAATGGTGGTTTCCATTGCGAGAGACGGACAGGTCTAGGGGCTCGGGGGTCACTATGGGCGAGTGTTCTGCTGTGCCAGGGCTCACCCTGCCAGGCTCTTGTGGCACACTCCATAACTTATCTGTGGTTTGAGATCTGCCCGGTGAGTCTGAACGTCCCAGGGTAGATTTACTCTCTGCCACCTCCTGGCACACATCTGTGGCATCATCATGAGTCTTGGGGCAGGCAGGGTCACTGTGGGGGCAGCTCTGGTTGGCACTACCATGCCGTCCTCCCCTCCTGCAGCGCACAGAACTGACACTGACCACCGGGTGAGTGTCTAACACCAAAGCCGGGCCTCCAGGCACCAGAGGGCTGACTTCAAGCACCAAACAACCGGCCAGGTCCCTGGTGTCCGGCCGCAACTCCAGCTCCAGATGGAAGTGATGCAGGCGGTAGAGCTGGAAGCTGGAGGCAGACGCAGGGTCTGGGGGACCCGGCTCAAATCGATGCGGAGACTCCTGGACAGGCCCCGGGTGCAGAGGGCGGCGGCGGCGGCAGCAGCAGAGCACCGGACATGGGGCGGCCGAGGACATTACCGCAGCGTCTGCAGGCAGAACTACGTGCGAGAACCGGCTACGCTATGTAAAATCCATTGGGGCCCCGAGAGGCCTAATCCGGGAGGAGCCGAAGTAAACACCGGCCGGCCCGGGACAGGAAGTGACTGAACGGGGGAGGACTGGGAGTAGGCTTGACACGGGTCGGCCCACCTTGCGATGTCACGTGACATGGTAAAAGTCACGTGGCTTTAAAGCAGGCGCAGGGAATTGTGTCTGTCCATCCGTAGTGGTATTAATGCTGTGTGATATGAAAATAATAATGATATCTATCTCTAATGATGGATGAGGCGCATGCTGAATTAAGGATTGAAGCGCCGAATGTCACGTGACCTTGCGACGTCAGCGGGTTCTTACGGCGCATGGAATTTAGACACTACCCTGTGTTAAGGGGCGGGGCATAGGTGCAGTATGTTATCAGTCATCATGGGGTACCACTGGCCGAGCTGCTGGGATGATTGACGCTGTGCAGCACATATACCAGCTGCTGTCATGTCGCTCCATGACCGCCTGTAGGCCGTGTGTACATGATACCCTGGTACTACCGCAGCAGCTGACATGCCTCCTCCCGCTACCGGGCTGTTCGTGGACCCAGAGTTCCCCGCTTGTGTCTCCTCGCTGGTGGGTCGTGGTGACACCCCGCTGTCTCCGTTATGTGACCGCATTACATGGCTGAGACCTCAGGTGGGAGCACACACCTTTTCACACACAGTCCTGTGGCCTCTGTGCAGACTTTGCGGCTTATTTTTGTGCTTTTATCTGTTCCCTAGGAGATTTGTGCTTCTCCCCATCTCTTCCCAGAGAACAGGAGAGATGCTTTGGGAAAACAAGGCATTCTGGGAGATTGTTGGTTTATCTGTGCCTGCTCTGCCCTGCAAAAATCTCACGCCCTTTTGCATCAGGTACGATTTTACCCATTTTCAGATGGTAGATTTGGCAGAAAGGGCACGAGGCCCATATACCGCTCCCTCAACTATTATAACCGAACCCCCAAAATGCTTGGTGAGTTCTCCATCAAAGCTAGAAGTGCAAGCTAGAATTCCCTCCGTCTCGGTGTGCGCTGTAAGGTCAAGTTCACATGAGTGGATTCAGTGCGGGAAATACTCTTTGTCTGACAGCTGTATTTCCCGGGCTGAGCACTGCTCCTGTGATGCGAACTCACAGCATTATGATGATTTATAATGCTGTGTGTTCCTGCACTGACAGCATTGAGTAAGTACAGTTCAGTACAGCTGTGGTTGGGAAGGAACACACAGCATTATAAATCTTTATAATGCCTTGAATTTGTGTCACAGGAGCAGTGTTCACTCCGAGAAATACTGCTGTCACTTGGAGCGTGTTTCCTGCACTCGTGTAAAATTGCTCAAAGGGCACCTTCATGTGTGGCAGATTTTGTTGCAGGGGGTTAGGGGGCTGACACTGTGTTAAAGACTAGGTATTATACAATATTGAACGGCACTCCTTTTTCTGACGGTGGTGCTCAGTGGTAAAGGATTATCATGTAGTTAAAGAAGTACCACGGCACTCAAGTTATTGATGCAAGTAAAATTGATTTATTTGTCATCCATCCACATGATTATTTTAGTTTACACTAGGGCTGCACGATATGGGAATTTTGTGCGATTGTGATTAGGGCCCTAAAAATTGCGATAACGATATGCGATGCGATATTTTAAGGGAATTGTGCTAGAGGTCTATCTGCTTGGATTTTCGAGGTAAAAGCACACACAGATGACTGATAATGTGAAATGTAGTTATGCTGAACTCAAGAACTCAAGAAGAAATGCACAGTGTTTTTCAAAATAAAATACATATTTGCATTAGTGCAAAAGTACAAAATACAAAACTTGCCATTTTCTTAATAGCGCTGCGCAGAACAGATAAATAAAATAGACATAAGAACATGTGTTCAATAAAATAACGACTTTCCTCCAGCCCCTCCCTCCCCGCACTGTAACTGATGTATCGCCGGGCGCGCTGTGCAGCATAGCGGCCGGAGATAGTGTCAGTGTGACTTAGAAAGTCAACCATCGCTTTATAAGACACACTTTTGGGGGGGGGGAAGTGTGTCTTATGAAGCGAAAAATACGGTAATATAATTGCAGCATTTTTGGGTCGGCAAATTGCGATTGCGATATGGCGATTAATTGCGATTGCTTTCGCGATATATTGTGCAGACCTAGTTTACACTGAAACATAATTCATAATCTGGCCAATGTTTCGGTCCAGCCTGGACCTTGTTCACGGCCGTGGTGCATTCAGGAAGGCAGTGGATGGCATGGGGTATCCGGTGTCCCCACGCCATTAAATAGTCCCGGGCCCGGGAGTGCCGTGGTACTTCTTTAACTACTTAAAGACTAGGTACACCTATTTTTGATTATTGCATTGTACTCATTTTGAGCTAAAATCATTTTTTAATTGGTCTTTAAATGTGGAGCCCCTTTCTCTGTACAGCCTTCAGATTCTCAATTACCAGGCTCTGTTATTATTGTGTTCTGCTCTCTTACATTATAAACACTCATTATAGCTCAGTTCTTATCTTAGGCCTCTTTCACACTAGCGTTGTTCCTTTCCGTCCTAGAGTTCTGTCCTCGGGGCTCTAGGATGGAAAGATACTGATCAGGATTATCCTAATGCATCCTGAATGGAGAGAAATCCGTTCAGGATGCATCAGGATGTCTTCCGTTCAGTATGTGAACGTTTTTTGGACGTTGACAAAAGCGCAGCATGCTGCGGATTTGTCTCCGTCCAAAAAGCCCGAAGACATGCTGGATCCGGAATTAATGCCCATTGAAGAGCATTATTCCGGATCCGGCATTAAGCTAAACGTCGATTCGGCGCATCGCCGGATCCGACGTTTAGCGCTGCGCATGCGCAGCAGCCGTTCCGATCGGCGCCCCAGTGTAGCTGGGGCTCTGATCGGTACCATGGCAGCCAGGACGCTACTGGAGTCCTGGCTGCCATGGTAGTACAACACAGCAGTGTACTTGCCTGCGCTGCGGCGCGGGCGCTCCATTATGACATCACAGGTCCGGGCGGCGCATTGATCTATGCACCGCCTGGACCTGTGACGTCATTAAGGAGCGCCCGGCAGCCGCAGTGCAGGTAAGTACACTGCTGCTGAGTACCATGGCAGCCAGGACTCCAGTAGTGTCCTGGCTGCCATGGTAACAGTGAAAGCATGTTGAAGACTGATCAGGAAACTGATCAGTCTTTAAATGCTGTCAGTCCACTTGCGTTCTGACGGATCCGGCGGGACGGAAGTGCCTGCCGGATCCTCAGAACGCAAGTGTGAAAGAGCCCTTACTGATATGAATGTGGCTTAAATAGGTGTTTATGACCTTTTAGTAATTTAGAGGGTTATTAGATGACCGGTGTTCCGTTATTTTTCCCTACCCGTGAACTTTCCATACCCTCGTCATTTCCGGTTCTGACGCAGCCGCACCGGAAGTGACATTTTGCTGGTGTGGAAAGAGGTGTGTCACTCTGCTCGCTTACTGAGTAGTAGTCGGCGCAAGCTAGCGCGGCTAACTGTGAACGCGCCTAGGGTAGGGAAAACTCACGGCCAATTGCACATGCGCCGAGGGTAGTGAAAACTTACAGCCCAGTGCACACGCGCGGCTAACGCTTGCTGGATCTTGTCTAGTGCCAAGGGTAGGGAAAAATCAAGGCCAATTGCGCATGCGCCGAGGCTAGTGAAAACTTAAAGCCCAGTAAGTTTTCACTACCCTTGGCGCAAGCGCAATTGGCTGTGAGTTTTCCCTACCCTAGGCGCGTTCAGTTAGCCGCGCTCCCCTGCGCCGACTTCTACTCAGCCACTCAGTAAGCGAGCGGCGTGACACACCTCCTTCCACACCCGCAAACGTCACTTCCGGTGCGGCTGCTCAGAACCGGAAATGACGAGGGTATGGAAAGTTCACGGGTAGGGAAAAATAACGGAACACCGGCAAAAAGTGAAGTGAAAGTACCAGTCACACAGCTAGACAAACGGTTAACTCTTTGTGACAGAATGGCTTAATATTTTTAATAAAGACCCATCGAAAAAGTGCTTTTCAGCCCAAAATGAGTAAATTGTAATCATAAGAAAAACAATTGCCCCGAAGGCGTACATAGCCTTTAACATCGAAATGCCACTTTTGGCATATAGGCAGAATGAGACATATGCAGCGTATATCAGGGCTATATGTTCATAGTGTGCCCCGGGGGATGTTTCTAGTACTGTACGCTAAACACATTAGGGGTGCCGCCACACGTGGCGTATATACTGCAAAAATGTGTGCAGGAAAATCTGCAACATTTCCAGAACCAGCAAAGTGAGTCCTATTTCAGAAATCTCATCCACATGCAGCATAAGGCTGACTTGCGTTTCTTTTTTTCAGTCCACAGCTTATGGTATGCGGGTGTTAGGCTAATTTCACACTAGCGTTTTGGATTCCGTTTGTGAGATCCGTTTCAGGGATTTGGTGTCCGTCTGACGATGCGGAGCCGAACGGATCCATTTGACTTACAATGTAAGTCAATGGGTGACGGATCCGTTTTCAATGACACAATATGTTGCATTTGAAAACGGATCCGTTCCCCATTGACTTTCAATGCAATTCAAAACTGATCCGTTTTGACTTTGACAATTTTTTTTAAAGCTAATGCAAACGGATCCGTTCTGAACAGATACAAATGTTTGCATTATAGGTGCGGATCCGTCTGTTCAAATACCAGACGGATCCGCACCAACGCTAGTGTGAAAGTAGCCTAACCTGCGGCTTTCAACCTTTGCAATGGAAAAATATTTTGTGTGTTTTTGCAGTGGCAGAAAATCCAGTGCCCTCTGGGTGCATTCACCCCGTGTGGTTGTGCTTCGTTTTTCCAGCAGTTCATGACAGTTTTCCGGGTTTCATGGGAATCACTTGTGTTTATCACAAAACTGCGCAAAACCAGGTAAAAGCAAAAGTGTTTTTTATTTGCTGTGAAGACACAACCGCACTGAGCGAATGCAACCAATACTGAAAGGGGAATTCCATTACATGAATTTATAACTATTAGATCGCTGGGGGTCCAACTGTTGGGACACCCGCGGATCACAAGAATAGGGCCCCGCACCCCTGAAACAATCGGAGCGGTCATTCAGGAATGCTCGTGGCCGCTCCATCCGTTTCTATGGGCATTCCGGAGATAGTCGAGTACATTGCTCAGCTCTCTGACATGCCAGGCCAGTGCTTTGCACCTAAAGGGCCTAGCCTGAAAAGAACGTTCTTTGCCGTCATTAACCCTTGTAATACCCGTCAAATGAGCATACGCTTGTTTAGCTTCTGATCAATTTTATGTTGCAACATAAAAATAAATCTGATCTTTTTCAGCAGCGTATTGTGTTGTGTATACAGAGGGTGTGTTGCCCACAATAATGTAACTGTTCATGTGTCTGTGTGAGGGAATCTTGACATGGCAGAAAGTTCTGTGACTGAAAATCACTTCCATTCCCTTGACTGGGTTGTTTGGGTGGAAAGCCCATGGATTTCCGCAAGCCCCATTCAGGTGAACGGAACCAATTTTCAGTTGCAGATATTTCTGCCATGTGTGAGGGCACACTTAGAGAATGCGCATAGCTGTAAGTCAAAGCAGAAGATTTCAGAACCTGCGAAGGACGAGTTCAGCACTGGGACCAGAGAAGTCAGGGACATGTAATGGTCATGTACCTCTCGGTACCATGCATATCGGTGCTCTTATGTCATCTTTTCTTCCAGGTGCAGAAGAATGGCAGTGGCCGCTCAGTGTCCACCCTGCTGACATCCTTCCATTCACGTCAGAGCGTTTATATAGCTCTGCATAATTATATAATCTAAAACTAGAAAAGGGAACATAGGTGGGGTCATTTATCAAACTGGTTTAAAGTAGAACTGGCTTAGTTGCCCATAGCAACCAATCAGATTTCATTTTCATTTTTCACAGCTCCTTTGGAAAATGAAAGGTGGAATCTGATTGGTTGCTAGGGGCAACTAAGCTAGTTCTACTTTACACCAGTTTGATAAATTACCCCAATGCTTTGTACGTATGGGTAATGTGAACTTACCCTGGGTTCAGACCTGAGCGTTCTGGAAACGTGCGTTTTAGTCGCGCGTATTTCAGCACGTTTGTGCAAATGGGAAACGCGCGTTCGTACGCGCGTTCTTGTGATTGACTACTGTGGTGTCAATCACAAAACGCGCGACAAACGCCCCAAAAGAAGCTCAAGTACTTGTTTATGCGTCGGGCGTTTTTACAGCGCGTTCAAACGTGCTGTAAAACGCTCACGTGAGAACCAGGGCCATAGGAAAGCATTGGTTTTCATGTGTTGAGCGTTTTACAGCGCGTTTGAACGCACTGTAAAACGCTCAGGTGTGAACCCAGGGTAAGGCATGCACAACTGCTGTATTGAATTTGCTACCTTTTCCTGGGAATATTATTCATTCTCTTTACAACATAATTATATAGTGTAGCCTCCTCCGCCTGACTGGACGTGATCTGTTATATCTGTGGTATTACTGCCGCCTTCTAGATCACTCCACTTTTAATTGTCCTTTGGACACTGTTCACTTTTCTCAGGATTCTCTGAATTACTTCAGTTAATGTTTCTCCCTTCCCCTTAAGGTTTTTCCTGCTGATCAGTCCACCTGGGAGGATCAAGGTTACACTGGGCGCTTTACTTGCCGGTTTTGGAGATTTGGTCGGTGGGTGGAGGTGACCATTGATGATCGCTTGCCTTGCCTTGGGCGTAAACTCTGCTTCTCCCATTGCCAGGATCAAGGAGCTTTTTGGCTTCCGCTCTTAGAAAAGGCATATGCTAAGTATGTGTGTATGGAGAAAACCCCCTATGGCTCAAGTATCCATTATTGAAAGCTAGAAAATTGTCACGCCCACTTCAGTAAACTTGGAGTCAAAAAGTTCCAGAACTAGAAGATCTGATACTGGAACAGATTTACACCGTACCATAACATTGCCATGCGTTTGATTTGTTGTCCATTTGCCCATTCCTGTGTGCACCTTGTGTATGCGATACTTTCATAGTTCAGAATACACGTCTCTATTTTCCTTGATGCTGATCATATGGCTGGACTCGCCCATGTAGTCACGATGCAAACCAGGGGTACCTGCAAAAAAAAGTCTTTCCTCTCTAATTTTCCTTCTTTTGAGATCCGCTCCTGACTTTGGCTCAGACCTGCATTATAAACTGCATGTGTGACTCCAGCCGAATCTGCCTAGTGACGTCACTGCTCTCCACCCTATGCTCGTACACTTGAGTGCATGATAATGAAGCATTTAGTTGCATATATGTATGTGTCTACAGGTTACATGGTTGCTATGAGGCGCTGTGGGCTGGCCAGGTTGTCGATGCTTTGGTAGATATAACTGGAGGTTTAGTAGAAAGATGGACATTTGACTTTGCAGAAGAGGGTTTCAGAGAAGGAATGCTCAGCAGGATGCTGGATATGAAGGAGACATGTGCCATGAGTTGCTCTGTGCTCCACAGCAGAGAAGGTAAGAGATCACATTGACCATTATTATTTGTGTTGTTTGTAACTTGCATTTGTGAGCAGCAAATTCACAGCTTTTTATAGTAGCAGCAGTGTGGATGAGATTTTAATAAATCACGTCTACCCATTGCGGCAGTTGACACATGATGCAGATCCGCAACACTGCAGATTATTTTGGTAAATTTCACCCGTTGCAATGCATAGGGTGCCATCTGCACCAGTGCTTCAACAAATTCCAAATGTAGAACATGCAGAATTGCAGCAGTTGTGGACCTACTCTAATATAGACAACGCTTTCCTTCTGGCTATGACATTTAGGGTATTTGTTAAGGGGGCAGTCCATTGTTTGCTAAGTGATGGCCTATCCTCCAGAGGAGCAGCACTGCAGTGACGATTGCTGTCCACTACAATGTTGACATAGTTACCCCCAAACAGATGATCAGTGGGGGTGGGGGTTGTTAGAGTCCCCTGATTAGCTAGTGATGGCCTATCCTAATGGTAGGCCGTCACTTATAAAAAGATGGACAACTCCTTTAAAATTGACTCCAAAAGCTTGTTGATTCCACTAATGTAACCTTTACTGATATTAATTAAAATTATCCCAAAATGTGCCATACAAAGCAATTTATCAGTTATGCCTCATGCACACGTCAGTTTTGGATCAGTGGTAACACGGACAGTGTTCAATCTGTGTTTCCTCCCACAGATCCGTGTTGGGTCCATGGGTCCCTTTTTTGCTAACCGTGTGCCATCCGTTTTTCACTGACACTGAGCTGCTGGAAAATAATTTTCAAACAAACTCTTTTTAATGATCCGGGGAAACACGGGTGCAACACGGATGGCATCCGTGGTTTTCACTGACTATAATGGGCGTGAGGGATTCGGGAACACGGACAAGATAGGACATGCATCCGTGCTGAAAACACGGACCGTGCTAAAATACTGATGTGTGAATACACACATTCAAATGAATGGGGATGTGTGCTGTCCGGGGAGAACACGTACAGCACACATCCGGGAAACACTGATGTGGGAATGAGGCATTAGGCTGGGTAGGCTAAGGGGGGGGGGGGAATTCACCCTTGCACTCGCCCTACAGACTGATAGCCCTGCATATCAACGGAATAGGGGCGATCCCGTGTCAGGAACCTCCTAATCAACCCTATATGTCCCTGACAAGGGATAGATACCGCCACCCAAGAAAAAACCTGTCCAGTGGTCAGAATATACATGAAGAATAATAAAGATACCAAAATATATAATATTATCGCACATAGTCCACCTATGCTCCTATTTTATCAGGATCACCAACATACAAAAGGAGCACATGTCAAATGTCCCAGGAATGCAAGCTTTGTCCCGACGTGTTTCTCTGAACCGTTTTCTGGGGTCGGTTCATCAGGGGACCACATTTAGCAAAAAATTACCTCAAAAACTCAACCAATACTTAACAAATGGAACATATGTGCAAATCCATTTAGGATAAATTAAACTGCCCATATGATGTTACAACAGTGATCTCATGTCCATGCGTGCAACTATATGGAGGGGGGGATCGGCACGACTGCGACTGGAGACTCTGCAGAGAGGTAAAACTGAGGGGGGATTGGCTCTTCCAAATCCGTGGGTATACTTCCTAGCTGCCCAACTTCAGCATATGAGGGACTGGGAAAGGGGAGAGGTAGACGCCCAGCATAGGCTATTGAGAAACTTTTTGGTGGTACCAAATCTCTATGAAGCGTTAGAGGCAGATAGGCTAAAACTGTCGGGTCTGGCGTTCCCTACGTTGCGTCTCTTACATAAGACTTGGTGGAAAGTGAGGGACATGCAGGACATCAAAGGCGTCACTCAGTATACTTCTATATGGGACACTCCGTGGTTGCCTCATTTGAGCTCCCTGCAGGGAATGGGGGGTTGGCGTAATAGGGGTATTATGAGAGTCTACCAATTTATTGATAGTGCCGGTGTCAAATCTTATGAGCAACTTCAGACGGAAACTGGTTTACCATCCTCAGATTTTTATAGGTATTTGCAGCTGCGCCATGCCTTCCGGGCTGACCATGACGGCGGTATGTTGAGCACGGTACATCAGAACAAGGTCATTGCGCTTGTGGAGAGGAGAGGCTCCTCCTCTGGGGTTATCTCTCTGCTCTATCAGACCCTGCTGGACCTATTTCTGCAAGATTATCCGGTGAACAGTAGGACAAAGTGGGAGGCGGAGATGGGGCCGTTAGAGGAAACTCAGTGGCAGGAGATTTTGGAGAGGATTCCACAGCTCTCTCTCAGCGAGGCCCACAGGTTGTCGCACTTATATCTAATCCACAGGGTTTACAGAACTCCTCAGTTTCTGTTTAATATTGGACTCCGGTTGGATTCCAAGTGCCCACGCTGTGGGGAGGATGATGCGGGTATGTTACACATGCTGTGGTCCTGCTCGGCCTTGGAGGGTTTTTGGCGCGCTGTACTGCATCTCATTGATTCTCTGTATGACGTTACACTGGATGTGACCCCATTTGTCTGTATATTGGGATATGTGGAGGATCTGCCAATCACTGAGCCTAGGAAGATAGCAGTGGCCAGAATGCTGTATATGGCTTGTAAGCTGATTGCTCAGCACTGGTTGGATGAGGGTAGTCCTAGTAAAACCGAATTTATAGCCAAGATTAACGAGGGGTTTATAGGAAGAGGGGTGCTATGGCTAAATTTGAAAAGCTCTGGACTCCTTGGATTAATGCCCCCGGGCTGGCGTCCAGGGAACTTCAGAGATACCGTCTGGGATTAGTGTGAGGGTACTATTGCCTGCTGTACATATCTGGCTCCGTGGTTGGCGTGGTTCTCCTGCAGGATATATGGAGTGTTTCTGTGCTATGTACTGTAAAGTAGGAAGTTCTGGCTGATAACAAACGTATATTCCTTTATAAGATCGCGGTTCTGATGATACTGTTCTGTGGGGAATGCTGTAGGGAAAGGGCATGTGCCTTAGTAATTATTATGCGGTGGTCATGGGGTAGCCGAATATTGGAAGTTATGGAAGATGGAGGGCATCAAAAAGATGGTTTGTGGGGGGAGGGTGGGTGTTTGGGGATTTATGTTTGTATTATTAAAATGCTAATAAAAATTACTTAATATAAAAAAAATAAGCGTGCAATAACCAACAAATGAATTATTGGTAATGATGTAGCTGTATATATCCATAATGATAATCACAAAAGCGTATCATAGCACTTATACATGGGAGCAGAGGGGAGGATAATTTTTACTTCCCTTATTAAGTCCACATGTAGTGCCGAATCAGGACAGGGTACAGTCCAAGATTGGTTCTGGATCAGCCTAGGAACATTTGTGATGCAGTGGTAGCCATCTTGATGGAGAGTGTGGTATCTGTCCATACCTGCATGCTGTCAGCGTCGCTCTAAATACCCGCGTGCCGAGAACCGGAAGTCACATGACTGGAAATCGGTAGTGGAACGCAAAACCAGGAAGTAAATCGTAGATATTATATTCATACACAAAAGAGGGCAGAACAACCACTGGGCATGTAAATAATGATACAGGAGACTGGCCACTGATCCATGCTAATGTAGAAAAGTGGCAAATTATTTAAAATTTGTATTTTTCATTAATATTTGACTGTGTCATTTCATCACGTCTAGTGGACAGAGGAATGGGGAGGTGCAATAAGGGAAGGTTACCCTCCCACATATTCAAAGAGAAGGACAGTGCAACAAATATTCCTGAGTTACACTGCAGCCTCGCCCAAAGATAAAAATAAGAAATAGAATGACCCCCAAATCAGATGAAGCATGCAAAATCTTTATAGTCATTAAGACCAAAAGGGGTGATGGTATTCAACCTATATGTCCATCTAGCTTCTTTTTGTTTCAAAACGATGTCAAGATTTCCTCCTCTTACGCCTGTCTTTATTGTCTCTATCACGCAAAAGGCCAGGACTCTGACATCACCATTATGTTTGAGTGTCACATGTCTAGAGATTAGTTTACCACGTTCATTCCTAACATCACTGACATGTTCCAAAATCCGTCTTTTAAATGTCCGGAATGTTTTGCCTACATACTTGAGATTGCACGTACATTTACATAGATATACAACTCCTTGTGTCCACCAGAGTCAGAGAACTGAGACCCTCTAGAAATAAATTGACAAGCTTTACAGTGGCCGCAATGAAAGGTACCAAGTGGTCTATTAGTCAGCCAGCTGTCTTTTTTTATACATCTCTAAATGGCTATGAACCAAGGTATCCCTTAGGTTGCGGCCCTGTCTATACGTAATTGCTGGAAAATATGGAATAAATCCTGAAATATCTGGATCCGTTTTCAGAAGTGAAAACGGTAATATTTACCAAGTATATCCCTCACTTCTTGTGCTGAAGAATCATAAGTGCCAATATGTATAGCTTTTTCCTCTTGTTTTCTGTTTTTGAGGGTTAGTAGTAGGGATTGATCGATTATGGGAATTACCGATATTATCGGCTGATATTCAAGATTTTGTAAGTTATCGGCATCTAACCTTGCTGATAATGCGAATACTAGTGAGACATCTGTCCATCCAGTTCGGCCAATCATCCTGCTAGTTGATCCAGAGGAAGGAAAAAAAAAACTGTGAGGTAGAAGCCAATTTTCCCCCAAAACTGTTTCCAAAATGGGGTTACTTTTAGGCCTCATGCACACAAACGTATTTTGGGTCCGTGTCCGTATTTTGCGGCTCGAGCGCGGACCCATTCACTTCAATGGGGCTGCAAAAGATGCGGACAGCACTACGTGTACTGTCCGCGTCCTTTGCTCCGTTCCGTAGCCCTGCAAAAAAAAATTTCCATGTCCTATTCTCGTCCGTTTTGCGGACAAGAATAGTCATTTCTACAATGGGCCGCGTTCCGTAATTTGCAGAACGGAACAGCTTCCGTGTTTTGCAGATTGCGGATCGCAAAATGCCTACGGTCGTGTGCATGAGGCCTTATTGAGTTTCTACTCTAGGGCTGTATCAGGGGGGCTTCAAATGGGACATGGTGTAAATAAACCAGTACAGCAAAATCTGCCTTCCAAAAACCACACGGCGCTCCTTTCCCTCTATGCCCTGCTCTGTGCCCGTACAGTAGTTTACGACCGCATAAGGGCTGTTTCTGCAAACAACAGAATCAGGGCAATAAATATTGTTTTGTTTGGCTGTTAACCCTTGCTTTGTTATTGGAAAAAATGGATTAAAATGAAAAATTTGCCAAAAATTTGAAATTCTAAAATTTTATCTCCATTTGCCATTAACTCTTGTGGAAGATCTTCTAAAGGGTCAACGACATTTGTAAAATAAGTTTTGAATACCTTGAGGGGTGTAGTTTCTAGAATGGGTCATTTTTAGGTGGTTTCTATTACATAAGCTGGTCCTTAAAAAGTGGGGTTTTGAAATTGAAACTTGGAAAATTGCAAATTTTTCAAAATTTTTGTAAATTTGGTATTTTTTTATAAATAAAAATTAATTTTTTTACTCCATTTTACCAGTGTCATGAAGTACAATATGTGAACAAAAAACAGTCTCAGAATGGACTGGATAAGTGAAAGCATTTTAAAGTTATTCGCACATAAAGTGACACTGGTCAGATTTGCAAAAATACTGTACTTTTTTTTTACCTAAAAATCATTTTTTCAATTGGCCTTTATTAACAATATGGAATCCTTTTTTCTGTACAGAGCTGACATGCTCTACTAGCTGCCTATGGATTTTTTGTCCTTTCCCTCATCTGAGGAACAGACGGACTTCTTAGGCTTTGTTCACATCACTGATTAGACTTTCCGTTTAGGAGCAGGAGAACGGAAAGGACGGAGAAGGCTCATAACTGAGCCAAACGGAGCCTAAGGACCCCATAGACTATAATGGGGTCCGTTAGATTTCTGCTCAGAAGATGATTTTTAAGCGGATTTCTTAAGTGAAAGTACCAGTCACACAGTTCGAAAAACAGTTAACCCTTTGTGACTGAAAAGCTTATTTTTAATAAAGGCCAATTGAAAATATGATTTTTAGCCAAAAATAAGTTAAATGCAATTATAAAAAAATGACTCCAAAGGTGTACATAGCATTTAAAATGGTGAATGCCCCCTTGCCTCTCTCCCTGTCATTATCTCTCATCAACTGGGCAAGATCATCTACACCCTGAAGATCCTCTAGTTCTATCCCCAATTCAAGGCCTTTTTTACGATTTGTCTGTGTAAACATTTCATGCCAATACATTTTTCTAACAGATAGACGTAAATCTTTAATCCAGTCAAATACATTAAATCTAGTTGTAAGCACAAATGATATGTCGGGTTTATAATAATTCAATTAAGAATTTTTAATTATGGTCATAAAAATAATTTTTTTCATATCTACTTGAAATTATGACCTGGTGAATTGTAGATAACCCAATCGATACAATTCACATCTGAGGCCGACTATTTCCTCAGATAATAAGTTCTTTTTATGTGAGATGACATTAATGCTAAAGATGTAGTTTTGACATTAAATAATACACAGGTATTATAAAAACATGCAAAGTTTATTAGTTACACGATTATAAACAAATAGGTATATAAACACGATAATATACGCCAAGGAATATATATGGCAATGATATATGAAGCATTACAAGCTTATCATAAGTAAATAAAAAATGATATCTGCCAATTAATATATATGGCATTGATATCAGGCACTAGAAGCTTCACAATAAGTAAATAAACACATGTGGGTAAGAGCAGCTTGTCACATTATAACAAAGCTATTTGGTTAGGATATCAAAACGAGAAGTTACATTATATACATTACTCCTGTTCAGAGGCGTGCCTAATCCTAGACATCTATATAGAATGATAAATACATTCCCCACCCCTCTCTAACCAAACTAAAATACACCTCACATGTAGTAATGGGCAAATCCATTCAAGTATATAACTTAGAAGATAGTAGTCAAATCCTAGACTACTTTTAATACTTCTGTCAATACTACTTTCATATCTGTATAACCTGGTAAGACTATTAAGACAACAGACATTGGAAGAACTTGGAACAAATCTTCCAGTGGGAATTTATCATCTAGCTTGGCGAAGAATGCTACTATCAATATATTTATATATGTATATATATATATATATACACAATCATTTAATACTTTGCTAGATTATGAGTCTTGATTCTTCTGCAGGTAGAATGAAGCCTCACAATATCCTAAGGGTACTTTCACACTAGCGTTGGTGCGGATCCGTCTGTTTATTTTCACAGACGGATCCGCACCTCTAATGCTAAGCGTTTGTATCCGTTCAGAACGGATCCGTTTGCATTAGGTTTAAAGAAAAATGACAAAGTCCAAAACGGATCCGTTTTGAATTACATTGAAAGTCAATGGGGAACGGATCCGTTTTCAAATGCACCATATTGTGTCACTGACAACGGATCCGTCCCCATTGACTTACATTGTAAAAAAAAACGGATCCGTTAGGCTCCGCCTCTTCAGACGGACACCAAAATGCTGCATGCTGCGTTTTGGTGTCCGCCTCCAAAACGTAATAGAGGCGGAACGGAGCCTAACTGATGCATTCTGAACGGATCCTTATCCATTCAGAATGCATTGGGGCTTAACGGATCCGTTTTGGAACGTTTGTGAGAGCCCTGAAACGGATCTCACAAACGGAATCCAAAACGCTAGTGTGAAAGTACCCTAAGACTACATCTCAATATGGAGATGATCAATTAATTAATGTGTTTATGTATTCGCCAATCTAGATGGTATGACTTCACCCACATTATCCAATTAGTCTTAATAAAATGAAATATCATTCTTCATGTCTCTTACCAAGTCCTAGCAGGAATCACACTTCTGCTCCTAGGAAAGCTGGGTGGTCCATCATCGCATGTCTCACCGTGACTTTCATATTGAAAGACCCCTCTCTCTTGGGTGTTCTGGCTATGATGATGATCCTGATGCTCTATCCTGGAATGTTCTTTGTTGTTTTGCTCTTTGCTCCTCCTCTTTTTCTGATGCTCATCTATCTAGGGTAATTATCTCCCTTGTAATCTAACATTACCACCCCCTGGATTAGTATTCTCCAATCAATTGAGGGGGTGTAAACATATGTAATAAGATCCTATGAGATCATAATGCAACTATGGAGGATGGTGTAGCGATGTCCATCTGTCTCCGGATGGCACTGTTGTGTAAGCTATTAGCACCATTCTATAAAGAGTTAACTAGGGTATTTTTGCATCATATACATTTGACCCTCGTCGTCGTAAATTAGAGATAAGGATTAGTTTAGAAAACTTTGAAACAACTAAAGACAGACCTCTAGGCGTCTCTCTGAATGTTTCTCACACTGTTGATCTATGGACCATAATAATATGAATGGGCCTTGTTCTCTTCAGACGGACATGTCTGGAGAATCCAGTGTACTCCCAACAGATAAGACCACATCTGTGGCAATAACTTTTAAAATACAATGTTCTTTGTATTCAGTATTCGGTAAACTTTTTCACATACTGAACTCTGTGTGACTTCAAATCTTGGCCTGTTCCAGCCGTGTATGAAAACTTTGGTTCGACTTCAGCCTGTCTCTTAAAGACAATGAGCATGCATTTTGAATATAATAAGACCAGGTATCAATATATATACCTATGAAAATGCCCGACAGATAAACCTTTAGATATCATTCTTAGTTCTGAATCCATCAGTACAGTTCCTGACAAATTCAGAATCAATGAAGGATCATAACCCAGATTAGTATCTACTTGCGCTGGATTTGTGTCCGTTCTCGTAGGGTGTAGGAATTGGGTTATATGTTCTGCCCTAAAAAAGTAGAGGGTGACAACAAATTTAAGGCATTGTGAGAAGAAGAGGTAGAGGAACATAATGATAAATTGGAACCTCCCAATGTAGATACCCCTAGGGAGAATGGTCAGGTGTTCTGAGGTGTATTGGTGTCTCTCCATGTTTGTTGATTACCAGAATTCTGTGCAGGAAAGATGTTACTATTACCTCTTCCTCTCTCTCTTCTGATGTCTTCTACCCCCATAAAGCGACCACGTATTTTAAAAGTACCTCTCCTGCCCCTAATATACTGTGATTTAGGAGTATTGCGGTCTAAACTGCCTGCTTCTGATATAAAGGTTTCTACATTGGACCCTGTGTTGGTCTGTTGGGGGTTAAGGTAGGCTGTTTTGTCTCTAAATTTAGTGAGATCTCTGACAAATTGTCTATGTCTCCAATCCACCTGAATGGATTTATATCAACCAATATTGGCCTCTAGTTCTGACTCGCGTTTATTGAATTCGGTGTGGTCCTTAAAAATCAATGCACTTTGCGTTAACTCCTCAATCCGTTTTTCAGTAAGCTGTATCTTAAATTGCTCCTTTTCAACCAGTAACTTCATACATTTTATAGAACTCGCTGTGGCTATGGCTTCCCACTTGTTCAAAAACTCCATAGTAGACACTCTAGTAGTAGGATGAATATAGATATGTAACCATTTTGGTACAATGTTATATTTTATATAGTTTGTTCAAAGATTATATTTCCCACCAGGATTTTATATATTCCTTGTGGATATTGTAGAGATCCTTAAAGGCTTCCTTGATAGTGGGAGCCTGTGTATTCTGTAGATTGATTTCGCTTTCAGAAAAAATCACACTGGCTTCTGTTAGCCATTTTTCAGTATCATAATAAGTTTTGCGAAAAATAGCCATTGTACATCTGATATAAAGAAAAAACACAATTCAAAAACAAATCACAGTTCTGATAAGGAAGAAAAGACCTATTAAAACTACTGTCCCGTGTCGGGACAAAGTTTGCATTCTTGGGACATATAACACGTGCTCCTTTTGTATGTTGGTGATCCTATAGTGACATCACCTGATAAAATAGGAGCATATGTGTATTATGTGTGATAATATAATTTATTCTGGGATCTGTATTATATTTTCTTGGGTGGCGGTATCTATCCCTTGTCAGGGACATATAGGGTTGATTAGGAGATTGCTGACACGCCATTCCGTTTTGATAGGCAGGGCTGTAGGGTGAGTGTAAGGGTGAGGTTTTTTCTTCCCTCCTTAGCCTAGCCAGACTAATTGATAAATTGCTTTGTATGGCACATTTTTGGGATACTTTTAATATCGGTAAAGGTTACGTTTTTATACTGGTGAAGGTGCTGTGTGATGAGATTAATTATACCACACTAGTGACTGACTTGGACTTCTAATGTCCTCATTCATCAGAACTGTGATTTGATTCCACTAATGGTTAATAAGAAACCATTAAGGCAGGGGTAGGGAACCTCCGTCTCTCCAGCTATTGTGAAACTACAACTCCCAGCTTGCATACTTATTCTGCTCTTCTCTGAACTCCCATAGAAATGAATGGAGCATGTTGGGAATTGTAGTTTCACAGCAGCTGGAGAGCCTGAGGTTCCCTACCCCTGCATTAAGGGAATGACTGTGGAATCCTAGGGTATAACTGTGGGTGACAAGGATCTGTGACCAGGCTTCTAGCGATTTATTGCCAGATTTTAGAGAATTTCTTCACTCTTCCTCCAACAAACTTTACAGGATCTGTCACGTCAAACTTGAGTGTAACTGAGCTGGTGCTTGGCTGGACTTTTTCTGACCTCTTAAAGGACATCTTTAAAGGGGTTGTCCTGCCATTAATATTCATGACCTATCGTTGTGGTAGGTCATCAATATCTGATTGGCGGAGGTCCGACTCCTGGCACTCCCACTGATCAGCTGTTTAAAGAGGAAGCTGCAATCCATGCGATCGCTGCTTCCAGTTCATTACACTTCACGTAGTCTTGGAAGTGCAGTATAATACAAGTACTTGCTCCATTCATTTGATGGAGTCAGTACTTGTAATTACACTCTGTGCTGCTCCACAGGAGATGACTTGTAGTGTAATGAAGTTGAAGCAGTGCCCGCATGGGCGCCGCCGCCTCTTCAAACAGCTGATCAACAGGGGTGCCAGGTGTCAGACCCGCGCCAATCAGATATTAATGACCAATTATGATGATCGGTCATCAATATAAATCACAGGACAGACCCTTTAATGACCAGGCCTGAAATCCTGGTTTAGTGCATGTGATCAATTGTTTTTTTCCAAAGAATTTGGCTTAAATAAGTGTTTATCACCTCTTAGTAGTTTAGAAATGAGTTTTATTAGATGACTCGCCCAAATTGAAAGTACCAGTCACACAGCTAGAAAAACCCCTTGTGAGCAGAACAGCTCAATATTGACAGAACAGCTCAATTTTTTTTATTAAAGGCCAATTGGGAAAAAGATATTTGCCCAAAATTAGTAAAATGCAATCATACAAAAAAATTGCCTATGAATTGGTGTTGGACTGTCCAAATTTTTGCAATTTTGTTTTACATGACACCTAGTGTTTTTTATTAATGGTCATTTTTTTTTCTTATTCTCATATTGGGAAAACTGTGCAAAAAAAAAAGGGTCATTTTGTTTCAAACTATATATATTTTTCAACCCCTTCATGCCCGTACATGTACGGCGCTGGGCGGATTTTTAAAGATGGTGGCCGCTCCTGCCAGCTGCGGGCGCTATAGCCACTGGTGGCCACCTGCTTCTTTTAGCAGACATCCGCGGCTAATATCTGCAACTGGCAGTGATGCCGATCGCGGACATTTAACCCCTCAGATGCCGTGGTTAATCCTGATCACGGCATCTGAGCGTGCTGAAAACCGAAAACTTTCGGTTGTGCTCCAGCTCCCCCGTGTGGTGATCGTAGGAGCCGGAACATGTATGCAGCAGCCCGTGTCTTTATGAATGACACGAGGCTGCTGCATAGTATTTCCTATAGAGCCCTTGCCTGTAATAGGGCTCCATTGAAAAGTAGTAACATCATCATAGGTTCCAACCCAAGTGTATTGGAGTCTATGATAATAGCAATCAGATGATTAGATGTTATAGTTCCCTATGAAAACTGTAAAAAAAAAAAAAAAGTTTAAAAAATAACATTAAAATTCAAATCACCCCCATTTTTCCAAAATATAAATAAGAACTAAAAAAATTAAAAAATACACATCATGGGTGTCGCAATGTGCGAAAACGCCCATGGTATAAAAATATATTCCCCATACGGCAAACAGCAAAACGGAAAAAAGCATCCAAATGGCCGATTCGCCGTTTTTGGTCGCTTCATTTTCTACAAAAAATTAAATAAAAAGTGATCAAAAAGTCATACACACCCCAGAACAGTATCACTGAAAAGTTCAGATCGCCCCAGCAAAAAATGTGCTCCCATACAGCTCCGTACACATAAATACAAATAGTTATAGGGGTCAAAATTTTCTTTTTTTTATCACTATAGAAAAACTATACACATGAAGTATCACCAGATTCGTACTGACCTGTAGAATAAAAGTAAACTGTCAGTTTTATCGTACATCGAACGTCATAATTAAAAAACCCGTAAAACTGTGGTGGAATCCCGCTTCCCACTACATCATATGCAATATTAAATAGTGGCGTTGGAAAGTACAACTTGTCCTGCGAAAAACAAGCCCTCATATGGCTATGTAAACCGACAAACAAAAAAGTTATGGCTCTGGGAAGGCAGGGAGCGCAAAACAAAAACGCCAAAAAACCACAAAAACTCTGGGCTTGAAAGGGTTAAATATGCGAACTGACACTAAATTATTTAAATGGCTTCTTTATTTTTGTCCTTTGTTTTGATAAATAATATGTATAGTTTTAGGGTGACTATGCAACAATATGGGTTTTATTTACTTTTTATATATTTTTAAAATTTTTTAATATATATAAATTTTTTACATTTTTTTAAATATATATATTCCTTCAAAGACGAGGCAGCACTCCAATGTTCAGTGCAAATAACGGACCTGCTTTATTTTCCCATTGCAACGTTTCAACTGCTCCTTGCAGTCATTATCAAGCATACCAAATGGTGTCCAAAACCAGTGTTATATGCCCACAATTTATAGTGGGTTAATTAGTGATATATTAACATATTTTCACAAATAGCATATACAAAATCAATGTGTGACATCAAAAAGGAAGTGATACATCGTACATTATATAGAAAGTGGATACATATAAAAGGGTTCTTCCCAATATTATAATATTCAAATAGTGCCATAGTGCATAAGTATGTGATCGTAATCACTTGTGTGTATCCATACTAATTAAAAAGCAGCCAATAGGGTGCATCTAAAATAAAAACACAGCCGCAAGTGGAAAGAGAAGGCGCCATCCTCCGCGTCCCATATCCAGCACTGCGCATGTCCCGTTACCTAGACCAGTGTTTCCCAACCAGTGTGCCTCCAGCTGTTGCAAAACTACAACTCCCAGCATGCCTGCACAGCAAAAGGCTGTCCGGGCATGCTGGGAGTTGTAGTTTTGCAACAGCTGGAGGCACACTGGTTGGGAAACACTGACCTAGACTACACACCACGCTCACCCAGTCACATGAGCACTTACATGACCTGAAATGAGCGAGCATGCAGTCCGGGCAAATGCCGGAGACGTCAGCAGTACGATGGGAGGGACCGCCGCGTCAGTCCATCACGGGATCACATGACCAAATCACGTGTGCCGTTACCTGGGCTACCCGCAGGCGTCCCTCCAATAGTATACCGCAGTCAGCCTCAGGACATCGAGCAATGCCGCACATGGATCGTGGAATTGTTAAGATTATTATAAAGAGAACTAAAGGTTAAGCTTGATGAGCAACAGCGTCATTAGCGTGGCTGAATTGGACCACAAGATTAATTCCATATCTCATAGCCTTTTATTGACATCCTGTTAATGGTGACATGGTCTTCATACACATCAGAAGGATATTTTATGTACAGAGGGTATAACAGAGGGGGTCATGTGGTGGTATCACTATAAGTAATCATCACCACATCCCTATTATGGCAGCAGGGGGCACGGCATGTCAGTGTCACGCACCCGAAGCCAAGATCACCTCTATCCCCTCCACACTAGTACACACCAGATCACACCATTATAAATTACAGTAAACCAGATATATTAACACTGTTCTGATCATGCACCTACGTAAAAAGACATAAATGGAGATTTTTATTAAGGCTCGATCATTACCACCTGAGGTGCAGAGCTTGATATGTTCTAAAAGAAAAAAGAGAGTAAATATTAATAATTAAATAGATGACGCCATAGATCACAATATCAGAGCAAAGAGGAGAACAATTCTGTCAATAAAGTCACCACCTCACATTAAATTCCACCGAAACTCCACATTAAGTCCCTGTGGTTTTAAAGATGGTAACCGGTGAATCCACCGTAATTCTTTCTGTTTAAAGATCAGTGTACGGTCCCCTCCACGTCTCGGCAGGGGTACTTGGTCTATGATCATACATGATCACCCTATTGGCTGCTTTTTAATTAGTATGGATACACACAGGTGATTACGACCACATACTTATGCACTATGGCACTATTTGAATATTATAATATTGGGAAGAACCCTTTTATATGTATCCACTTTCTATATAATGTACGATGTATCACTTCCTTTTTGATGTCACACATTGATTTTGTATATGCTATTTGTGAAAATATGTTAATGATCACTAATTAACCCACTATGAATTGTGGGTATATAACACTGGTTTTGGACACCATTTGGTATGCTTGATAATGACTGCAAGGAGCAGTTGAAACGTTGCAATGGGAAAATAAAGCAGGTCCGTTATTTGCACTGAACATTGGAGTGCTGCCTCGTCTTTGAAGGAATATATTTGCCAAGGACTGCCTAGTCAGCGGTCAGAGGAATTGCACCCCTATCCATCCAGCTGTGCTGCTGATCTCTTTTGTTTATATATATATATATATATATATATATATATATATATATTATAATCTCTTTTGCCATTTTCAGCAAGGTGTAGATTCTAATGACTCTTCTCTTGGCACTTGATCATGAAGTAAGATGGCTAAGGCTACTGTCAAACCTACTTGGAGGCTATGTACACCTTCAAGGCTTTTTTATTTTATTTTTTCTATAGGATTGCATTTTTACTGATTTTGGGCTTAACGAGGACCTGTCGCTACTCCCGACATGCCTGTTTTAATAGCTTCATGCATTCCCCATGTAATAACAATTCTGGAGCATCTATTCTTATGGCTCTATGTTGTGCCATTCCTTTATTATTTCTACTAGAAGTTATGAAGGAATTGCTAGCAGTCTGCAGTAAGGGTACAGAGGGGTGGTAACAAGTTGGGGGGGGGTGGTATCTGCACAGTCTGAAAATGACAGCTGTGATTGGATAGTGAGTCTGTACAGGTATCCCCCCTTCCCCTCCACTCCTCCACACACACATACCGGTTATAACTTCTAGAAGAGATGATAAAGGAATGGCACAGCATATATCCATAAGAATAGATGTTCCAGAATTCTTATTACATGGGGAATGCATGAAGCTATTAAAACAGACATGTCAGGAGTGGTGACAGATCCACTTTAAAATTATTTTTTCAAGTGGTCTTTCTTAAAAATATTCAGCAGCTTTGTCATAAACGGTTAACTTCTGCCTAGCTGTTAGAATTGTACTTTCACTTTCCCTTTGTGTTAGTAAGTTACAGATAAGAGTTATTAGATGACCAATAGCTCAAAAATGCTCAACAATTTCTTTCCAATCATACCAATAGTTGGTGTGTGTAACAAAAGATCTGTGTGTGTAAGCGGCCATCTGACCAATGATTCGTCAGAAAATCTGTCAGATACTCTGTTGGTGTAAATGCACCTTTATTTAAGCCACATTCGTATCCGTAAGATAAGAACTGAGTTATAATGAGTGTTTCTAAGCTCAGAGTTAAGGAGCCGTCAGCTGAGCTGTCTGATGGAACACAGTAAAAACTCAGAGCCTGGGACTTGAGAATCCTGGAGGCTGTACAGAGAAAGGGGCTCAACATTTATTTTATTTTTTATAAAGACCTATTGAAAAAAATTTTTTTTTAGCTTTAAAAAATAAAATTGTCCCAAAGATGTCCATAGCCTTTAATATTGAACATCTTATTGTTCATCTCATCTAATTTATATGTAGGGTCTGGAGATTTGGCCCAGTTTCATGCCTTCACAATCACAGATATACAGCATGGATTTACAAAGGATGGACAGTCCTTGCTGTTGCTTCGTGTACACAATCCCTGGGGCAGAAGCTGCTGGAAAGGATCCTGGGGAGAAAGGTTTGTGTTAAAAATGTAATGTTTTGTGTAAATTCCAAACCTATAATTACATTTGTGCTATTGGGGTACACTGATGACTATTGTGTTTAAAGAGGACATGTTTTCTCTCCTGATGTGTTTTACTAACCCCTTCCCCAACAATTGTATATCATCCTTTCTTATGACTGTACGTTATACTTTACTATTCCTTTATTACTACTGTAAGTTAATTGAATTGTCAGCAGTCTGCAGTAAAAGTCCATCTGCATGTCTGCAGTCTGACACTGGCAGCACTGATTGTATAATGTCAGACTGTGCAGGGACACATTCCCACCTAGTAACATGCAGATGGACCTTCATTGCAAAATGCTAGTAATAACTACGTTTGTCCGAGTTATATAAAAACTAAGGACAACCTCTGTCATATGACAAATTATTGGATACTAACCTGTTTTCTTCTGTGTTTCTTTAAGTGCTGTGCTCTGGTACTCCCGCTGCAGATATCATACTCTTGGCTGGAGCAGTGGCATTCCATACACAAGTCACCGCTGCTGCCAATTGCTGGCCTCAGCTGTGCATGGGAAGTCTGGATTGCATTGCAGGAAGTAGCAGAGGAAAAAATGAATATACATTTATTATTATAGGCAGTTTAGAGGAATTGCCCAAGTTTTTATATAACGACAGACAACTCTTTAAATTACAGCTCCTCGCTGGAATAATAAAGAAATGGCTCAGCATAATCAAATAGCTGCTCCAAAGTTATTGCATGAGGAATGTGATTGGTTACTAAAACAGACATGCCACAAAAAGGCCTCTCTAAATATATAGTAGAAGTAACATTTGGATACTATATGGACAAAAGTAATGGGACACCTATACTTAACATCTACAGGAACTTTTATGACACCTCATTCTAAATCCATAGGCTTGCTACATGATTTTGGAGTTTTTGAATTTTTGCCCATTCATCCAGATTATTTGTGAGGTCAGATACTGATGGTGGACAAGAGGGCCTGGCTCACATTTTCCATTCTAGTTCATTCCAAAGGTGTTCAATGGGGTTGAAGTCATGGTTCTGTATGAGCCAGTCAAGTTCATTCCCTATTAAACTCTCCTAACCATGCCTTTATGGACATCACATTGTGCACTGGGGCACAGTCATGCTGGAACAGAAACGGCCCGACCAAATACCGATCCGATAAAGTTGAAAACATACAATTGTCCAAAATGTCTAAGTATACTGAAACATTAAGATTTCTCTTTACCGGAACTAAGGGACCTAGGCCAACCCCTGAAAAACAACCCAGTGGTATTATTCCTCCTTCACAAAACTTGACAGTTGGCACAATGCAGTCACGTGAGTAATGTTCTCCTTGAATTCTCCAAACCCATACTCATCCTTCAGACTACCAGATAGAGAAGTGTGAAGTAGTTACTCTACAGAAAATGTTTTCAGGGCACCCACTGTTTTTCAAGAGTAAGGCCTCTTTCACACTTGCGTTGTTAGGATCCGGCGTGCACTTCCGTCGCCGGAAATGCCCGCCGGATCCGTAACAACGCAAGTGAACTGAAAGCATTTGAAGACTGATCAGTCTTCAAAATGCTTTCAGGTTACTATGGCAGCCAGGACGCTACTAAAGTCCTGGTTGCCATAGTAGTAGTGGGGAGCGGGGAGCTGTATACTTATAGTCCGTGCGACTCCCGGGGCGCTCCAGAATGACGTCAGAACGCCCCATGCGCATGGAACACGTGATCCATACGCGTGTGGCGCCCTGACGTCACTCTGGAGCGCCCCGGGAGCCGCACGGGCAGTAAGTATACTGCTCCCCCGCTCTCCCACTACCAGGACTTTACCATGGCAACCATGGTAACCATTCAGAAAAAGCCAAACATCGGATCCGGCGATGCGCCGAAACGACGTTTAGCTTAAGGCCGGATCCGGATTAATGCCTTTCAATGGGCATTAATTTCGGATCCGGCCTTGCGGCTAGTGTTCAGGATTTTTGGCCGGAGCAAAAAGCGCAGCATGCTGCGGTATTTTCTCCGGCCAAACAACGTTCTGGTCCTGAACTGAAGACATCCTGATGCATCCTGAACGGATTTCTCTCCATTCAGAATGCATTGGGATAATCCTGATCAGGATTTTTCCGGCATAGAGCCCCGACGATGGAACTCTATGCCGGAAAAGAAATACGCCAGTGTGAAAGAGCCCTAAGGGGGTATGCAGGACTGCCCTAGCATCCAGCAGTGTTTAAGTGCTGATTGCCTGGGCCTCTCCACACTCAGCTGTGAGCCTCATCATTCTGTCCATCTGAGACAGTTCAGGATGCAGGCCAGAAAAGGCCTGTTTCCAGCACCATATCACAGACTGCAGCATGGAACCAGAGTGGTGAATATTTGTGTTTGTTATTTGCCTTTGGCACCTTAAGGCAGCATACTGTTGTCCACTATAAGGGGGCAGCGGTCATTATTTGGGGCTTATTATTATTACTGGGGGGCACTATAAGAACATGAGTACCAATGGCAACACTATAAGGGGACATTTTCATACTGGGGCACATTATGTGGGATTTATTACTGCTGGGGACACTATAGGGGGCATTAGTTCCACTAGGGACACTATAGACAGGCATTGTTACTTCTGGAGTATACTATAAGGGGCATATTTACTACTGTGGCACACTATGGGGTCTTTAAAGGCTATGTACACCTTTTGGGGACAGTTTTTTTATTATTATTGCATTGTACTTATTTTGAGCTGAATAATTTTATTTTTTAATCCTTTTTTGTGTACAAAGCTGAGATGCTGTACCAGCAGCCAGTGGATATTTTGCCTTTTCCGTCACCTGCGAAGCAGACAAACCTCTTATCTCTTCTGTCTGACATTATAAACACTCATCAAAGCTCAATCCTTATCTTACTGATAAGAATGTGGTACATAAGTGTTTATGACCTCTTAGTGATTTAGAGATAAGGGTTATTGAATGACCAGCAGACCGTTAAAGTACCAGTCACACAGCTAGAAAGTTATTTTTGTGACAATGGCTCAATATTTTTAATGAAGCCAAATTGAAAATATGATTTGTAGCCAAAAATTAGTGAAATGCAATCATAAACAAAAATTGCCTCCTAAGGTGTACATGGCCTTTAACACTACTGGAGGCATTACGGTGGGCTTTATTACTACTGGGAAGCACTGTGGTGGGATTTATTACTACTAGAGCACTATGGGGAATTATTACTGTGGGGGTATGATAGTGGGCTTTACTACTACTGGGGACATTATAGGGGGAATTATTACTACTGGGGGGCTTTGTTGGACTTTAGGAACAGAATTACCACTATGGAGGTATTATTATTTCTGGAACACAACGGGAGACATTACTGTTGGGGGCACTGTAGGGGCACTCTAGGGGAGAATTGCTATTGGTGGGACTTTTGGGAGTACTGTTTCTGTGGGGCCACTGTGGCACGTATCATGAAGCTCCTAGTACACAGTAACTGTGCTGATGTTAATGCCGGAGGAAGAATGGAACTCTGCAGTTTTTGAGTCAGCAGAGGGTTAGCAACTTCTATTCAATAGTTGCACATGGCAACCTTGCTCTGTAACTTTGTGGTCCGAAAGTTGGTATGATTCCTAAATGCTTCCCGTTTACAATTAATAACATTTGCTAAGAAATTTCATGAACTGACTTGTTACAGCGCGGGCATCCTATTACAGTACCACTCTGGGATCCGGTGAGATCTTTAGAATTTTAGAATGACCCCTTTTTTTTTTTTACAAATGTTTGTGAAGTCTTGATTTTATACACCAATAGCGATGGGACTGAATAAAACGCCTGAAGAGGTGTGTCCCAGTACCATTGTCCATATAGTGTATATGGATTTGCATTTATGGTACCTTTTCCCTTGTATCCCCTACTTTAGTGGTGACAATTGGGCTTTGATGGACCAAACAGAAAGTTCTCGACTTTTAGCTCAACTTCAGGATGGAGAATTTTGGGTGGAAAAAGAAGAATTTCTCAGAGAATTTAATGAGGTTACAGTGGCGTTTCCTGTCATTGAGAAAGATCAAATTCAAAGTATCTGGACTGGTGAGTGCAGGTAAATTGTGCAGATTACACATTGTGTATGGCTACTGGAAGATACATTATATGCACATGCATAGATCAGACCTTCTCACTAATGTGAATAGTGTAGATAATAACACACATGTTCTCTTCTGGGAAGGGTGCACACACACACACACACAACCTACTGAGCTTGCATGAGGGATGACATGGAATTCTAATATTGAACTGGCCAGATATATTTTTATTTAGCATTTAGGTAATATTTTATGTTAACTTAATCCTATGTGCTTTGAACAAATACATGAACAAAGGGTCTTTTCACACTGGTTTCCATTAAATGTATACACAGCGAAAAGCTCCTGACATATCAGTTAAATCTAGGCTGTAGCAGTGGCATCTCACCCATGGACTATTATGGTAAGCGTTTAATGGATACATGTTACAGGATGCATCTGGATGGAATACCAGAACTGCTTCTCTGGATTTGATATACAGATGTAGCCACCGTTGTTTTGGTTTAAACTGGTAATGCAACAAAAATGGATTCGAAATCAAAAAGTTGTTCTCTTATAAGATTCACATCAGCCATTACTGGAAGCAGCTTCGATACTATAAGCATTTAACCTCTTAAGGACTCAGCCTTATTTCACCCTAAGGACCCGGCCATTTTTTTGCAAATCTGACCAGTGTCACTTTATGTGGTGATAACTTTTAAACGCTTTTACTTATCCAGGCCATTCTGAGATAGTTTTTTCGCCACATATTGTACTTCATGACAGTGGTAAAATGGAGTTGAAAAATTTCATTTTTATTTATAAAAAAAAATGCCAAATTTACCAAAAATTTGGAAAAATTAGCAATTTTCCAAGTTACAATTTCTCTACTTCTATGATGCATATTAATACCGCCAAAAAAACTTGATTTACATTCACCATATATCTTCTTCATGTATCGATCATTTTGGGAACGCTATTTCATTTTTTGGGGATGTTACAAGGCTTAGAAGTTTAGAAGCAAATCTAGAAATTTTTCTGAAATTTTCAAAAACCCACTTTTTAGGGACCAGTTCAGGTCTGAAGTCACTTTGAGAGGCTTACATAATAGAAACCCCCCCAAAATTCTAGAAACTACACCCCTCAAGGTATTCAAAACTGATTTTACAAACGTTGTTAACCCTTTAGGTTTCCCACAAGAGTTAATGGGAAATGGAGAAAAATTTCTGAATTTCGCTTTTTTTTTTTTTTTTTATTTGAATATTTTCCATTTTAATCAATATTTTCCAGTAACAAAGTAAGGGTTAACAGCCAAACAAAACTCAATATAGAGTTTGCAGAAACACCCCATATGAGGTCGTACACTGCTGTATGGCCAAACGGCAGGGCACAGAAGTAAGGGAACACCATATGGTTTTTGGAAGGCAGATTTTGCTGGACTGGATTTTTGACACCATGTCTCATTTGAAGCCCACCGATGCACCCCTAGAGTAGAAACTCCTTAAAATTGACTCCATCTAAGAAACTTCACCCCTTAAGGTATTCAAAACCGGTTTTACAAACTTTGTTAACCCTTTAGGTGTTCCACAAGAGTTATTGGCAAATGGAGATGAAATTTTAGAATTTCTATTTTTTGTTACACTTTTTTTGAGGCAAGGTAATATAGAGCAACTAAAAATCATATTTACCCTAAAATAATGCAAACAAAACTGCCACCTTATCCCGTAGGTTCCAAAATGGGGTCACTTTTTTGGAGTTTCTACTGTAGGGGTGCATCAGGGGGGCTTCAAATGGGGCATAGTGTCAAAAAACCAGTCCAGCAAAATCTGCCTTCCAAAAACCATATGGCGTTCCCTTCCTTCTATGCCCTGCCGTTTAGTCATACAGCAGTTTACGACCACGTATGGGGTGTTTCTGCAAACTACAGAATCAGTGCAATAAATATTGAGTTTGTTTGGCTGTTAACCCTTGCTTTGTTACTGGAAAAATGGATAAAATGGAAAATTTGCAAAAAAAATAGCTGTTTTGGGAACGTTTTTATTTTTTTGTTTACATCGTTGAACTGACAGGTTAGATTGCGTGCTATTTCTATAGATCAGGTTGTTACGGACGCGAAAATACCAAATATGACTACTTTTTGGGTTTTTTGTTTCAGTTTTTCATAACGAAGCATTTTTGAGAAAAATAGTTTTTTAGTGTCTCCACATTCTGAAAGCCATATTTTTATTTTTTATTTTTGGGGCGACTGTCTTATGTAGGGGCTCAGTTTTTGCCGGATAAGATGACGGTTTGATTGGCACAATCTTGGGGTGCATGTGACATTTTAGTCGCTGGCTATTACACTTTTTGTGATGTAAGGTGACAAAAATGACTTTTGACACGGTATTCATATAATTTTTTTTTCTGTGTTCACCTGAGGGGTTTGGTCATGTGTTATTTTCATAGAGCTGGTTGTCACGGACGCGGCGATACCTAATATGTATACTTTTGTTTATATTTATTTAAGTTTTACACAATAATATTATTTTTTAAACAAAAAAAATCATGTTTTAATGTCTCCATAGTCTGGGATCCATATTTTTTTATTTTTTGGAGCGATTGTCTTATGTACTTTAAGTAAGGACCGCTGTATGGAAAGGGTTAAACGGCTGGCATCTTAGCAAGCACCGATGCCAGCCGTTTCTATCAGAGTGTCAGCAATGTGCTGACACTCTGATAGATCCACTAGACACCAGGGAATATTACAGAGGAGGCGGGCGGGGGATCCCAATTGCAATCCCGCCCACCTCCCACTGCCTGCAACCACCCCCGCAGCTACAAAATGATTGGGGGCTGCAGGGGGGGGGGGTTAAAATTTGAACACTGAATGATTTCAGCAGGTACTTTGTTCCGATCACTGCTGGCTGAGCAGCAGTGATCAGAACTACTCATGACGTACTGGTACGTCATGTGTCCTTAAGGGGTTAAAGAATAATCAAACACCAAGTCTTTTATTTTCCCAATTTATTTAACCTTTTGTCTACTGCCACACGACTTGCATCGTGGAAATAGGCTGCTAACCGAAGCCTGATGTATAAAAGCATTGAGTTACATTTCTATCTGCCAGTGCCCCGTCGCTGACTGTAAAATTTCTTGATCAGATAGTTTTTATTAAACTTTTTTAAACATATACAAGAGTAACAACATACCCCAAACCCCCTCCCCCCCACGGTCCCAGAGTCCCATAATACCAAAATAAGGCACGAGAAATAAAGAGGCGGCAGCACTCCACCTCTTCTATGTCATGTCGCAGTCCATAGGCACATATATCCAGCAGCGAGTCCTCAAGACAGGATCATAATGTCCATGTAATGAAGAGAGTAACGCATGTACAGTACATCCGGTGAAGGGCAACTATGGTCACAGGTATGCATCATAACAAGCAAAGAGCATCAAAAATTAATCTTACAAGAGACGTCCCCCACATTTACAAATACAGAAGATGAGAGAACAGTCCCGCCACAGGGCTCCCAACGCCACATCACTCAGTCAAATTGTAAAATTGGATCCATTTGTCCCATATCTTATCAAATTTTTTAACAGCGTTCCTCCTCAAGTAAACGTATCTCTCCAACTTAATCAGACAGTGAGTTTTGGCAACCACTTCCCTCCCAAAAGGGGATCCTCATCTATCCAGTGGTATGCAATCACTTTCCTCGCTTGATAAAGAATACGGGTTATCGCCAATTTGTGTTCCGCAGGCACCTGCAGATCACCCACGTAGCCCAAGACGCACAGCTTAGCGACCCCCTCAATTTGGGTTCCAAAAACTGTCGATAGAATCACCATCACCTCCCTCCAATATCTCCGTAAACGGGGACAGTTCCACATAAGGTGTATCAACGTGGCATTAGGAGCCCCGCACCTAGGACACAAATCATCTAGGCGGTATCCCATTCTCTTAAGGAGTGCTGGAGTTCGGTACACCCTGTGAAGTAGAAGAACTTGCGACATCCTCTGGGCCTCACTAACCGCCACCTGTGTAAACCCCTCCAGTACCGAGCTCCATTCCACCTCAGTCAGCCCAGGAATATCTTCTTTCCATTTATCATACAACCGGAGGGGCTGCTTTTTAATCTGCGTCTCCAAGAGACTGCTGTAGTGCAAAGAGATAACTCCACCGGTGGATCCCTTAGAGCCCGTTAAATCTAGGATAACATTTTTGGAAGCAGGTTTAATGGCCTCCACCTTCCCCTGTACCCGGATAGCATGGCGCAGTTGTAAGTAAACATAGAATTGAGAATGAGGAAGCAGAAACTCACTCTGCAGCCTCGCATAATCTTTCAAAATGTCACCGTCATAAAGCTGATGTATATACAGGAGCCCAAAACGGCTCCACGCCTGCACTGCAACAACCTTGTTTAGTTCAGTATATATGAGATTGGGGCAAATTTTGGTAAAGGCAGAGTAGCCCTGCATTCCCGCTACCTGCCGAGCTTTCCACCATACCTTATGCAAGACTCGCAACAGTGGAATGTCTGCTCCCCTTGGTTCCAATACGCCCTCTTCCATCGCCGACAATAGGTTGTCCCTCCCCACTAAAGTCCTCACAATCTGTCCAGCAGTGTTCACATCAGCACCCGCTCCCCAACCCCTCATATGCTGCAACTGGGCGGCAAGATAGTACAACCAGGGGTCTGGAGCTCCCAAGCCACCATCTGTTTTGGGCCGACACAGGGTAGCCAACTTAATGCGGGGAACTCCCCCCTTCCAGATGAGGTCCCTGAATATGGAGTTGACCGTGGCAAAAAAGCGCACAGGAATCCACACAGGAGCATTATGCAACAAGTACAGGAGTTGTGGCATTAATATCATTTTTATCAGATTGACTCTGCCAATGACAGACAACGGCAATTTGGTCCAAGCCCTCACCTTCTGTCTAAATCTCTGGAGAAGCGGTGTAAGATTCACTCGTTCATAATCTGCAGTATCTACTGTAACATAGACACCGAGATACTTGAAGGTCTCGACCAGTTGCAGGCCCATGGATGAGCATGATCTACTGACTGTAAAATTTACTGTGAGCCTGCAGGCTGTGCATTAACCCCTCCCTGTGCTGACTGTTGCGGGAAGGGTTTAATTCACTTTTGTTAAAAAAAAAAGGCATTCCGTTATTCATTCTGTCATAATAGAAGTCTATGGCCTGCAAAACGGATCTGTCCGGTGTCCGTTATGCTGGAGTCCTCTCCTGCATAACGTAAACCGGACGGATCTGTTATGACTTTGTCGACACAGAAAGTTACAAAATCACAGCTGCCCATCTAAATTTACCAATAGGTAAGAGATTGGTGTAACTCCACTTGGATAATTCGCCACTGTATGTGTACGGGTGTACATTCATTTTGTGTTCTTGTATCAAATTTCTCTCGTACTGTAGGGATCACAAAACGTACATTTCTTCTTGCTTTTCTTTACATAGGTTCCCTTCTATCTCATACACAACAGATTTATGGTTCTTGGATTAAGGGCCAAAATGCAGGTGGATCACGCAACAACACCAGCTTTCCTGATAACCCAAAGTACTGGTTACGTGTACGGGAACAAAGTGAGTTGTATATAACCATTATGCAGAGGCCAAGGGTTGATACAGGAGCCTCCAACAACCTGCACAGCTACAGACAGTTACACCGGGAACTCTCAAACAGTACAGCTCCAATTGCTGTGGGACTGCATATCTGGAAGGTACAGTAAATTGGAGCATCACAAGTTACATAGTTTTTGATACATGAACAGATATGTAACGTAAGTATTATTAATTGGCACTAATGGTTATTGCAGCGCAAAATGCCATGTATGTGTAATCAAAGAAAAATCACTAAATATTTCAAATACATCCTCCCAATAGGTTGTGTAAACTAAGGCAAAAATAATCTAAAGATTTACCAAATGTATCATATGGTGTGAACCACTATGGTAAATTTGGTGCATTTTCATACTCTCTAGTCTGTTTTTGCTGCCTACATATTAGATGGGCAGGATTAGTAAATCTGGCCCACTGTGTGCTTTCTTAGAATTGGCCACCGCTTCTTGCTGTAAGTTAGTGCTTGGTGCCATATGAGTAAGTATGTCACAGTGATGACTGACTCACCGAGGTGCTGCACCTACACAATTACTTGCAGGTGCCTGCTGTATATAACTCCGAAATACCGCACTCAATATTTCTCTCTCTGTCTTCCAATGCTCACACCGCAAACACATTCGCAGGGTGCTGTCATGGCAGCTGGAGGGGCCTCCTCGGCCGCTTATGAGAATTAATATACACTGTAATTTAGGAGTGCTACAATATATAGCAAAAGCGATCAGGCACTAAAAAAAGTGAAAGCTAGTTGAATAAAGTTTTTAAAAATATTAATACAAAAATCGCCCCTTTTTCCATATCATTTTTTATTTTATTTTTTTAATATAAAGAAATACTGACCCAATCTATTAAATTATTTCTTGCTTGGTGAATGCTGTAAATCAGGCATGCTCAACCTGCGGCCCTCCAGCTGTTGCAAAACTACAACTCCCAGCATGCCTGAACAGCCTACACCTATCAGCCTACAGCAGGGCATGGTGGGAGTTGTAGTTTTACAACAGCTGGAGGGCCGCAGGTTGAGCATCCCTGCTGTAAATAAATAAATAAAATCCCCAATTCCACGAATTGCTGTTTTTTGGTCACCTCCCACAAAATCGTATTAGTAAAAACTACAGATCACCCCACAAAATAACTATCCCTCATACAGCTCCTTCAGCAGAAAAGCAAAAAAGTTATGGATGTCAGCAGTCAGTTTTTTTTTTTTTTCCCCCTAAAAAATAATTAAAAAAACCACGTTAATTTCTAAAAGGAAGCATAACAAAAACAAAAAAATATATAGTAGCCACATAAATGTACTGACTCCAGGTCTGTGGAGTGGGAGTCTAAGCTGTTTTGGGTGGAGTCGGCAGAAATGCGCTAGCTTATCTGTTATTAAAGGGAACCAATCACCAGGAAATTCACTAATGAACCAGGCATGCTGCCTTGTAGGGCTCACCCTGCTGAATACAATGATACCTTTCACTTGGTGATCTGTTGCTTCATTGTGGAGAAAAAGTACTTTTAATATATATGCTAATGAGCTGATTTGAGTCCAGTAGTTGATATGAGTCCAGCGTTTTTTCTATTCAGAGCTGAAGCCCCTCCCCTATTCACTTCTTCTGCTCCTGCTCCGCCTGCTCTGTAGATACGGCGGTTTGTACTGCACTCTCCACTCCCTAATTTTCTCGGGGCCCACTTTGCACTGCCACCTGACTATACAGCTTTGGGTCGTAGTGTGCACTATGTCCTGACCAGGGAGCGGTGAGTACACTAGTATTCGCTTTATAAGACACACTCCCATTTTCACCCAACTTTTGGGGTAAAAAAAGTGCATCTTATAAAGTGAAAAATACAGAACGTAATTCATTAACTTTTATATAACATTTGAAAAGTTTAGAAATGTTTAATCATAAATATATTTATGTTCTATCAATCTAAGGCCCTTATTTATGAAAACGGTGATCTAGTGGTGACAGAAAATAAGGTCTCACCTCTCCTGTCCCTTACACACTAGGTATCTTCATGCTGCTCTTGGTTACAATGCCTGACTTGTTCAGTGTTAAGTTCCTCCTCTAAAGACCAGAGAAGGAAGTTCACCACTAGGCATATTGTACCTGCATTTATTTTAGAAATGCTAGACAGAACAGGAAGACAGCATTAAAGTGGTTGTCCAAGAATAAGTAACTTTTCACAGGTGCCTGCAGCCTGCCTCTGTAATGCAAAAAATCCTACCGCTGCTCTGGTCCTGCATACCTGCTCCCGCGTGTCCATCTTCCAGTCCACGGCTTGGGCATCATCATCAGCAATGCTGCAGCCTATAACTGGATTTAGTATTGATCTATCCTTAAGAGACCTCATCGCTGAAGCCAGTCATTGGCTGCAGCGGAGCAGATGATCATGCTCATGACGGAGAGGAAAAATAGAAACTGCAGACACAGGACCGTAGCTGCAGGTAGCGTGTAAGTATGAATCTTTCCATACCAGAGGCAGGCTGTGGGCACCAGTGAGAAGTTATTTTTTACCATACAACCCTTTTCTGGCAAACACTGAATATACCAGCTACATGTTTTATATGTTTCTTTTATTCCCATTTACACTTGTACATACATATAGAGGCGTTCTAACTTATTCTGAGGACAAATGCATAACAGTGTTTTTCAATAATTGAGTGCATAGTGCATTGCATATGTACTCACAGGAATTTAGAAAATGTCAGGAATTTCAGAAATTTTATTCCACTATATACGGTATGTTTTTAAGTTCTATGTAAGCCTAATTACTAACATGCTAGTAATAAAAAGCCCAATGTTACCATTTTACTACAGTAAATTTGTTATTACTTAATTATCCACAATTTACGAAGGACTCAGAGTTGGAATGTGATAAAATGCAGGAGTCTGAGTAAGGCCTTTGGCTTACCAACTCCACAGCCCTGACTGACCCACAGAATAAAGCTAACCTGTCATTGCTGGTACTCGGTGGACACAGTAAAAACAATACCCTGAAAAAAAATTCTGTGACAAATTTCTTTGTAAGTACCAAACTATGCTGCGTCCTTAAGCGCTTAAAGGAAGCCTGTCAGGTTTCTAAATTATGGCCCAGATTTATTAATCATAAAGATGCTTAGATAGGCTGTCTAGACCTGCACCAGATTTATCACAGGGGCTCAGGCTGGATGATACATGTGGTGCAGTGATAGATGCTTTTCAGACTCTATACCAACTTAATTTTAGTCA
Source organism: Bufotes viridis (assembly GCA_033119425.1). Classification (NCBI taxonomy): domain Eukaryota; kingdom Metazoa; phylum Chordata; class Amphibia; order Anura; family Bufonidae; genus Bufotes; species Bufotes viridis. The sequence goes on along the minus strand of CM065592.1, from coordinate 175,508,772 downwards.
GATATTTGCAGCAGAATTGTGGCCCAGTTTTGGCACAAAATGGTACATCTTAGCCTTGCCCCTTTCCACTTATCTTCACCTTCTTGTTGAACGTGTTGGAGGGGACACATTAGTAAATCTGTGTCTATGTTTTCTCTGAAATGTTGCTGTGTTTCAGAATAAAACATTGGGGCAGATATATCATAGCCCAGCAGTGCACACTGGGCTGTAAGAACCAGTGTGCTCTGCCGAATGCTGCGCCTGATTTATGATGGGGGTGTGGTGATGCCAGTGGAGAAATGCACCCTTTTTCTATGTTGCTCATAAAAGGCTTGAAGTTACATGAAGACATTAAAGTTTTTTTTTTTTTTTTATGCCCCTACCCCTCTCAAGACACGTAGAATGAAGGAGACTAGAGAGAGAGAGCGTGCAAATATTATTATTTTTTTTTGTCTCTTTTTAGAGTGCTGTTTGCAGGTTTTACAGTTAGGTAATTTACTGTAGATTTTTACTCGCCCAGCTTTTTTTGACAGATCAAAATTTTTAAGCTAGGGCTACACGGCCAGGATCACCGAGTTGTGGTGATCCCATTAATTTCTATTGGATCAACGTTACTCGGCAAGTTACTCAGTAGTTTTATTTAGCAACAATTCATACTGTATAATACCTAAACCCTGCCTTTTTCCTCGGCTATAGGTGGAAAAGCGTCGCTTTAACCTTCAGAAGACCATTTTGACACCCCCTATTTCTGGCACCTCCTCACATTGTTATGATAGACAGCTGCATCTGCGGTGTGAGTTATCTCCAGGATATCATCTTCTTATCCCCAGCACATTTCTCAGGGAGACAGAAGGGGACTTCTTACTGCGTGTGCTTTCCAGTGGACCTATCACACTCAGGTGACCGTAGAAACCCCAAATACTTCAGTATAATTCATGACATTGAAGTTGCTTGGAAAAATAAATCAGATTATTGATATTAGATTCTTGTTGAATGTTGCAGATAAAGTTTTTAAAAAACCTATAGGAATTTAAAGGTGTTGGCTAGGGATGAGTGAAGCGACTTCGGATTAAACATCCAAAGTCGATTCCCATAAAACTTCGTTTGAATACTGTACAGAGCGAGAGCACCGTACAGTATTAGAATGTATTGGCTCAGTATTAGACGAAGTTATTACTTCGTGAAGTTTCGCAAGACTTCAGGTAATAACTTCAAAAATGTATTTCTACTGTTAAAAACCTTTTCCCGAACTTGGGTTCGGTTCCAAGGTACCACTTGGAACCAAAACAGAATTCAGAAAAAGGTTTTTAACAGTAGAAATTAATTTTTGAAGTTCTTACCCGAAGTCCCGCGAGACTTCGCAAAGCAAGTCTAATACTGTACATGCTAATACTGTACGGTGCACTCACTTTGTACAGTATTCAAACGAAGTTTTATGGGAATCGACTTCGGATGTTTCATCCGAAGTCGATTCACTCATCCCTGGTGTTGACAAGTGTTGAGCAAACCAAAGCATTGTCGGGTTTATAATAATAATTCAATTAAGAATTATTAATTATAGTCATAAAATAATTAACTATGAATTTTTCAAAACTTCTTGAAATCATGACCTGGTGAATTGTAGATAACCCAATCGATACAATTCACATCTGAGGCCGACTATTTCCTCAGATAATAAGTTATTTTCATGTGAGATGACATTAATGCTAAAGATATAGTTTTGACATTAAATAATAATACGCAGGTATTATGAAAACATGCAGATTTATTGGTTACAAGGTTCTAAACATAAATAAGTGAATAAACACAATGATATATGCCAATGAATATATACGGAGTTGATATAAAGCATTACAAGCTTAAAATAAGTAAATAAACACAATGTTATCATCCATATAAAGCAATATAAGCTTAGCAATACATGTGGGAGAAGCAACTTGTCACATTAACAAAGCTATTATTTGGTTAGGATATCAAAACAAGAAGTTAAATTATATACATCACTTCTGTTCAGAGGAAACCTCATGATATCAGGATGGGCATGTCTACTCCTAGACACCAATATGGAATGGTGAATACATTCTGCCCCCCTCTAACCAACTACACCTCACATGACTTCAGGAATGGGCAAATCCATCAAAGGATATATCTTAGAAGAGATAACTGTATCCTTCTGTCCCATCCTGGACTATTCTCACACGTATGACTTGGTAAGACTATTAAGACAACATAAATGGGAAGAACTGGGAACAAGTCTTTCCAGTGGGAATTTATAACCTAGCTTGGCGAAGAATGCTATCAATATATTTATATATGTGTATATATATATATACAATAATTTAATACTTTGCTAGATTATGAGTCTTGATTCTTCTGCAGGTAGAATGAAGCCTCACAATATCCTAAGACTACATCTCAATATGGAGATGATCAATTAATTAATGTGTTTATGTATTCGCCAATCTAGATGGTATGACTTCACCCACATTATCCAATTAGTCTTAATAAAATGAAATATCATTCTTCATGTCTCTTACCAAGTCCTAGCAGGAATCACACTTCTGCTCCTAAGAAAGCTGGGTGGTCCATCATGGCATGTCTCACCATCACTTTCATATTGATAGACCCCTCTCTCTTGTGTGTTCAGGCTGAATCCTGGAATATTCCTGCTCTTTGCTTGTTCTCTGCTTCCTCTAATTTCCCTTCTTCCAACAGTAAATATCCCAATCCTTATCTTACATTACCTTCCCCCTGGATTAAGATCTTCCAATCATACGCTCATATGGTAATGATCCTATAAGATCATATTTACCCATAATGCAACTATGGAGGACGGTGTAGCGATATCCGTCTCCGGATGGCACTATTGTGCAAGCTATTAGCACCATACTATAAAGAGTTAACTATGGCACACTTGTATTATATACATTTGACCCTCGTCGTCGTAAATTAGAGATGAGGATTAGTTTAGACAACTTTGAAACAACTAAAGATAGACCTTGAGGCGTCTCTCTGAGTGTTTCTCACACTGTTGATCTATGGACCATAATAATATGAATGGGCCTTGTTCTCTTCAGACGGACATGTCTGGAGAATCCAGTGTACTCCCAACAGATAAGTCCACATCTGTGGCAATAACTTTTAAAATACAATGTTCTTTGTATTCAGTATTCAGTAAACTTTTACACAGACTGAACTTTGCGTTCCCTCATGTTGGCCTGTTTCAGCCATGTATCAAAACTTTGGTTCAGCCTGTCTCTTAAAGACAATGAGCATCTATTTTGGACTATAATATGATCAGGTATCATATACACTCATGAAAATGCCCGACAGCATCCAAAGTGGAATTCGATCCGAGGTTTAGGAAAAGTTAGATTCACAATGAATCTGAATTTCCTCGCGCTTCGTGTATTTTTTTCTTTTTTTTGGTGTTGAGTTACTCGATTAAATCGAGTAATTGTTTCAGCCCTAGTAAGCTATAGTTGATGTCTGCGCCAGCCCCTGGCACATCTCACACCAGAGCAGAGAGATCAAGACTGGCGTGTAGGTACGCCAGTCTTAATAAATCTCCCCCAATGCCTATTAAGCCATGTGTAGAGGACGTTTTCTCCCATCTAAGATAACTGATCTCGGAACTGACCAAACGGATGCAAAATGAGCACAACGGATGCTCAAAATACAATAAAGGATCCATTTGTTTTTCTTTCTACTTCTGACTGATCAGAAAAATGGCAAACTAAACAGTGATGTGAACGTCACCTTATCAAGACAATCTAATATGAAGAATCTGTGAGAAATACAGAAAGTCAGCATTATAAATGGTGATCAGACCACTCTACTTACCATCTACAGTTGTGTTCAAAATTATTCAACCCCCAATGCTGTAAAGGGTTTTAGGGAATTTAGTGTACATTTGTAATTGTGTTCAGAATGAAATCTTACAAGGACTTTTTAAAGAACCAAATGCAACTAAAATTACATCAATTGTTTTTGTAATACAGTATTAAATGTTTGTTTTGTGATTTCTTCATTGACACAATTATTCAACCCCTTAAAGACGACCACTCTTAAGAACAGAGGTTCATTCAAGTGTTTTCGATCAGGTATTGAAAACCCCTGTGGATGTCAAGGAGCAGCAATCAAGCATAATAAGCACCAATTAGGCAGATGTAAAATGACTGTGATACTCAGCTCCTTCTAGACATTTACTGTGTGTTTACAAACATGGTGAAGTCAAGAGAATGGTCCAGGAAGACAAGAGAAGAGGTGATTTCTCTTCACAGGAAGGGCAATGGCTATAAGAAGATTGCAAAGATGTTAAACATACCAAGAGACACCATAGGAAGCATCATTCGCAAATTCAAGGCAAAGGGCACTGTTGAAACACTACCTGGTCGTGGCAGAAAGAAGATGCTGACTTCGACTGCTGTGCGCTACCTGAAGCGCAAAGTGGAGAAAAGTCCCGTGTGACTGCTGAGGAACTGAATAAAGATTTGTCAGATCGCGGGTACTGAAGTTTCAGCTCAGACAATAAGGCGCACACTGCGTAATGAAGGCCTCCATGCCAGAACTCCCAGGCGCACCCCTTGCTGTCTCCAAAGAATAAGAAGAGTCGACTGCAGTATGCCAAAAGTCATGTGGACAAACCACAAAGTTTTGGGATAGTGTTCTGTGGACTGATGAAACAAAAATTAGAACTGTTTGGGCCCATGGATCAACGCTATGTTTGGAGGAGGAAGAACAAGGCCTATGAAGAAAAGAACACCTTGCCTACTGTGAAGCATGGCGGGGGTCAATCATGCTTTGGGGGCTGTTTTTGCTTCTACAGGTACAGGGAAGCTTCAGCGTGTGCAAGGTGCCATGAATTCTCTTCAGTACCAGGAGATATTGGATGAAAATGTGATGCAGTCCGTCACAAACCTGAGGCTTGGGAGGCGTTGGACCTTTCAACAGGACAATGATCCCAAGCATACCTCCAAGTCCACTAGAGCATGGTTGCAGATTAAAGGCTGGAACATTTTGAAGTGGCCATCGCAGTCACCAGACTTAAATCCGATTGAGAACCTCTGGTGGGACTTAAAGAAAGCAGTTGCAGCGCGCAAGCCTAAGAATGTGACTGAACTGGAGGCTTTTGCCCATGAAGAATGGGCGAAGATACCCGTAGATCGCTGCAAGACACTTGTGTCAAGCTATGCTTCACGTTTAAAAGCTGTTATAACTGGAAAAGGATGTTGTACTAAGTACTAAGATTGAATGTCACTTGGGGGTTGAATAAAACTGATAATGATGTGAGCACAGAAAAGACATTTGTGGTTATTTCATTATAAATGTTATGTTATATTTGTCTGACTTACAAGAGCCTCTTTGATTTAATTGTAAACAAGATGACTGAAATGATCAAAATCAATGTCAAACTGGCCAAAACACTCAATTTCAGTGGGGGTTGAATAATTTTGAACACAACTGTAACTACTGCCATGGAAGGAAAAAATATTCACTTCATAGAATAATATGTATGCAGAGGGAATATTTGCTAATGGGCATTCAGCTATAAAATTACAGGCTTGTTAATAGAACTGGTAATTTTCTTTCAATATGTACTGTGCAGGGGCGTAACTACAATAGCGGCAGACCGTGCGACTGCTATGGGGCCCAGGGCAAGAGGGGGCCCAGTCTTAGTAAGGATTATCTGCTCTTCTACTGGAGGTGAAAACGTGTCAGAACTCTACCCTCTAAAGGAACAACTTGAGGCAAATGAGGCAGTGGAAAAATGGCCCAAGGGTCATTGGAAAGGGTTCAGGCAAACACCCTTCTGTGCTGTGTGGGGGGCCTGGCTTGATCCTTCCTATGGGGCCCTTACTTCTGTACGCCACTGGTACTGTGTATTACTCTGTTTCAGAAAGTGAATTGCATTTAGTGACATTTTAGTTTAAAAATGTGTTTTGTTTTTCTCTGGATTCAGTGAAATACCCTTCAATCGTCCTGTGGAGAGGGTAAGTGAAGATGTGATTACTGGAATATGGGAAACACTGGAGCTTAGAGGACAATGGAAGAAGAGTACCAATGCAGGAGGCAGCAGGAACTTTCCTTCTTATCATCTCAACCCAGCCATTCCATTTTGTGTGCCCCCTAATTCCCATGTGGTAAAGGTGACACTTCGCCAGCAAAATCAACAGAATCACTGCCATGCCATTGGTTTTCATGTGTACTTAGTAAGTCTCATTTATTTTGCCTGTGTAACAAATTTATATCTATGGACAAATATAGTTATTGCTGTCATTGTCAATAACTAATAATTCATTGGTCCTATACATTCAAATAACAGGAACATATACTGTACATAACTATGAAATAAGTAACATGTTTAGGTCTCACTGTTGTTCTTAATAAAAGTTTTAGTTCCTAGAGACCACATTTTTAGACCAATTTTAAGGAGCATCTACTACAGTCTGGAGATGGTGTCCAGTCACATACAAAGACGGTGACTGTATTCTTCTGAAGTATCAAATATAAGACATTATAAATGACATGGGAGGTGGGGCATCCGCTTCATATTTTGCATTGGAGCTCAGAAGCTTCAAGTATTTCTCTGATTTAAATGTATGTGTCTAAACATATGAATTTTTACATTTGTCTTTAGGTACCAGCTGATGGAAGCATCTCTCCATTTTCACAAGAACCGTGTGCCAGCTGCATTCCACATAGTCACTCCTTGGAAGTGTCAAAAATCTGTGATTTTACTCCTGGACAATATATTGTTGTGCCTTCCACTTACCTACCGGACCAGGAGTGTAAATTCTCAATATTGATCTCCACCAAGAGTGAACGGTAAGTGATGCGTGCAACCTTTTGCTGCTTTTCTGGCACATTTCATTTGATGAATGTACTCCTCAGAGTTTGATCCATGTTGGGGTGCTGTGATAAAGTAACATTTACCCTGGAGGCTTTTTTAACTTTTGTTTTTCTGTACCTTAACTTTTATATTTGTTCAGGAAACCTATAAAGTGTGAAGAGTCCCTTGGTCAGATCCTTAAAGAGGTGAGAAAATAAGTATAAAGGGAAACTATCCCAGCATGAAAATTCATTTAAATGTGTGGATATGTGCCAAGCATGAGAATGTAAATACTCTGTGCTTTAAATGATGTTAAACATATACCGTATGTTTTACCCTATAAGACACACTCCCCCCCCCCCCCCCCAAGTTGGGGAAAAATGCGATAGGACGAATATGGGGGTGAATGGCCTGCGCTTTGCATGTGGCCGGATGTACCGGACATTGATCCTGGCATATATGGTACCTACGGAGGTACTTACTGAGGAAGAGGGAAGAGCCCGGCACTTCTATGTGGCGTGGATAATAGGACAGCCTGGCAGCGCAGCAGTACACAGCCCACACGCTGCTTGGCGCACGTTATGTTCCCTCCCTCCCATGATGCGGCCCCAATGAAAACTGCGTGCTCTGAAGCTGCCTGCGCCAATGTCAGCAATAAATGTGACGATAATTAGAGCAGGAGGAAGGACTGGGGAGGGAATAAACTTCTGTGCCGTCTGAACTTGTGAGCGTGACTAACAGCAGCAGCAGCCTTCCCGCCTGACTGTCCTGTCCTCCTCAGTATTAGCTCGGGCCCCAGCCCCACAGTGTGCACCGCACTCAGCAGCAGCCAGCAGGCCCCCTGTGCCTCACATTAATAGTAAGTGAATCAAAGAAGTAAAAAAAGATTAGGCCAAATACTGTTAGTAGAGAAAAGTCTTATTGTTCTCTTTTTAGGGTAGGTTACATTCTATATGAAGAGCACAGGATGTTCGAACCTCATAAAAAGGTTATCAGTACGATCGTATTGCATAGTATTATACAAATTACAGGATTAAAATAATAGTGATAAAAGTGATAAAAAGGCTTTACTCTAAAAATAGTTGCTGATATTGGTCAATCTAATAAAATTGTCCTGGAGAAAATTGTATTTTTACTCACTTTACCAGGGGGGTCCCAGTGAATGATGAACCGGAGGACCCAATACGTAGTGCAAGATGATCTTTTTTTCTTTAAAGAAGCTCGACGCGTCTTGGGGGTTGTAGAAAGTCTCCCTTCATCAGGAGAAAATATAATAAAACAAATAACAATCACATAGTATATATAAATATATAAAAGTATTTAACTTTCGCCGCCCCCAATAGATGGCAGGAGGACGTCCCTTCCGGTTCTGGAAGTTCTTCCCTCTGTATTGCAGTGCGGTTCATTTCCTAAAAAATATTTAGATAAAAGGCTTCCGACTAGTAAAACCTACATAAAACATAAACATATTCTCCTTAGGTGCTCCATTTTCATGTGCTTAATGCCGAGATCCATGGGGCCGCCGCCTATGTCTTCGGACCTGAAGGGGAGGGACTTCCGGTCTGCGCCATGGAACGCAAAAGTTCCAATGCGCGTGCGCAGGACCTATAGGTGGAACGCTAGGATTTCCTTGTGACCGGAGGGTAAGACTTCTAGGGGGGGCAGGACTTTTAGATGGAACGCATGGACTTCCTGGATTGCGGTGTTAAGTAACTAAGATGTTGTCTCTAGAATGGACCATAAAAGGGGTTTAACCCCAAGTAAGGTATTTGGCTATTAAAATCTTTTACATTTTCGTTCAAGTGTACCCTACATTTTAACCCATTACAATGAATACATGGGGAAATTTTTTTTAACTATAAGGTTTAAATTTAAAAAATCAATAAATACATAGATCATAGATATTCAATGGCCCATTCATCCACCATGTCAAAACTGCAATAGGATTTGAATCAGTACATACTCAAATTAACATTAAAAAGGCATTTTCTGATAAAAGACTTGACCAGTAATTCCAATACACAAACCATTGTAAACACTGGACCAGTAGAAACCCATGAGGAAGAGATAGATATTTTGGTAGAAGACCTATTTGAGAATCCTATCCCCTCCCAATTCAAACCCTGTTCTACATTTTACCCTCTTGAACACCGAGGACCCTTCCTGGAGACCTTTTATGATCTAGTACTGAAAGACCTAAAGACCCTAACCGATTCCTGTCAAGAAGGATTAAAATTGCACCAAAATCTCACTACATTACAGAGAAGGGCCATCTCCTCCTTTAAATACAACCAAGAAATAGTTATCAAAAGTGCGGATAAAGGGGGGGATTGTCATTCTATACTCCAAAGAATATAATAAAGAGGCTTTGAGGATGATTATAAAAAAAACCTCTATCCATACTCTTAGACCGAGGCTTGGCAGACAAGGTTCTCACAAAAAAAGAAACACAATTCCTAAAAATAACCTTCCCCTCCATCGTATTTCTATTATAGTATGTCGAAAGAGAAAGCAAGAAACAGGCGGCACTCACCACTGCGATTCTTCGTATCTTCGTTTATTGCAGGTACTGCACAAACAAATAAGTACAGGGCATCGGGCGGACGCCACATCACGAGGCACATGGGAGCGCTGACCGTTCGCGCTGTCTTGCGCTTCTCCGGCTACATTATTTTTTAGTAATTAGGAATGTAGCCGGGAAGAAGCGCAAGACAGCGCGAAACGGCCGTCGCTACTCCATGTGCCTCGTGATGTAGGCGTCCGCCCGATGCCCTGTACTTATTTGTTTGTGCAGTACCTGCAATAAACGAAGATACGAAGAATCGCAGTGGTGAGTGCCGCCTGTTTCTTGCTTTCTCTTTCGACATACTATCATAGACTCTATTTTTTGGCTGGCACCACCGCTACTGCAACTCACTGACTGCCGTCCAGAATCTCACCCATAAGGAGCGCTTGGAGCGGTGCTGCCCTGCTATTTTCTTTATCCGTATTTCTATTATCTACCTAAATGTCATAAGTCCCTGACAAATCCCCCAGGTCGTCCGATTATTTCAGGCATAGACTCAATGACTACAAACTTATCTGCGTATTTTGACCACACCCTACAAAGATACGTGAAACCTCTACCCTCCTACCTAAGAGACTCTAGTCATTTAATCGCGCTACTTCAGAATACCACCTGGGAACCTGGTCTATTGTGGGTTACACTTGATGTGTCAGCCCTGTATAGTAACATTCAACACCATCTAGGCCTAAGAGCAGTAGAGGATTTCTTAAATGAGGACCAATATTTACCCTCTAACAAAAAACCTTCATCCTAGATGCGATTGAATATATTTTATCACACAACTACTTCAAATATGGAAATGATTTCTACCTCTAGAAGTGCGGGACAGCCATGGAGAACAAATTTGTCCTATCTTATGCCAACTTGTTTATGGGGGCATTTGAGAATAAAGAAGGTCTCCTCACGCATGACAATATAGTCTTCTATAAAAGATTTATAGATGACATCATTTTTTTATGGAAAGGAGACCAGCTTTCAATGTCCGCACTTATTGAAAATTTAAATCAGAATGACTGGAATCTATCATTCACTTCTCATGGATGGCATCCACAGACTCCCCCCTCCCCTAAGTGCCATCCACAGACTCCCCCACTAAGTGCCATCCACAGACTCCCCCCCCCCCCAAGTGCCATCCACAGACTCCCGACCCCCTCCCCTAAGTGCCATCCACAGACTCCCCCAATAAGTGCCATCCACAGACCCCCCTCCCTAAGTGCCATCCACAGACTTCCCCCTCCACTAAGTGCCATCCACAGACTCCCCACTAAGTGCCATCCACAGACTTTTCCCTCCTAAGTGCCATCCACAGACTCTCCCTCCCCAGCCCCCAAGTGGTCTCGACTCTGGAGCGCATGGCGTCCCCGGTTGCTATGACGCCGTGCGCTTCCTTCTGCCGCCGGAATACAGTCATACACTCTTATAGATCATAGGAGTGTATTACTGTATTCCGGCAGCAGGAGGGAGCGCATGGCATCATAGCAATCGGGGACGCCGTGCGCTCCGTTGCCGGCACTATATGTGATGGCACTTGGGGGGGGCATCTGTGGATGGCACTTAGGGGGGGAGGGGCATCTGTGGATGACACTTAGTGGCGGGGATCTGTGGACTCCTTCTGGGCACCAGAGCGCACAGCGTCCTAATGGAGGTGAGTCTGTGGATGGCAGATAGATAGATTCTCTGCCACGTCTGCTACAGAGCTGCGCATGCTCTGTAGAAGACATGGCAGAGAATCGATCAGAACAGCGCATGCGCGGCTAGCGTGCACATTCTTGTGAAGAAGACTGGCCACCTGGGTGAATGGTGAGTGCGGTGTGCGCAGGGCGGCCCATAGATGCGGCCAAGGAGCAGGGGCCGTATCTATGGGTATCCAAACATAAACAATGAAATATATAGCAAGTTAAATTTCAGTGGGGCAGCATTATTTATAATAGAATGTATTGGCAAAAATGATCAATGGCACAAGGGGAATCATTTAAAATATGATCTTAAAGATGGTAATACCCCTTAAATAAATTAAATATCATTCTTTATGTCTCTTACCAAGTCCTGAGAGGAATCACACTTCTCCTAGGAAAGCTGGGTGGTCCATCATCGCATGCCTCACCATGACTTTCATATTAATAGACCCCTCTCTCTTGGGTGTTGGATCTTGGATCTTGGATGTTGGGTCCCCCTTGTGAGTCCTCATTTTGTTATGTCTATGATGATGATCCTGCTGTGTCCCTATAATTATTTCCTCCCTTATCTCATGTTACATCCCCCTGGATTAAAATCTTCCAATCAACTGAGGTGTGTGTAACGTATGTTAATGAGATCATATTTACCCACAATGCATTTGTGGAGAATGGTGGCATGATATCCATCCATCTCCAGATGGCACCGTTGTGCAAGCTATTAGCGCCATACCATAAAGAGTTAACTATGGTACTCTTGTATTACATACATCTAACCTTCGTAGCCTTAAATCAGAGATAAGGGATTAGTTTAGACACTATGAAACAACTAAAGACAGACCTCTAGGTGTCTCTCTGAATGTTTCTTACACTATTGATCTATGGACCGTAATGATATGAATGGGCCTTGTTTTCTCACAGAGATATCAGTACCTCCTCCGTCATGCCAGCATGTAATTAATTGTTACAAAAACACACATCTTTACAGACACTCTTAAAGACAATGAATATCCATCTTGACTAGAATAATTGGATATCAATGTATATACCTATGAAAAGGCACAACACGTTCCACCTATAGGCCCCGCGCACGAGCATTGGAACCTTCTGGTCCGAAGACATAGGTGGCGGCCCCATGGATCTCGGCGTTAAGCACATGAAAATGGAGCACCTAAGGAGAATGTGTTTATGTTTCATGTAGGTTTTACTAGTCGGAAGCCTTTTATCTAAATATTTTTTAGGAAATGAACCGCACCGCAATACAGAGGGGAGGAACTTCCGGAACCGGAAGGGACGTCCTCCTGCCATCTATTGGGGGCGAAAAAATTTGGATACTTTTATATATACTATGTGATTGTTATTTGTTTTGTTACCCCGAAACGCGTTGAGCTTCTTTAAATAAAAAACTTCACCTTGCACTATGGATTGGGTCCTCCGGTTTATCATTCACTGGGACCACAACGGGATTGACAATCTACAGGCGACCTCGGCGAGGGGGGGTGCAAGCTGTCTTGAGCTTTATCTTGCACTATCTCCCCCCCCCCCCCCCCAGGACAATTTTATTAGATTGACCAATATCCGCAACTATTTTTAGAGTAAAGACTTTATCACTTTTATCACTGTTATTTTAATTCTATAATTTGTGTAATACTATGCAATACGATTGTACTGCTAACCTTTTTATGAGGTTCTAACATCCTGTGCTCTTCACATAGAATGTAAGGCATGCTGGCTGCTGCTGAGTGCAGTGCACATTGTGGGGCTGGGGCCCGGGCTGATACTGAGGAGGACAGGACAGTCAGTGGCGCTCCACGGGTTTAATCTTTTTTTTCTTACTTGATTCACTAATACGTTTAGCCTCAAATTGAGGCTAGCTGGACCTAGTTTCCTTATGGTGTGAGCAGCCTTTCACTATTTGGTACTTTTCTCTTTATTGTTTTTCCCCTTATAATACTTTTATTGACCTCCTAAAATACGTCCTACATCCCACAGCCTTTCCATCGGTGTCCCCTGGAGCTCCTTTCTACACTCACAGGAATCCTGTAGTTCCTCTACCACTACCCCTTTTACTTGGGGTAATTTATTTATACCTACTGCCACCCTCTACAGGATTCTCCTTAATATCTGCACCTATTGATGCTCCTCTTTTTTTTTTTTTTAACCTTACCTGCATTAATAGTAAGTGACCCCCTAAGTACCGTACCTTCTCAAATAATGGGCAACATGGGGTTAATGTGAGTTACAAAATACAGGCCGCTTATTAATGTGAGGCACATGGATTGATGGAGTTCAAAATTCATAAGACTGTGCCAATCACATTAATAGCAAGTGACTGTTCATGTACCTCATGCTTTAACCCCATGTTGCCAATTATTAACACACCTTTTGTTCAAAAAAAAAATTTTTTCCTATTTTGACCCTCTAAAACCTAGGTGTGTCTTTTAGGGAGAAAAATACTGTATATTGTGTGTGTGCATCTGTGTCTCCTCTCCTCCTGAAATCCTGCAGTTTTCCTTTTGGCCACTAAGTGTCACAGTAGGCTGACACTTCCTGTTCTGTAGTGATCACTTTTCAGCAGTTTCAGCTAAAAAGTTTAAGCTTCTCAAATTATCACAGGCTGTATTACAATGAAAGCTCTCACTTATATATACATTATAATGACACCAGTGTTGTGTGTTACGGTTATAGAAAAATATAAAGCAGGCATTCTCTTATTTAGAAAACAATATGTATCTTTATTCCATTGTGCCTTTGAATAACGCAGCAATATGTATATCAGCTTTCTTAGCAGATCTCAGTGTGGTGAAACTATAGCACAGAGTGTGTATGACAGACATATATACAGTAGATATGTATAAGCCAGGAAACTGCTCTGCCCTCCACCTGATGTCTAGCCCTGTCAATAAAGAGCAAGGTGGTGTGTGCAGAGCACAAGGGGTGTTACAGAGCAGTGCTCAGATGATTCAGCCCTGCCTCTAAGTGCTCAAATTGCTCATTTGCATATGAATAAAAACTCAGATATCGCTGCAGGCATTTAACATACAAACAAAAGAAAGGTATAGTTTTAATCAGCATGATGAACCCCACCAGCCAGTATGTCTGGTTTAATAGAGTTGATCCTGTTGACAGAGCCGCTTTAAGTAACAGGCACTGAGGCCATGAAGAAGCATGAAACAATGCGAAATGGCTGTCACCTGCCATGACACCTCTTGTCCTTGCTGTATCTTTAATGTTTCTGGATTAAAGGATTTTTTTTTATTTTTTTATGTCGAGCTCCCCATGTTTTTTGGGATATGGGTTTATGAAGCCGTGATGTAGATCACCACCTTTGTATTAGGGCTCATGCACACAACTGTATGTATTTTGCGCTCCACAAAACACGGATCCACAAAAAAAGGATGACATCCATGTTATATCTGTTTTTTTGCGGATTCATTGTAACAATGCCTGTCCTTGTCCACAAAACGGACAAGAATAGGAGACATTTTACTTTTGTGCGGAGATACGGATATGGAATGCACACAGTCATTTCCGTCTTTTTTGGATTTGGCTGTCTTATACAAGGGCCATCGTTGTGATGTCATGGAATGCTGTAATGTTATATGCTCTTTGGAAATGCAGCTGCCAATCTGCTGCCTTTTAAACTGTGGAAAAGTCCTTTAATTGCCTCCCAGACTGTACAACTTCCCACCCACTGGATCCTGTAGATCCAGTAATCAGCTACTACATGGGCATTTCTAATAAAGTGGCCATACAGTACAAATTCACCTCATATCTATCTTCTGTCTATATTTCTATGTATATATCCAGTGTTGGACAGGCTCACCAGTACTGGTGGAAGGCTTTGATACCATAGTGGGCCCCAAAGGTCCAGAGAAAAATACATTTAGAGCTGCCTTTGGAGACAATAAATTGCCACTAGGGTCTATTTCTTTGAATCAAAACCTATTAGACTTTATTGATTATATGGTCGTTGGGCCCCGCGACTTTTCTTCTGCTTGGCCTAAGGAGTCCCAGTCCAACCCTGGCAGCATGTTCCAGTAGTGTATCCAGTAAGGGATTTAAAAAAAACGAACAAAAAAAAACAGTTGACAGAAACCAGATATACCCATTAAAAATCATTGCAGGAAAAAAGGAATCCTAATGGATCAGGACAGATCTTTAAAACTAATCACAACTGTGTTGTCTTTATTATGGGTATAAATCACTGAATAAAGTGGCCTAACTGGGAGGAAATGCTCAGAACCCCAAATACTGTAGCGTATTTATAACCGGGGGAGCAAAACCGCCACATGTGATCCGCTGCAAACGGCAATCCCCAGCAATTTGATGCATACAATGGAGGATGTCGGCAGCGGACCACATGTACCACAGAAAAAATCCTACACAATATGGAATGAAGTGTGGATTAGACATGAAAATAAATAAATCATGTCTAATCCACACTTCATTCCATAATGTGTAGGATTCTTTCTGTGGCACATGTGGGGGATTGCCGTTTGCAGCGGATCACATGTGGAGGTTTTGTTTCCCCGGTTATAAATATGCTACAGTATTTGGGGTTCTGAGCATTTCCTCCCAGTTAGGCCACTTTATTCAGTGATTTGTAGATAGATATAGAATGTGCCATTTTTAAATCCTTGGCAACATTCTGGTGCACCTGGTAGCCTGTGTCACATGTGCCTGTTATAGGTGGGGCTCACAGCCTCCTCCCTCCTCCCATTGCATTTGTGATCTCACTTTGGAGGTTTGTGGAAGTGTGGCTGTGAGTTGGATCTTAGCACCTATCAGACAGTGTTCACACACCATAGGTAGGTTTAGTGGTAGGTCCTGCGTCAACTGAGATACCTTGACGGGGTATGCGGGCTCTGATATGTTCTTGATCAGAATATATTGGCTAAAGTCTAATTTTAACATCTAGCGTGAGGGTTTAGCCTTGTATATTTAACAAAAACACAAGGGGGGGTTTCAGTCAGCACTCCCTGTATGCAGGTGCACGTAGGTTATGGCAATTATACATACAAACACAGAAATGCAACAGCACCCTGCAACAAGAGCTCTGCCCAAGATGGGAGCTATAAGAGGACATTAGTGATATCGCATGCAAACAGTGGAGACATTAGTTTACATTTTGATCAAAAGGTAGTAAGCCCACTCACCCCGACACGGTTGTTTCCTAGAGTGGGTACTAACGCTAAATCTGACCTGCTATGGGCCATGACAGCCACATAAAATCCTCCTAACGCTAAGTCCTACCTGTTATGGGCCAAGACAGCCACATAAAATCCAGGGAGTGTGAGCCCAGCATGCATGCTGGGATAGACCGTACTTATTAACCCCTTCTGGTGCTGTAACAGCCTCCATTAGATCCAGGGATGCAGGTATATTATGGGTATACACATTTTGTAGTGTGCTGTGGTATGTGTGTGTTTTGACAAATGTGTAACACCAGTTTTCCATTAGTTGTGCCCGCCTTAATGTAAGCTTTAGAACAGGGATGCCCAACCTGCAGCCCTCCAGCTGTTCCATAACTACAACTCCCAGCATGACTGGACAGCCTACAGTTATCAATGAATGTTGGGCGTTGTAGTTTTGCAACAGCTGGAGGGCCGCAGGTTGGGCATACCTGCTCTAGAAGATTAATCTGCTGCTCACCTGAAATCTGCATGTTTCAAAGTGCCAAGTGCTGGCTGTTCAACTCACTGCTTTTATATATTCCAACAGTATTGATTTCGTTTGTCTTCATTTTCTAGATTTCCGTTCTATCATTGATGAAGTAAAGACAGGAAAATCCATTTGAGGATCTTTTTCATAAAAATATGACCAAAAGAGTTCAAACTGTTTACATACTTTCCTGCAAATCTGAATGGTGTACTGTGATCATGCAGTAAAATAAACTGTATTTTTCTATATGGCCTGTTAGCATTAATTTTGTAGAATTAACAACCTGCTAAATTTAAACTGATACAATGTTGGTAAGGAAGCTCACCGGAATATAGCCCAGCCCGCTACACCACCTAGCTGTTATAATATAATATTTAATAATTGGCCAGCTCTATATGATAAAACATGTATCAATTAGTGATGGACGAACATCGTCCGGGATGTTTCGTGAACGCGCATTGGCGATCAAATGTTCGCGATACGCGCGTTCGCGGTGGGCCCAATTCACTTCAATGGCAGGCGAACCTGAAAAACTTTCAGGTCCTATTTGCAGCCACCAAATACTTACTAGAAGTGCACAAATAGTGCCACAACATGGACAGTGACATACCAGATGGGGATCAATGGCAAAAATTCCCACAAAAAATATTTATTTTAATCAGGGGCCATTTTTATGGGGCTTAAAGAGGAGGTTTCACCAGGATACTTGTATTCAAATTATTATATTACCTTATAGTGCAGCCACCAGTGATGTTTTGCCGTTTTTTTTTTTTTTCAAAATAACCCCCCGTTTGTCCGCTGTGGTCCCCGTTTCTTTTGGCGCTGCATATACTAATGAGGTGGCTTGGTTCTACTAGACGGGGACTTGTATTTGTCCTGGGCGTGGTTATCTTCTCCCTGGCTGTGAGCGCATCCAATCAGAGTGCCCCGCCTAGTAGAACCGAGTCGCCAAAAGAAACGGGGACCACAGTGGACGAACAGGGAGTTGTTTTAAAAAAAAAAAAAAAAGCGGCAAAACCTCACTGGTGGCTGCACTATAAGGTAATATAATAATTTGAATACAGGTATCCTGGTGAAATGTCCTCTTTAAAGGGAAACTTTCAAAACTGTGCCCTGCTGTAACGTAGAAATTTTTATTTTAGGCCACGGGAGTACGGGCCACAAAAAAAGGGCATTTATCTGACAGAAAAGAACAAATGATTATGTGCCTGGAGGTATATTAGACGGTCAGTGGATAACCATTTTACTGTAAGCCACTGGAGTACAGGCCCCAAAAGTTATGCATTCACCGGACAGAAAAGAACAAGTGATTATGTGGCTGGAGGTATATTAGGCGGTCAGTGAATTACAATTTTACTGTAGGCCACTGGAGTACAGGCCCCAAACATTAGGCATTCACCTGACAGAAAAGGCCTTTTATGCCGCTGTGTATATGCATAAGACAAGGACCATTCTTTGTTCTGGGTGGTGGCGGATAGGTGTGGGCTGGCATGAGAAAATTCAATTAAACGTGGTCATCGCAGGTTTTGAATTCCTCCGAGATCCATGCCTCATTCATTTTTAGAAAGCTAGGCGAGTGTGCTTATCGGACACGATCCACCCCTGCTGCGCTGAACGTCCTCTCGGACAAGACACTCGATTAGGGGCAAGCCAAGAGTTCCATAGCAAATTGTGCCAGCTCTGTCCACAGGTCAAGCCTGCAGACCCATTAGTCCAGGGGTTCCTCGCTTCTCAGAGCGTCCACATCGGCCGTTAACCCGATGTAGTCGGACACCTGTCGGTCTAGGTGTTCCCTGAGGCTGGATCCGGAGGGCGGCTGCTGAATGTCAGCAAGGCGAGCCATGGCCGTGTAAGATTTTCCTGGCCTGCCGCAAGACGTCCTGGACCCCCGGGGTATTTGGCAATGAATTGCTGTTTAGGATGTGTGCCCTGTTTCAGCGCACTCAGCAGATTGGCATAGTTGTCGCACACTACTTTACCAACTGTCAAATTGAGCGGGGTTAGCCACTGATCGGCCTGTGACCGGCATCCTGGGAGTGCCAGATGTGACCGTGCATGGTTGATGGCTCGCTCTAGATAGATTTGCAGTCTGCTTTTTGCCTCCTGTGCCCTGCAAGCTCTTCCTGCTTCTCCTCCCTCTCTGCTTCTCCGTCTCTCCCTCTGAGCTCCCCTCCTCTTACTCTCTTGTGGGCATCCATGTGACGTCCATCGACACGTCATCGTCACCTTCACCACCACTGACATTTGAGATCTCGGAGTAGGCACCAACAGCAGGGACCTCTCTCCTTGGGCTGATCTGGGTACTGTCGCCAGACCGTTGGGTGGCGGCTGTTGCTACCTCTTCTTCCACATCCGATGCCAAGAATGGCTGCGCATCGGTAAGGTCTGGGAATGGATGGGAAAATAATTCCTCTGACTCGAGTGGAGGGGCTATGGTGGTGGGTGGTGTCTTTGGGGTGCACACAGCAGAGAGTGAGGAGGGTGCAGAAGCGGAAGGCTGAGTGAGCCACTCAACGAACTCTGGTGCATCCTCCTGAAGTAATCGCACACACCTTCTCCCACTTAGGCTCCGGCCTGGTGCACCTGCCCGACCCCTACCACCCCTGCGGAACAGCCTGACTCTTCCTCTGCCTCTCATTTTCAAAATGACCCTGTGCCTAAGTCCCTAAAGAAGAGCAGTATTTGTGGAAGCAGGTATATCGCAGCCCTCAATCAGTATTTTGTGGAAGCAGGTGTATCGCAGACCTCAATCAGTATTTTGTGGAAGCAGGTATATCACACCCTTCAATTATATTTTTTTGCCACAACAGTTATATCACACCACCCTGTTTATTTGGGGAAATAGGTTACAGGTATATCGCAGGCCTCAATCAGTATTTGATGGAAGCAGGTCTATCAAACTCTTCAATCAATATTTGGTGGAAGCAGGTATATCAATCCCCTTAATCAGTATTTTGTGGAAGCTGGTTTATCGCAGGCGTCAATCAATATTTGATGGAAGCAGGTCTATCAAACCCCTTAATCAGTATTTTGTGGAAGCAGGTATATGACACTCCTTAATTATATTTTTTGGCCACAACAGTTATATCACACCACCCTGTTTATTTGGGGCAATAGGTTACAGGTATATCACAGCTGTCAATCAGTATTTTGTGGAAGCAGGTGTAACGCAGGCCTCAATCAATATTTGGTGGAAGCAGGTATATGAATCCCCTTAATCAGTATTTTGTGGAATCAGGTGTATCGCAGGCCTCAACCAATATTTGGTGGAAGCAGGTATATGAATCCCCTTAATCAGTATTTTGTAGAAGCTGGTAGGAAGCTGGTATATCGCAGGCATCAATCAGTATTTGATGGAAGCAAGTCTATCAAACCCTTCAATCAATATTTGGTGGAAGCAGGTATATCGCACCCATCAATAATTTTTTTTGCCACAACAGTTCTATCACACCACCCTGTTTATTTGGGTCAACAGATTACAGGTATATCGCAGGCCTCAATCAGTATTTGGTGGAAGCGGGTATATCAAACCCCTTAATCAGTATTTTGTGAAAGCAGGTATCTCGCAGGCCTCAATCAACATTTGGTGAAAGCAGGTATATCAGTCCCCTTAATCAGTATTTTGTGGAAGCTGGTATATCGCAGGCGTCAATCAGTAATTGGTGGAATGAGGTCTATCAAACCCCTTAATCAGTATTTTGTGGAAGCAGGTGTATCGCAGGCCTCAATCAGTATTTGGTGGAAGCAGATATATCAATCCCCGTAATCAGTATTTTGTGGAAGCAGGTGTATCACACCCCTCAATTATTTCTTTTGCCACAACAGTTATATCACACCACCCTGTTTATTTGGGGCAATACAGGTATATTGCAGCCGTCAAACAGTATTTTGTGGAAGCAGGTATATCGCACCCCTCAATCTTTTTTTTTTTTTTTTTTGGGGGGGGGGGCAACAGGTGTATCACACCCATTGCAAATAGTTGTTCCAATAGCGCTTGTCCCTCTATATACCTGCGGTATCGCAGCAGAACCGCACACAACTGGTGCACAATACAAATGCACTATAATATACTTTCTATGTTAGAAAGTATATTATAGGTATATCACACCCCTCAGTATGTCACACTTATCGATAGCACACCTATACCAGTACTTAAAAGGACTTTTGTGGCCCTACTAGCTTGTGTTTGGTGTCCCTAACAGTCTGTCCCTGCTCCACAAGGCAACCTCTCCCTGCACTGGCAAAACACAGAATGTAAAATGGCTGGCAGATCTGGTTAATTTATGGGGTGGGGGTGTGTCTATGTGCTGAAACGTCTCAATTGGCTGTTCTGTCCCACCTGATGGATGTGTCATGGGTCAAAGTTAGGCGCAATGCAAAAGAATATGGCGCATGCAAATATCGCCATATGTTTACATGTTCGGCGAATCGGGAACGTGCAGAGTTTGCCGCGAAGTGACCGCCGGTCGAACCGCAAGGCCGTCTCTAGTATCAATTTATTAATAAAGTTGATATATCATATATGAAACCACAAATATCACTATGTTCTAAGTCAAGGACCATAAAAAATAACATAAAAAATTATAGTACATATAGTCACTACTATAAAATAGTATATAGTCCCGGTCCCTCTATCTGTTCCTAGTGCGGAGCTCACGCACTTTTTTAGGATATTTTGTATTTCACAGCGATATTGAAAAAGAGCAAATAAGAAATCTTTATGATATAATCTTTCTCAATGTAGCGTTCTAAGTAGAGATGAGCGAACTTTAAAAAAAAGTACGGTGTTCAGGTTGTGGTAAGTCGCGCATCCCGTTATGGATTCCACTATAGCGGCATATGGAATCCATAAGGGGCGGCTGCCACCAACCCGAACTGTTGAACAGCCGAAGGACCTGGGGTGACGTCACCGTCATGTGATCAGTGCAGGGGGCGTGGCTCAGCACTGGATTTGATCGCTCATCTCTAGTTCTAAGTAGTTATTGTACAGTCTTACTGTTGCTACTTTGTATCACCATTCCATATATAACGTGCTTTCTGTGCACCCAAGTAGTGTTCTAAGTATGTTATTGTACAGTCGTATTGTTGTTACATTGTATCACAGTTCCATACATAGCGTGCTTGCTGTGCACCCAAGTAGCGTTCTAAGTATTTATTGTACAGTCGTATTGTTGTTACATTGTATCACAGTTCCATACATAGCGTGCTTGCTGTGCAGCCAAATCGGATTTAATATGTTGTCTATCTGCTTACCAGAATCCTGATGTGCTGGTTTTAATACTGCTGATAGCAGTTAATACATATCTGACTTTTCTCATATGGCTGTTTATCCTCCAGACCGCTGGTTCCCCAGATCTGTTCCCATGCTAGTGCCTGCACTTACTTCTCGGCGCATGCGTGTTAGGGGGATTGAGACGCCGACTGTGTTTTGTAGTTAAATGTATTACTTATTTCTTAATTCAAGTTTTCCGCTCTGATATTCTCAACCACTGAAGAACCATGAAGGTTTCGAAACGCGTTTGGTGAACATAAAAAGAAAATACAGCGATATATACAGAGCGGAAAACTTGAATCAAGAAGTAATACATGCAGCTACAAAACACAATCGGCTTCTCAATACCCCTAACACGCATGCACTAAGTAAGTGCGAAGTTAGTGCCGGCACTAGTGCGGGGACAGATCGGGGGAACCAGCGGTCTGGAGTATAAACAGCCGCATATGAGAAAAGCCACGTATGTATTTACTGCTATCAGCAGTATTAACCCCTTAAGGACTCAGCCTTATTTCACCTTAAAGGGTTTCTGTCACCAACTTTTGACATTATAAGCTGTCTGACATTAGCTATGTGCTAATGTCAGACCAGCTTGATAATGTCTTTTTTATAAAAATCCGCTGTATATATAGTCTGAAAAACTTACTTTTATATTATGTAAATTAGGCTCTAGGAGCAGGGGGGGCGTTGCCCTGCTCCTAGCGGACTCCGTTCGGCACCTGCTGGCACGCCCCTTCACACTTTGCATTGACAGTGTCAGGCGCAGCGATCGCTCCTGCACTGTCGCAGTGCGGTGAGCAGAGGACGCTGGTGCCTGCTGTCCTCTGCTCACCGCGCTCTGCAATATAGATGCGGCGCAGGCGCGGCGATGCAGAACGAGACAGTGCAGGAGGATCTGCTGCCCTGCACTGTCAATCAAAGTGTGAAGGGGCGTGCCAGCAGGTTGCCGGACTGAGCCAGCTAGGAGCAGTGGCAACGCCCCCTGCTCCTAGAGCCTAATTTACATAATATAAAAGTAAGTTTTTCAGACTATATATACAGCGGATTTTTATAAAAAAGACATTATCAAGCTGGTCTGACATTAGCACATAGCTAATGTCAGACAGCTTATAATGTCAAAAGTTGGTGACAGAAACCCTTTAAGGACTCAGCCATTTTTTGCAAATCTGACCAGTGTCACTTTATGAGGTGATAACTTTTAAACGCTTTTACTTATGCAGGCCATTCTGAGATTGTTTTTTCGTCACATATTGTACTTCATGACAGTGGTAAAATGGAGTCGAAAAATTAAATTATTTTTTTAAAAAAAATACCAAATTTACCAAAAATTTGAAAAATTAGCAATTTTCCAAGTTTCAATTTTTCTACTTCTATAATACATAGTAACACCACCAAAAAAATTATTGATTTACATTCCCCATATGTCTACTTCATGTATCGATCATTTTGGGAATGCCATTTTATTTTTTGGGGACGTTACAAGGCTTAGAAGTTTAGAAGCAAATCTTGGAAATTTTCAAAAACCCATTTTTTTAGGTACCAGTTCAGGTAGGTGGGCTTAGATGTATTTTGATCAAAATGTATTGACCAAGTGTCTCAGTTTTTATCAAGAGCTTAGTCCATATGTTATGCTTGCATCTATTTTTATAGTGCATTATTTTCTGTGATTTTGTAAATGTAGCCATATACATCCGCACATTTAATACCATATCATGCAGGATGGTTTATATATAGTTTTTTCAGTGATTTACCAGGTCTAAAAGACCCCATTTTAGAAACTACACCTTTCAAGGTATTCAAAACTGATTTTACAAACGTTGTTAACCCTGTAGGTGTTCCACAAGCGTTATTGGCAAATAGAGATTAAATTTCAGATTTTTCCCTACGTCCATGACAGCACCATGAGAGAGGGTCCGCCTTCCCAGGACAGGAAACCAACAGGAATAAAACGGAGGAGCCTCTCATCTTCTCTAGTGGTTTCCTGTCCTTCTAAGTGGATCGCACAGAAACCGTCCCGGAGGAGAGTAGTCTCTCCCCAGGATTGAATTAAGTGAAGCTGGGTTGGTGCGAGTCGGGCGAGTTCACCGCTCCGCGCACCTTCGGGCACCTACCGATTTTTCCTGCCTTGCACCGATGAGACGTGTGTGGGGGGGAGTACGAGCGTCCTGCAGATTTTTTCCCCCATACAATGCTAGGCCTCCTGCGCCCGCCGGAGCAACCAGAGGGGACGGAGCGCGGGCTTCTAGTAGGAGACACCCGGAAGTCACGCTGCAGGCCATATTCCCGCAAGATCTCGGGTGCAGGCGGGAGATTCAAATTTAAATCAGCAGAAGCAGTGGATTCTTGGTCTGAGGATACAAATCCAGGCTGCAGGAAAATGGAGTCCACTGGTGACCCAGAGAAAGAGCCGTCTACCCCTGCGCCTTTGGTATGGATGAGGGTATGTACGGTGAACGCCTTTTTTCCTTGGTATGTGACCCTTGTGTCAGATTATTGTTTTTCAGGATAAACCTAAGAAGCCATCCTCAAAAACAAGACATAAGGAGTGTGGCTTGTGCAAAAAAAGGCTGGCCCCTGGGTACACCAAGCATTTATGCCGCCCTTGTATTGAATCTAAGATACAGGAGGAGTCTCCTTCTATGATAAAGTGTATGAAGAAATTGATCAGGAAGGAGATGGGAAATATGCTTAAAATTAAGAAAGGACCCCAATCCTCTTGCAATAAATCCCCGTTATCCCTTTCAGACATATCAGGTTCTGAGGACGAGGAAACTCTATTGGAAAGTGGGGAACTGGACTCATCTGAGGACAGGGGTGGCAGACCGTTATTTCCGGTCCAGGATACGGACCAGTTATTGAAGGCTATTAGAGCAACGATGAATATTGAAGATCCCAAGGAAGTGCTTTCCCTCCAGGATGTTATGTTTAGAGGGAAAAAAGAAGCGTTTTTTTTTGTCCACAAGAATGTCACTTCCCTGATTAGTAATGAATGGAAAAACCCGGATAAAAGAATTTTTATTCCGTCAGCTCTGAAGAGGAAATATGAGGAGTCTGATTGTCAATATTGGGATAAAGCCCCTAGAATTGATGTTCCCATTGCGAAGGTGTCACGAAGATCCTTCCTCCCATTTGATGATCTAGGACAACTAAAAGATCCTATGGACAAGAAGGCAGACAGTTTTCTTAAATGTACATGGGAAGCAGCGGGGGCCTCCCTTAAAACTAATATTGCCGCTACCTGCACTGCCAGGGCGTTGATACTGTGGGTCAAACAGTTTGAATCACAGATCAAGGATAAAGTCCCTAGAGAACGGTTATTGGAAGATCTTCCAGTCATCTCTAAAGCGGCGGATTTTTGGCGGACGCATCAGTGGATGCAGTTAGATTGTCAGCAAGGGCTGCCTCCTCATCTAATTCAGCACGCAGAGCCTTATGGCTAAAGAATTGGATGAGGGATAATGCCTCAAAGAACAGGTTGTGTAACGTTCCTTGTGAAGGGAAGTTCTTGTTCGGATCAGCACTGGATGACATTTTGGATTGGAGAAAGCAGGTGATTCAAAGAAAGGGTTTCCATCCAGCTCCCTTAAGCCTTATTACTTTCGTGAAAATAAAAGATTCCAAGGGAAGAATAAGAACTCGGGTAGAACCGACAACAGATGGAAATTCTCCACATCCAAGTCCAAAGGCCTTATGTTCAAAGGGCAGGATTCTTCCTCCAAAAAAGAAAGTACACAATGATGCCAGGATAGGGGGAAGATTGGCGCTCTTCCTCCCAGCCTGGAAAGAGATATCCAACAGCAGCTGGATCCTAAGTTCTCTAGAAGAAGGATTCAGACTAGAATTCAGTTCAATTGCTCCAAACAAATTCTTCATTTCCAAATTAGGTCTAAAGAATCCAGGGGCATTAGAAAAAGAAATAGAATCTCTATTGCTGAAAGGCGCTCTAATACCCTGTCCTCCTGGCGAAGAAAGTTTAGGTTATTACTCAAATCTCTTTCTAGTAAAGAAACCAAGCGGGCAATACAGAAAGATTATAAATTTGAGAGGCCTAAACAGATTCCTGAAATACAGGAAATTCAAGATGGAGACCGGCAGATCGGTCGTGGATCTTCTCTACAGGGATTGTTTTATGACGGTTCTGGATATAAAGGACGCATACTACCACCTACCAATTTATCCAGACCATCAGAAGTTCCTGAGAGTGGCTCTGCGTCTAGTAGGGAAGGTGAGACACTTTCAATTCCAGGTTCTTCCTTTCGGGATTTCCATGGCCCCCTGCATATTTATGAAGCTGGTAGCGGAGATGGCAGCTCACATAAGGGAAGAGGATATTTTATTCATTCATTACCTAGACGACTTTCTCATAGTCTCCCCGTCCAGTCAGGAATGTCTGGATCACACGAATCAGGTGATTTGGATCCTAGAACCTCTGGGGTGGATCCTCAACAGGGAAAATCAAGAATGACCCCCTTACAGTCTCAGAGATTCCTGGGGATTATACTGAACTCTACCTATCAAAGATCCTTTCTGACCCCAGACAAGGTGATAAGGGTGAAGTCAATGGGTGGAATGTTTGCCGTGCAAAACATGCAGTTCAAGCGTATGTGCATCTCTGCTTAAGAACCACATATTTTCCCGGTTTGGTCTTCCCCAGCGCATCAAATCTGATCGTGGAAGTCATTTCACTAGTGAGGTGATGACAAAGATGTGGGAAATATTGGGGGTAAAGAGGAAGCTACACGTAGATTATCGGCTAGCCTCTAGTGGTCGAGTGGAGCGCTACAACCAATCCATTGTGAATATTCTAAAAAAGTTTGTTAATGAATCTGGTAAAGACTGGGATGTCAAGTTGCCATTGGTTCTCATGGCCATTAGGGCCATCCCAAGCGCAGAAACCAAACTTTCTCCCTTCGAAATGATCACAGGCAGGAAGATGGTGTTACCCCAGCATTTACTCTACCGGATGACAGACCACAATTTAATAAGTGCTACAACATCGCATCAATATGTGGAACATTTATGCAAACACCTTCAGCATGCTTTTGTGTTTGCGCAAAAGAATATGGAGAAAGCCACAGTGAGTGCTAATACGTGCTACGATCTGAAAAATTTCCGATCGGGTTTATCTCTATAACTTCGCTCGGGATCAAGTGAAGGAGAGAAAATTCTTACCTTCATGGAAAGGACCTTGTGTCATTATTGACAAGTTGTCACCAGTGGTCTACAAGATAAAAATCCCTAAGGGGGATGAATTTGTAGAAAAATGGGTGCACATTAACCAACTACGTGTTTGTCATCCTAGCTCACGACTTCGAGAGATAGAAGGAGTGGTGTGAGGAGAGGTAAAGAGATATTACGGTTCTAGCTAAAAACGGAAACAAGGATTGGTGTCGTATGAACGTACAAGTTTTATGTGTTATGCACCACTTTCAAAGATATATGGCAGTAGAACCTCTTTTCTTGCAGGATAAAAAGTGAAAGATGTATGTACTCATATGTGTCATACAAAATTTTAGGCGCAAGATGCCAACTAAGATGATTGCCATCATCTATGTCATCCCGATCTTGGGTAAGGAGTTCCACGCCGAGCCGATTGCTGTGCCAGGTCCCTTGTCCGGAATCATGCTGCAGGACACTGCGGGGTTCATTCTGACAAACAAGAGGATTTTGTCCCAGAAGATTTACATCAGCCTGTATCCAAGCATCTTCGTCAAAATACAATTCAACATGTCCGAAATCCTGTAGCCGGAGATCCAAGCTTGGTACCATACACACATCGGATATTCCCAAGAACAGATTACGCAGATCCTGGAGAAAGCGAGAAAGACCTTGACCAGAGAGCAGTTTTCTACGAGTCACAAACCAAGGTGGTTTATATCTGCCTTCGTATCCTCTATAATCTTTAGCGTAGTGGGCGCTGGTGTAACAGTTGCCAAATCAATCTCCATCAAAACATTGGATCTGGAGATCGGTTCACTTAAAAGTAACTTACTAAGTATACATGCAGAGATGGAGAAACCGAAGAAGACATATGAAAAGCTCTATTGAACATTCCAAATATATTCACACTTTATGGAACATTTTGGAATGAAGGGGGATTTGTCATGTATTTTAATAAGTGTACAGTGTTATCTGAAGATATTATAGTTTAAATATCAATGCTCATTGCCTTTAAGTGTAAAGACAGACTTAATCAGAGTTACCAAGTCTTCCTGTAAGATTGAAATAGGCCAAGATGAGTTCATGCCAGGTAAAAGATTATAGCGGACATAGAGTGTATTGTCTCTTAAAAATTATTGTCAGCAGATATGGTTTATCTGTTAATATTATAATGGGTCCCACAAACATGAGCCCGGGAGAGATAACCTTCTAATAGCAACGTATTATTTTACTTCCTTACAACGTCATAAAGGAGGTCATGCCTTATGGGAAACATCTGCTGTGTGATGTCCAATTCATGTATTCATAATTATATTCTATATATTTCTGTGTGGTATATTTAGATTTGCAACATATCTTAATCAATGATTTATGTAATGTGTCATTTATGTGTAACAAATGTATCGATATATATTGTACCATCTATGTGTCATTTAGAATGTATTCTTTATGCCATGTGTATCTCACTGACTGAATATAGCCTTAGAAGGTCTAGAAAGTATTGAAGTTGTCTTCCTACTAATTGGATTTCATGAGGAGAGCTGAATGTTATTAGTCATCCATGTGGCCAAGTTAAATATACAAGTCCGGATGCCAAGTAAGAAGGCCCATTGTCCCGTTATTCATTATCATAAATTTAAAAAGACAGTAGAAGACAGTGACTCCAACATGTCTAGATTATGGGTAATTAAAAGTGTCCGGAAGAAACCCTTATTACTGATGTATATTGGAGGGGTTTAGAAGGTCATGTAAACGTATTATTAGGTATTTAGAATTAATGTTTAAAGTTGTGATATTCATCTGCAGTGCAACAGTGTCATCTACAGGCAGATGGAAAGCATCCCATTTAGCATATCAAGGGTTAAGATGACCTCATAGTAGTATTAACATACATTACACCCTCCTCAGTTGATTGGGAGATCATAATCCAGGAGGAGGTAACATAAGATAACGGGGAGGATAAGTACTGCTGGGGTAGGAACATGGAAGGGCATCAGATCATCATCATCAGATCATCATCATCAGATCTAATTCAAATCATCTCAAGGAACAGGGCTCTCACAAGAAGAAAAGATCCATGAAGGAAGCTGATCATAAGAAAGATATACCAGAAGAAACTGGAATTATATTTTGACTACTCGAAAACTCCTGAGAACTGGTCCCATCAGAGACTCTGTCCATCCTTGACTTGGTAACTTATGTTATGCTTATTGCTTGTGATATTAATAAGATATTTATCTCGGTATATAGACAAAAGTCCCCATATTGTGGGAATATAGAGTGTTAAGCGCCTCCATAATGTTTATTATTCTCTTAGCAAAGATGCATATTGCTAATGGAAAATCTGGCATTATTTGAAAAGACGACTAAACCTTTGGAACGTTATATTCCATAGTCTGATTGCCGAATTGAATAGATTATCATATTAATATCATATATATATTTGATTGTCATAGGCTGAGATAGAGTCAAGGAATAACATTTATTGTTCCTTTATTAATCCGTGTTTTGTCACGTTATAGCCTGTTTGGTAAACAGAAGATCCTGAGTTTCTCCTGATATATTAATCATTGGTCTGTTTGTTAACCCCTTAAGGACGCATGACGTACCGGTACGTCATATTTTCAAAATGCAAGTGCGGCGCGGCAGGGGTTAATTGTAACAGGATGTCCGCTGAAATCATTCAGCGGGCATCCTGTCACTACGCCGAGGGGGGTCATTTGACCCCCAGTATCGGGCGATCGCAGAAAACCGCAGGTCAATTCAGACCTGCGGTTTACTGCGCTTCAGTCCATTCGGTCTCCGTGACCCGATGAACCGAAAGAATGGTGATCGGTGGTGTGATATCACACCACCAATCACCGTTCTTGAATTGGGGACGGTTGTGGCGGTGCTGGGATCCGATTGGTCGGGAGAGAGGCGGGAGATTCAAACTCCCGGCGCTCCTCTCTCCCTCCTCTTCCTGCTGCTGCTGCTGCCGAGTGAGGATCGCACCCGCACAGCTCCAGCACCGCTCCAGCACCGCTCCAGTCACCCCCAGTCACCCCCCGGCTGGCTCCCATCACCCTCCGCCATCAGGTAGGTTAGGGTCAGCGAGGAGAGGTATCTTAGGCAGGGCTAGAAGGGATAGTTAGTGTTAGTAAAAGTTTTTTTATTTCAGTGCTGCTTGTGGTGGTTGGGGTCCACAGCACTTAGCTGTGAGACCCTAAACCCACCCAGGGTGCTGACCCACACACCTCCCCCCCACCACTCCACCGCCACTTTTTTTTTTCCGTGCGCTTACTGTGGTCGGCACTTTTAGCGTCCGGCCACCGTTAGCGCATCGCTCACCCCACCGCTGATCAGTGCCGGACGGCTGATCAGCTAGTTTGAACTTAATTTTTTTCTTATTATTAGTACGTGAACACCCGCCCCACACACACGCACATACAATAAAGTTTGTCACACACGCACATACACGCACACACATACCCATGGCCCGCCGGATGTTCCTCGGCGGAGGAGGCATATGCCCAGATGCTCTCCGACACCGAGAGCGCCAGTGAGGATGAGGATGACCCCACGTTCCTCCTTTCATCCGCATCCTCCTCATCATCATCTGATGATGATGAGCCCCCAAGGCGGCGGAGACGCCGCCAGGCGGAGCCAGGGCCCCCACATGCTAGGGAACCCGTGGCCCACACCAGTACGAGCAGCCCTGGGGTTCGTACTGGTTTCCCGGCCCACCAAATAAGCGCACCGGAGCCCCCACCGGTGAACTTAGCTGGTGTCCCCAGTGGACTATGAGCCTGCGATTCCGGATTTTGTTGGCAATCCTGGAATCCAGATTCCCACAGTGGGGTTCACTGAAATAGACTTTTTAGTTTTTTTTCAGTGACCCACTGGTGAATCTGATGGTGGAGCAGACGAATCTGTATGCCCAACAGTTCGTCGCTCAGCACCCAGGCTCCTTTTGGCTAGACCCGGTGGCTGGACGCCAGTCAGTGCAGCCGAGATGAGGACGCTTTGGGGCCTCGTGCTGCACATGGGTCTAGTGCAAAACCCAGTGTCAGGCATTACTGGAGTGGGGACGTCCTCTATCAGACCCCACTGTACAGTATGGCCATGACACGTCCCAGATTCGAGGCCATTCGGAAATGCCTGCATTATGCAGATAATGCAGCATGTCCCCCTAAGGTGATCCTGCCTATGACCGGCTGTACAAGATACGGCCGATCATCGATCACTTTGGGGCCGCATTCGCGCAGGCCTACGCACCTGGAAGGGAGGTCGCTGCTGATGAGTCTCTCGCTATGCTCAAGGGGAGACTCAGCTTCCGCCAATACATTCCCACTAAGCGAGCGAGGTATGGCGTGAAATGTACAAAATTTGTGAGAGTACCTCAGGGTACACTTACAAATTCTCGTGTTTACGAGGGACGAGATTCCCGTATTCAACCCCCAGAATGTCCCCCCACTCTGGGTGTTAGCGGGAAACTTGTGTGGGACCTTGTGCACCCACTGCTGGATAAGGGTTACCACCTGTACGTGGATAACTTTTATACCAGTATTCCCTTGTTCAGGTCCCTTGCCGCCAGATCCATCGTTCGCTTGTGGGACCGTGCGGAAAATCAGCGCGCCTCCCTACCTCCCTCCTCCAGGTACCTATCCCCAGGGGTGAAACCCGTGTCCTTACCAGCGACTAACCTGTTGTTGGTCAGGTATAAGGACAAGAGGGATGTCCTTATCCTGACCACAATCCATGGTAACGGCACCACCCCAGTCTCTGTGCGAGGTACCACGGCAACGGTCCTCAAGCCCGATTGTATCGTCGACTACAATCGGTATATGGGAGGAGTTGATCTATCTGATCAAGTCCTCAAACCATATAATGCCATGCGGAAAACCCGGGCATGGTACAAAAGGTTGCGGTCTACATGGTACAGGTTGCCATGTACAACGCTTTGTACTATCTCGAAGCGCTGGCAGCACAGAGACTTTCCTCCAGTTCTATGAGGCAGTCCTCAAGGACCTGATCTTTTCAGACCGGAAAGAGCAGGTCGGAGTACCTCGGAATTGAGGCGCCCGGTCGTCCCTGGCCAACATTTTCCAGGTGTGGTCCCCCATACTGGAAAAAAAGGGACGAACCCAAAAAGATGCAGAGTGTGTCACAAGAGGGGGATTCGAAGGACACCACCACTCAGTGTGACACTTGCCCCGATCATCCGGGCCTCTGCGTTATCAATTGCTTCAGGAGTATCACACTTCCATGGAGTACTAAATTTTTATAATTCCCGACAGTCCCCTAGAGAACATAAAACTATGGCTCTCAGACTTTGTAGACACTGGAACAAATTTTTGTCACAAAATATTAGTTTTAGTGTAGGCATCTCAAACTGTGCTCTCCAGATGTTGTAAAACTACAACTCCCAGCATGCCCAGACAACCTACAGTGGGAATTGTATTTTTACAACATCTGAGGGCCGCAGTTTGAGGATGCCTGCTTAGTGTCTCCAAAGTATGAGAGCCATATATATTGGGCATACGTAATATATTGGCCACGCACGTAAAAAACTTGTCTATAAATATACCCTATAAACTAGCCCTTCGATAAATGCCGTCCAAAAAATCTAATAAAAACTATGTAAAAAGCCATTTTTATTTTCACCTTGGATCCCAAAAAGTGTAATAAAAGCCATTAAAAAGTCATATGCACCCCCAAATAGTGCCAATCAAACCGCCATCTCATCCCGCAAAAATGAGCCCCTAAATTAGATAGTCGCCCAACCAAAAAATAAAAATTTAGCTCCCAGGCTATGGAGATACTAAAATAATTTTTTTTTGTTCCTCAAATGATGATATAGTATAATTTGTTTAGATTTTACATGAAGTAGACATATTAGGTATCGCCGCGTCCGTAACAATCTGCCCTATAAAAATAACATTTAACCCAACCCCCCCGGATGAACAGGGTTAAAAATAAAATAAAAACTGTGTAAAAAGCCATTTTTTGTCACCTAACATCAAAAAGTGTTATAGCGAGCGATCAAAAAGTCATATGCACCCCCAAATAGTGCCAATAAAACCGCCATCTCATCCCGCAAAAATGAGCCCCTATATTAGACAGTCACCCAACCAAAAAAAAATGTAGCTCCCAGGATATTGAGATACTAAAATTATTTAATTTGTGTTCCTCAACTGATAATATAGTGTAAAATCTAAACAAATTATAAAAAGTAGACATATTAGGTATCTCCACGTCCGTAACAATCTGCCCTATAAAAATAACATTTAACCCAACCCCCGGATGAACAGCATACAAAAAAAAAAAAAAATGGAAAAACACAATTTTTTGGGCAAAATTTCCATTTCAATCCATTTTTCCGGTAATAAAGCAAGGGTTAACAGCCAAACAAAACTAAAAATGTATTGCCCTGATTCTGTAGTTTGCAGAAACACCCCATATGTGGTCGTAAATGGATATATAGCCACAAGGCAGGGCATAGAACGAAGGGAACGCCATATGGTTTCTTGAAGGCAGATTTTGATGGATTGGTTTATTTACACCATGTCCCATTAGAAGCTCCCCTGATGTAGCCTAGACTAGAAACTCCAAAAAGTGACCCCATATAAGAAACTACACCCTCAAGGTATTCAAAAATACTTTACAAACTGTATTAACCCTTTAGGTGTTCCACAAAACTTAATGGCGAATGTAGAAACAATTTTAAAATTAAAATTTTTGTTATCTTTCCTCAAAAAAGTGTAATATAGAGCAACCAAAAATCATATTTATCCTAAAATAGTACCAAAACAACAACCACCATATCCTGTAGTTTCCTAGATGGGGTCACTTTTATGGATTTTCTACTCAAGGGGTGCAGCAGGGGGCTTGAAAGGGTACATGGTGTAAATAAACCAGTCCCGCAAAATCTGCCTTCCAAAAAACATATGGCGTTCCCCTTCTTCTATGTCCTGCCGTTTAGCCAAATAGTAGTTTAGGACCACATAGGTAGAGATGGCCCGAACTATCCGCCGGCGAACAGTTCCCGGCGAACATAGCTTGTTCGCGTTCGCCTCTACCGGGCGAACATATGCGATGTTCGGTCCGCCCCCTATACATCATCATTGAGCAAACTTTGACCCTGTACCTCACAGTCAGCAGACACATTCCAGCCAATCAGCAGCATACCCTCCCTCCCAGACCCTCCCACCTCCTGCACAGCATCCATTTTAGATTCATTCTGAAGCTGCAGTCTTAGTGAGAGGAGGGAGACTATAATTGCTGCTGATTTAATTGGGAAATCGATAGCTAGGCTAGTGAATTCAGTGTCCACTCCAGTCCTGAAAGACTCATCTGATCTCTGCTGTAAGGACAGCGTCCTGACAGCACCCCAAAAAGCCCTTTTAGGGCTGCAACATTAGTCTGTTTTTTTTTTCCTTTATATACATATTGCAGTTGCCTGGCCTGCCTGTGTGTGAGGAGCTGCAGGCCCACAGACTGTAGTGTGCCCACTGCCAGTGCTCACCCCTGTCATTCCGTGTGGCACAGGACTTTGCTTAAAAAAGGCACTTAATTTTTACACTTTAATCTAAGGTTAGTTGCCTGCCAGTGTGTGTCAGGCTGACTTCCACTGACTGTAGTGTGCTCCACTGCCAGTGCCCACCACTCATACCGGCTGGCACAGGACTTTGCTTAAAAAGGCATTTAATTTTGACACTTTAGTGTAATTTCAGCTGCTTGCCTGCTGCTAGTGTGTGTCAGGCCGACTTCAACTGACTGTAGTGTGCCCACTGCTAGTGCCCACCCCTGTCATCCCGTGTGGCACAGGACTTTGCTTAAAAAAAAGGCACTTAATTTTTACACTTTAATCTAAGGTTAGTTGCCTGCCAGTGTGTGTCAGGCTGACTTCCACTGACTGTAGTGTGCCCACTGCCAGTGCCCACCACTCATACCGGCTGGCACAGGACTTTGCTTAAAAAAGGCATTTAATTTTGACACTTTAGTGTAATTTCAGCTGCTTGCCTGCTGCTAGTGTGTGTCAGGCCGACTTCAACTGACTGTAGTGTGCCCACTGCTAGTGCCCACCCCTGTCATCCCGTGTGGCACAGGACTTTGCTTAAAAAAAGGCACTTAATTTTTACACTTTAATCTAAGGTTAGTTGCCTGCCAGTGTGTGTCAGGCTGACTTCCACTGACTGTAGTGTGCCCACTGCCAGTGCCCACCACTCATACCGGCTGGCACAGGACTTTGCTTAAAAAGGCATTTAATTTTTACACTTTAGTGTAATTTCAGCTGCTTGCCTGCTGCTAGTGTGTGTCAGGCCGACTTCAACTGACTGTAGTGTGCCCACTGCCAGTGCCCACCCCTGTCATCCCGTGTGGCACAGGACTTTGCTTAAAAAAAGGCACTTAATTTTTACACTTTAATCTAAGGTTAGTTGCCTGCCAGTGTGTGTCAGGCTGACTTCCACTGACTGTAGTGTGCCCACTGCCAGTGCCCACCACTCATACCGGCTGGCACAGGACTTTGCTTAAAAAGGCATTTAATTTTGACACTTTAGTGTAATTTCAGCTGCTTGCCTGCTGCTAGTGTGTGTCAGGCCGACTTCAACTGACTGTAGTGTGCCCACTGCCAGTGCCCACCCCTGTCATCCCGTGTGGCACAGGACTTTGCTTAAAAAAAGGCACTTAATTTTTACACTTTAATCTAAGGTTAGTTGCCTGCCAGTGTGTGTCAGGCTGACTTCCACTGACTGTAGTGTGCCCACTGCCAGTGCCCACCACTCATACCGGCTGGCACAGGACTTTGCTTAAAAAGGCATTTAATTTTGACACTTTAGTGTAATTTCAGCTGCTTGCCTGCTGCTAGTGTGTGTCAGGCCGACTTCAACTGACTGTAGTGTGCCCACTGCCAGTGCCCACCCCTGTCATCCCGTGTGGCACAGGACTTTGCTTAAAAAAAAGGCACTTAATTTTTACACTTTAATCTAAGGTTAGTTGCCTGCCAGTGTGTGTCAGGCTGACTTCCACTGACTGTAGTGTGCCCACTGCCAGTGCCAACCACTGATACCGGGTGGCACAGTAGCTTGCCGATAAATAAGGCATTTAATTTTTACACTTTAGTGTAATTTCAGTTGCTTGCCTGCTGCCAGTGTGTGTCAGGCCCGCCTCCACTGACTGTAGTGTGCCCACTGCCAGTGCCAACCACTGATACCGGGTGGCACAGTAGCTTCGTCGATAAATAAGGCATTTAATTTTTACACTTTAGTGTAATTTCAGTTGCTTGCCTGCTGCCAGTGTGTGTCAGGCCCGCTTCCACTGACTGTAGTGTGCCCACTGCCAGTGCCAACCACTGATACCGGGTGGCACAGTAGCTTGCCGATAAATAAGGCATTTAATTTTTAGACAGTAGTCTAAATTCAGTTGCTTGCCTGCTGCCAGTGTGTGTCAGGCCCGCTTCCACTGACTGTAGTGTGCCCACTGCCAGTGCCAACCACTGATACCGGGTGGCACAGTAGCTTGCCGATAAATAAGGCATTTAATTTTTAGACAGTAGTCTAAATTCAGTTGCTTGCCTGCTGCCAGTGTGATTCAGGCCCACTTCCATAGACTGTAGTGTGCCCACTGCCAGTGCCAACCACTGATACCGGGTGGCACAGTAGCTTGCCGATAAATAAGGCATTTAATTTTTAGACAGTAGTCTAAATTCAGTTGCTTGCCTGCTGCCAGTGTGTGTCAGGCCCTCTTCCACTGACTGTAGTGTGCGCACTGCCAGTGCCAACCACTGATACCGGGTGGCACAGTAGCTTGCCGATAAATAAGGCATTTAATTTTTAGACAGTAGTCTAAATTCAGTTGCTTGCCTGCTGCCAGTGTGTGTCAGGCCCTCTTCCACTGACTGTAGTGTGCGCACTGCCAGTGCCAACCACTGATACCGGGTGGCACAGTAGCTTGCCGATAAATAAGGCATTTAATTTTTAGACAGTAGTCTAAATTCAGTTGCTTGCCTGCTGCCAGTGTGATTCAGGCCCACTTCCATAGACTGTAGTGTGCCCACTGCCAGTGCCAACCACTCATACCGGGTGGCACAGTACCTAGCACGCGTAGTACCACTTATCTAAAAAAAAAATGACAGGCAGAGGCAGGCCACCCCGCAGGGGCCGTCGTGGTCGTGGTGCTGTGATTTCCACTGTCCCTGGAATAATGCCCAGTTTTCAGAGGCCACGTACCCTGAACCCGAAAAATTCAGAGGGCGTAGTTGACTGGCTTAGACAGGACACCCAATCTTTTTTTCATAAAAGGCAATTCCTGATATGGGACGTAACAGGGATTAAACTGATGAGAATAATACTACAGAAAATACCACTCATATCGGTGGAGGGAGCCAGCGTTTTTTTAACCATCTCCCCGTTCAAAAAATCTATTTAATAAATGGCCCCCAGATTGGGGACGTTAGAGGGATTAAACTGATGAGAATAGTACTACAGAAAATACCACTCATATCGGGTGTGACAGTAAATTGCACGGCGCAGACGCAGTCACCGTGGTTTAAAACAGAGTGGAGGGAGCCAGGGTTTTTTAACCATCTCCCGTTCGAAAAATCTATTCAATAAATGGCCCCCAGATTGGGGACGTTAGAGGGATTAAACTGATGAGAATAGTACTACAGAAAATACCACTCATATCGGGTGTGACAGTAAATTGCACGGCGCAGACGCAGTCACCGTGGTTTAAAACAGAGTGGAGGGAGCCAGGGTTTTTTTAACCATCTCCCTGTTCGAAAAATCTATTCAATAAATGGCACCCAGATTGGGGACGTTAGAGGGATTAAACTGATGAGAATAGTACTACAGAAAATACCACTCATATCGGGTGTGACAGTAAATTGCACGGCGCAGACGCAGTCACCGTGGTTTAAAACAGAGTGGAGGGAGCCAGGGTTTTTTTAACCATCTCCCTGCTCGAAAAATCTATTCAATAAATGGCCCCCAGATTGGGGACGTTAGAGGGATTAAACTGATGAGAATAGTACTACAGAAAATACCACTCATATCGGGTGTGACAGTAAATTGCACGGCGCAGACGCAGTCACCGTGGTTTAAAACAGAGTGGAGGGAGCCAGGGTTTTTTAACCATCTCCCGTTCGAAAAATCTATTCAATAAATGGCACCCAGATTGGGGACGTTAGAGGGATTAAACTGATGAGAATAGTACTACAGAAAATACCACTCATATCGGGTGTGACAGTAAATTGCACGGCGCAGACGCAGTCACCGTGGTTTAAAACAGAGTGGAGGGAGCCAGGTTTTTTTAACCATCTCCCGCTCGAAAAATCTATTCAATAAATGGCCCCCAGATTGGGGACGTTAGAGGGATTAAACTGATGAGAATAGTACTACAGAAAATACCACTCATATCGGGTGTGACAGTAAATTGCACGGCGCAGACGCAGTCACCGTGGTTTAAAACAGAGTGGAGGGAGCCAGGGTTTTTTTAACCATCTCCCCGCTCGAAAAATCTATTCAATAAATGGCACCCAGATTGGGGACGTTAGAGGGATTAAACTGATGAGAATAGTACTACAGAAAATACCACTCATATCGGGTGTGACAGTAAATTGCACGGCGCAGACGCAGTCACCGTGGTTTAAAACAGAGTGGAGGGAGCCAGGGTTTTTTTAACCATCTCCCGTCTCGAAAAATCTATTCAATAAATGGCCCCCAGATTGGGGACGTTAGAGGGATTAAACTGATGAGAATAGTACTACAGAAAATACCACTCATATCGGGTGTGACAGTAAATTGCACGGCGCAGACGCAGTCACCGTGGTTTAAAACAGAGTGGAGGGAGCCAGGGTTTTTTAACCATCTCCCGTCTCGAAAAATCTATTCAATAAATGGCACCCAGATTGGGGACGTTAGAGGGATTAAACTGATGAGAATAGTACTACAGAAAATACCACTCATATCGGGTGTGACAGTAAATTGCACGGCGCAGACGCAGTCACCGTGGTTTAAAACAGAGTGGAGGGAGCCAGGTTTTTTTAACCATCTCCCCGCTCGAAAAATCTATTCAATAAATGGCACCCAGATTGGGGACGTTAGAGGGATTAAACTGATGAGAATAGTACTACAGAAAATACCACTCATATCGGGTGTGACAGTAAATTGCACGGCGCAGACGCAGTCACCGTGGTTTAAAACAGAGTGGAGGGAGCCAGGTTTTTTTACCCATCTCCCCGCTCGAAAAATCTATTCAATAAATGGCCCCCAGATTGGGGACGTTAGAGGGATTAAACTGATGAGAATAGTACTACAGAAAATACCACTCATATCGGGTGTGACAGTAAATTGCACGGCGCAGACGCAGTCACCGTGGTTTAAAACAGAGTGAAGGGAGCCAGCATTTTTTAACCATCTCCCTGCTCGAAAAATCTATTTAATAAATGGCCCCAGATTGGGGAGTCGGGGACGTTAGAGGGATTAAACTGATGAGAATAGTACTACAGAAAATACCACTCATATCGGGTGTGACAGTAAATTGCACGGCGCAGACGCAGTGACCGTGGTTTAAAACAGAGTGGAGGGAGCCAGCGTTTTTTAACCATCTCCCGCTCGAAAAATCTATTCAATAAATGGCCCCCAGATTGGGGACGTTAGAGGGATTAAACTGATGAGAATAGTACTACAGAAAATACCACTCATATCGGGTGTGACAGTAAATTGCACGGCGCAGACGCAGTCACCGTGGATAAAAACAAAGGGGAGGGAGCCAGCGTTTTTTAACCATCTCCCGTTCGAAAAATCAATTCAATTCATCTTTTGGGGACCCTTGGTGTTGTACGTGGCTGGGTGGAGGAAGAAACCTTCAATGACATCACTGGACGTGGCTAGCTTGGTATCCAACCTTGTGCAAATGGGGAGTTTGCAGTTGTGCAAATGAACTGTTTGCGGTGCATTAAAAGGGGAGTTTGGTCTGTCAATGTCTGTGAAGCGGGCGTAACCCTTACACTACCTGATCGATACAACATCATACCTGATCGTATACACACACTGGATGTTTTAAAGCACGTTATTCCAAACAATTTAGGAATGTTAGTTGATTTATGCCCTTTATGGATTAAAACCCGACTCTGCGTCCACTACGTAATTTTCCATGGGAGTTTTGCCATAGATCCCCCTCCGGCATGCCACAGTCCAGGTGTTAGTCCCCTTGAAACAACTTTCTCATCACTATTGTGGCCAGAAAGAGTCCCTGTGGGTTTTAAAATTCGCCTGTCTATTGAAGTCTATGGCGGTTCGCCCGGTTCGCCAGTTCGCGAACATTTGCGGAAGTTCGCGTTCGCTGTTCGCGAACTGAAAATTTTATGTTCGCGACATCACTACACATAGGTAGTGTTTCTGCAAACTACAGAATCAGGGCAAGCCATATTGAGTCTTGTTTGGCAGTTAACCCATTTTGTCCAGTAATAAAGTAAGGGTTAAAATGGAAATTTTTCCCAAAAATTGAAATTCTGAAATTGTTTCTCCATCTGCCATTAACTCTAGTGGAACACCTAAAGGGTTAACAAAGTTTGTAAACCCAGTTTTGAATACCTTGAGGGGTGTACTTTCTTAGATGGAGTCACTTTTTTGGAATTTCTATTCTAGGGGTGCAACAGGGGGCTTGAAATGGGACATGGTATAAACAAAACCAGTCCCGCAAAATCTGCCTTGCAAAACCCATATGGCGTTCCCCTGCTTCTATGTCCCACCGTTTGGCCAAACAGTAGTTTAGGACCACATATGGGGTGTTTCTGCAAACTACAGAATCAGGGCAACTCATATTGAGTCTTGTTTGGCAGTTAACCCTTACTTTATTACTTGAAAAATGGATTAAAATGGAAATTTTTCCCAAAAATTGAAATTCTGAAATTGTTTCTCCATCTGCCATTAACTCTAGTGGAACACCTAAAGGGTTAACAAAGTTTGTAAACCCAGTTTTGAATACCTTGAGGGTGTACTTTCTTAGATGGAGTCACTTTTTTGGAATTTCTATTCTAGGGGTGCAACAGGGGCTTGAAATGGGACATGGTATAAACAAAACCAGTCCCGCAAAATCTGCCTTGCAAAACCCATATGGCGTTCCCCTGCTTCTATGTCCTACCGTTTGGCCAAACAGTAGTTTAGGACCACATATGGGGTGTTTCTGCAAACTACAGAATCAGGGCAACCCATATTGAGTCTTGTTTGGCAGTTAACCCTTACTTTATTACTTGAAAAATGGATTAAAATGGAAATTTTTCCCAAAAATTGAAATTCTGAAATTGTTTCTCCATCTGCCATTAACTCTAGTGGAACACCTAAAGGGTTAACAAAGTTTGTAAACCCAGTTTTGAATACCTTGAGGGGTGTACTTTCTTAGATGGAGTCACTTTTTGGAATTTCTATTCTAGGGGTGCAACAGGGGGCTTGAAATGGGACATGGTATAAACAAAACCAGTCCCGCAAAATCTGCCTTGCAAAACCCATATGGCGTTCCCCTGCTTCTATGTCCTACCGTTTGGCCAAACAGTAGTTTAGGACCACATATGGGGTGTTTCTGCAAACTACAGAATCAGGGCAACTCATATTGAGTCTTGTTTGGCAGTTAACCCTTACTTTATTACTTGAAAAAATGGATTAAAATGGAAATTTTTCCCAAAATTGAAATTCTGAAATTGTTTCTCCATCTGCCATTAACTCTAGTGGAACACCTAAAGGGTTAACAAAGTTTGTAAACCCAGTTTTGAATACCTTGAGGGGTGTACTTTCTTAGATGGAGTCACTTTTTTGGAATTTCTATTCTAGGGGTGCAACAGGGGGCTTGAAATGGGACATGGTATAAACAAAACCAGTCCCGTCAAAATCTGCCTTGCAAAACCCATATGGCGTTCCCCTGCTTCTATGTCCTACCGTTTGGCCAAACAGTAGTTTAGGACCACATATGGGGTGTTTCTGCAAACTACAGAATCAGGGCAACCCATATTGAGTCTTGTTTGGCAGTTAACCCTTACTTTATTACTTGAAAAAATGGATTAAAATGGAAATTTTTCCCAAAAATTGAAATTCTGAAATTGTTTCTCCATCTGCCATTAACTCTAGTGGAACACCTAAAGGGTTAACAAAGTTTGTAAACCCAGTTTTGAATACCTTGAGGGGTGTACTTTCTTAGATGGAGTCACTTTTTGGAATTTCTATTCTAGGGGTGCAACAGGGGGCTTGAAATGGGACATGGTATAAACAAAACCAGTCCCGCAAAATCTGCCTTGCAAAACCCATATGGCGTTCCCCTGCTTCTATGTCCTACCGTTTGGCCAAACAGTAG
This sequence comes from Bufotes viridis, assembly GCA_033119425.1. Classification (NCBI taxonomy): domain Eukaryota; kingdom Metazoa; phylum Chordata; class Amphibia; order Anura; family Bufonidae; genus Bufotes; species Bufotes viridis. The sequence goes on along the minus strand of CM065592.1, from coordinate 175,466,299 downwards.
TTTAGGACCACATATGGGGTGTTTCTGCAAACTACAGAATCGGGGCAACCCATATTGAGTCTTGTTTGGCTGTTAACCCTTGCTTTGTTCCTGGAAAACATGGATTATATTGGAAAATTTTCCAAAAATTTAATTTCTTAAATTTTATGTCCATTTGCCATTAACTCTAGTGGAACACCTAAAGGGTTAACAAAGTTTTTAAAATCAGTTTTGAATACCTTGAGGGGTGTATTTTCAAGAATGGGGTCATTTTTGGGTGGTTTCTATTATGTAAGCCTCACAAAGTGACTTCAGACCTGGACTGGTCCCTAAAAAGTGGGATTTGGAAAATTTCAGAAAAATTTCTAAATTTGCTTCTAAACTTCTAAGCTATGTAACATCCCCAAAAAATAAAATGGCATTCCCAATATGCTCCAAAAATGAAGTAGACATATGGGGAATGTGAAGTTATAACTATTTTTGGGGGTATTACTACGTATTAGAGAAGTAGAGAAAATGAAACTTTGAAATTTGCTAATTTTTTAAAATTTTTGGTAAAAATTGTATTTTTTTATGCAAAAAAATTAACTTTTTTGACCCAATTTTAGCAGTGTCATGAAGTACTATATGTGACGAAAAAACAATCTCAGAACGGCCTGGGTAAGTAAAGGCATTTTAAAGTTATTCACACATAAAGTGACACTGGTCAGATTTTCAAAAAATGGCCAAGTCCTAAGGGTGAAATAGGGCTGAGTCCTTAAGGGGTTAAAAGTATAGCATTTGTATTTTATCATAAGCAACTTTAAGTTGTCCTGTACTGGTGAAGTGGTGGTGTTTGGTTACAGCACCATCTAGTGGTGATTTGTTGGTATTACAGTTTAAAGTCTATGTATGTTTGAAAATTGGCGGTATTTTTATTGGATTTATACGCATTCTGTAAATACATTTCATATTTTTACATAATGTATTGCCCCTTTGTTTTATTAATTGCATAAATTTAATTTAGAAAGGGCGTTTTTATGTCCGTCTAGTGGATTTCCTGACTGATTTCCATATTTTATTGACATTTTATCTCTTATATAAAATATTTATATTTTATATAGAAGATATAGTTTGACATGAGTTGGTGGAACGGGGGGTAGTTGGTGGCACTTGGGGGGCAGCTGGTGGCACGGGCGGCAGCTGATGGCACTGAGGGGGAAGTTGATGGTACTGAGGGGGCAGCTGATGGCACTGTGGTGGCAGCTGATGGCACTTGGGGGCAGCTGGTGGCACTAGGGGGCATCTGGGGGCACTGGGGAGCAGCTGGTGGCACTGGGGGGTAGCTGATGGCACTGAGGGGGCAGCTAATGGCACTGGGATGGCAGATGATGGCACTGGGGTGGCAGATGGTGGCACTGGGGGGGGAGCTGACTGCACTAAGAGGGCAGCTAATAGTACTGATGGGGAAGCTGATGGCACTGGGGGGAGCCTGATGGCATTAGATGGCAGCTGATGGCACGGGGGGGCCGCTGGTGACACTGAGGGGTCAGCTGATGGAACTGGGGGGAAGCTGATAGCACTGGGGTGGCAGCTGATGGCACTGGGGTGGCAGCTGATGGAACTGAAGGGGCAGCTGATGGCACTGGGGGAAGCCTGATGGCACTTGGGGGGGATTCTGATGGCACTGGATGGCACTGGGAGAGGGCAGCTGGTGGCACTGGGAGGGGGCAGCTGGTGGCACTGGGGGGAGCTGGTGGCACTGGGGGGAAGATGATGGCAGTGAAGGGGCAGCTGATGGCACAGAAGGGGCCGCTGATGGCACAGAGGGGAAAGCTGATGGCGCCGGGGGCAGCTGATGGCACTGGGGTGGCAGCTGGTGGCACTGAAGGGTAGCTGATGGCACCGCGGGGGGGGGGGGTTTATGGCACTGGGGGGGAAGCTGATGGAATGGGGGGGGCAGCTGATGGCATGGGGCGGCTGATGAGTTTTTATAAAGAAAAAAGTTCTTTTTTTTTTTTAGAGTTTTTATTTCAATAGATTTTTATTGAATTTTCAAAATAAGGACAAACAATATTAAGCGGTCACGTTGTCGGCACTTTACACAGCCATAATGGCAGCGCTAACTAGACCGCAAACATCAAGTATGAACAAAGGAAAGTTACAAACCAAGATAACTCAAATAAAATAATCAACGAAACACAGTATAAAATACGCAGGCGGTATACATTTTGCAGGAAAACACAGTTAAAGCATTCCTAGTGGGCAAGACATTCAGATCTAATCTAGAAGTTGCTGCACAAATGGAGAGGAGCTCCAGAAACTCCACACCCTCTCAAACGCTGTGAATGAGTGACCAGCTCTCGCCAACATTCTCTCGTAAACAAAAGTAGAATTGAGCTTGCGGACAATATCTAACAAGCATGGGCCGAAAGGAAAAGGTGACCCATGACCGTACGAACATGGCGAGGGACCTTGTCTAAATCAATGTATAGCAGAGCTAATGAGGGAGAAGGCGAAATCTGATCACTCAACAGGTCTGAGAGGGGGGGGGGGGGGAGCAGCCAATGCAGCCAATGTTTAAAGAGCTCCTGATTAGTCTGTATTACTACTGGAGAGTTGGCAACAGTAAAATGCCGGATACGTAAGTATTTATAAAAATCAGTATGTGGGATATGGTAGGTATTGTGTAGGTGTTCAAAGGAGTGGAGGTTATCTGTCTCAAACAGTTTCGGTAAGGAGTCTAAACCTCCATCTTGCCAGGATGATACCGTTAAATTGGGAATAAGGTGATTGAACACCACTATGGGTGTAGAGGGGGGGAATGGCTCGGATGTATGCGGGCAAAGTTTGTGAAAGTGGGACCAATTTCCTAATGCCATAGATACCAAGGACGGGACATGAGGTCGAACAAAAGTCGGGTGAAGAGATGCAGGTAGTAGGGATTTGAGATTACGAGATGGAGAAAGTGTTGCTTCTATGTGGACCCAATGTTTAGAGTAGTCAGCCACCCACCACTCCCTCAACTGGGAGATCTGCGACGCTACAAAGTAATCATGAATGTTTGGGAGGCTCAGTCCTCCCTTATTTCTAGCCCTTTGCATTAGAGAGGTCGCGATTCTAGGCCTGCATTGTTTCCAAACGTAGGCATTAAGAAGTTTGCAGCATCTTGTAAAAAAAGTCATTGGGGGAGTGATGGGAAGCGTCTTGAACAAATACAAGATCTTGGGGAGGGCGAACATCTGAAAGGCTGCGATCCAGCCAACCCAGGATGTTTCGTATCTGGCCAAGTTGGAGAGATCCCTCTCCATGGACCTCAGGAACGGGAGGTGATTATTGGCATATAGAGAGGTAAAAGGTGTCGTAAGTTTTATACCTAGATAATCAATCTGACTGTCCTGCCAGTCCAAAAGAAAAGCTTCCTTAAGGGCTAGTATATGGTGAGGGGGGATGTTAATTGGAAGTGCTTGAGACTTAGATGCATTAAGTTTATAAAAAGAGAGCTCACCAAATTGGGATATTATGTTCATAGCTGCTTGGAGGGATTTCTGGGGTTCAGTCAGAGTCAGAATTACGTCATCCGCGTATAAGCTAATGGAATGCTCCCTGTCTCCCACAGTTATCCCGGTAATCTCCGGGCACTGTCGTATTGCTTGGGCTAGTGGCTCAATAGACAATATAAAGATCAAAGGGGATAAGGGGCAACCCTGACGAGTCCCATTGCTAATGTCGAAGGGGTCTGAAAGAGCACCGTTGACCCACACTCTAGCGCTAGGCTGGGTGTAGAGCGATTTGATACCCATCAGGATCGCTCCAGAGACCGCAAATGCAAACTGTTCCCATTTCCACGGACCAGTATAATTATGAAGATACCCCATATATATGTTTTTTGTTCACCAATTTGAAAAAATTAAAAAAGCGCTTTAAAAAAAAAAATTTAATAGCTCGAACCCCTCTTTTGATCGCTTTCACTATACTTGTATTACAATGCACAGTCATTCTACAGGCAGGCTAACACATCCTGCTGGAAGCTGGGACATGGCAGGCCTGGGGCCCTTCAAAAGCCCCCAGGTGCCACGGCAAGTACTCGCCACCCCACAACTGCATTTGTTGGGGTCTGATTGGTGGACAGAGTGAGCATCTGTGGGGTTAAACTGCCAGAGATGGAATCTCAGATGTCGGCAGTGACAAGCGATAGCACAGAACCAGCTCCTCGGGCATCAGCGTGACATACTATTACAGCACAGAATGTTAAAGGGATTATTCAATTTTAAAACAGTGGCCCAGACCTGCTCGGTCCCCAGGGTGGGGGTGATGCTTACCTGATACCCACCACTGAACCGATCTTTGGGCCCCCGGGCCGGCAATTCCACTCCCAGATGCGCTGAGGACAACATCTGTCAATGGGGGCAAGCGTGACCACTATAGCCAATCACAGGCTGCAATAGGGAGCAAGTTTTGGCCTGTGATTGGCTGCAGCAGTCACGTATGCCCCCATTCACAGATGTTGTCCTCAGCGCATGTGGGAGTTGAACTGCTGTCCCGGGGGCCCAAGAGACTGGATCTAGCGATGGGGATCAGGTAAGCATCAAACACTACCCTGGGTCTGGCAGGTCTGGGCCACTATTTTAGTATTGGATAACCCCTTTAAGTACTAGCAAGCAGTGATATAATAGTACATTATAGAACAGCTTAAAGGGATTGTCCAGCTTTTTTTTTTATTTAAACTTGCCTCCAGTCAGCTGGCTGCAGCTCAGTATGGGATTTTACACAAATATTGCAGGATGCAGTGGGGAAAAACCTGAGAAACCCCTTCAAAGCCCTGACAAAGTGCATCTCTATTGCAACATCAAGCATGACTTGCAAAAGCATGTCTCCAGCTACAATGTCCATGTGGCTTAGGCCCCTTTCACACGAGTGAGTTTTCCGCGCGGGTGCAATGCATGACATGAATGCATAGCACCCGCACTCAATCCGGACCCATTCATTTCAATGGGTCTGTGTACATAAGCATTTTTTTTACACAGCATGTTCTATATTCTGCGTTTTTCACGCAGCCCTGGCCCCATAGAAGTGAGTGGGGTTTCAGTGAAAAACGCATTGCATCCAGAAGCGAGTGCGGATGCAATGCGTTTTTCACTGATAGTTGCTAAGAGATGTTGTTTGTAAACCTTCAGTTTTTTATCACGTGCTTTAAAAACGCATCAAAATGCATTGCACCCACGCGGAAAAAACTGAACGCAATCGCAGACAAAATTGACTGAACTTGCTTGCAAAATGGTGCGAGTTTAGCTGAACGCATCCGGACCGAATCCGTCACGCTCGTGTGAAAGAGGCTATAACCACCTCAGCCCCCCTAGCTTAAACGCCCTTAATGACCAGGCCACTTTTTACAATTCCGCACTACACTACTTTCACCGTTTATTGCTCTGTCATGCAACTTACCACCCAAATGAATTTTACCTCCTTTTCTTCTCACTAATAGAGCTTTCATTTGGTGGTATTTCATTGTTGCTGACATTTTAACTTTTTTTGCTATTAATCAAAAATGACATTTTTCACTTTCTGTTGTCATTTTTTTTTTTTTTAAACTATATTTCTATATAAATTTTTCGCAAAATTTATTGTTCTACATGTCTTTGATTAAAAAAAAAATCCAATAAAAGTGTATATTTATTAGTTTGGGTAAAAGCTATAGCGTTTACAAACTATGGTGCAAAAAAGTGAATTTCGGCATTTTGAAGCAGCTCTGACTTTCTGAGCACCTGTCATGTTTCTTCAGGTGCTAGAATGCCAGGATAGTATAAATACCCCCAAATGACACCATTTTAGAAAGAAGACACCCCAAAGTATTCGCGGAGGGGCATGGTGAGTTCATGTATCATTTCATTTTTTTCACAAGTTAACGGAAAATGACACTTTCTGAGGAAAAATAATAATAAAGTTTCCATTTCTGCTAACTTCTGGCAAAAAAATAAAAAATCTCCCACGGAAATGGGGTCATTTGTGGGGTGTGTTTACTGTTCTGGCATTTTGGGTGGGGCTAAATTGTGAGCAGCCATGTAAAACCTAAAGGTACACGTTGGAATTTGGGCCCTTTGCATTCGAGGCTGCAAAAGTGTCACTCATGTGGTATCGCCGTACTCAGGAGAAGTAGGGCAATGTGTTTAGGGTGTATTTTACATATACCCATGTTGGGTGAGAGAAATATCTCTGTAAACTGACAACTTTGTATAAAAAATTTTTAAAAATTGTCATTTACAGAGATATTTTTTACACCCAGCATGGGTATATGTAAAAATACACCCCAAAACACATTGCCCTACTTCTCCCGAGTACGGCGATACCACATGAGTGACACTTTTTTGCAGCCAAGATGCGCAAAGGGGCCCAAATTCCAATGAGTACCTTTTAGGAGGGCATTTTTACGCATTTTTCTTCTCAAGCTTTAGGGCCCCTAAAATGCCAGGGCAGTATAAATACCCCACATGTGACCCCATTTTGGAAAGAAGACACCCCAAGGTATTCCATGAGGGGCATGGCGAGTTCACAGAAAAAAAAAAATTTGGGCACAAGTTAGCGGAAATTGATATATATATATTTTTTTACAAAGTCACATATTCCACTAACTTGTGACAAAAAATAAAATTTTACATGAACTCACCATACCCCTCACAGAATACCGCGGTCACGGCAAATCTCGTCTCTCGCGAGATGACGCGCCGCCACGTCAAGGAGGAACAAGCCTGCCACTGCCTGGACGCAGCCCTGCGTTAGGCGGTCGGCAGGCGGTTAAAGGAGCACTCCCATAAAAGTTTTTATTCTCTGACCTGTTAGAAAAGTACACGATATAATCTGTAGTCAATGTAATCTTCTCTTAAATTACTGTATTTGCAAACCTACCAATTGTCCCTCTTTTGGAGGGACAGTCCCTCTTTTTGACCCAAGTCCCTCTTTGCTCCATAAATATCCCTCTTTTTGATAGGGATAGATTTGCATTGTTACATTTACAATATTGATCCAGAATGTGTTTCCCTGCTTCTATCTATATAATAAAGCCCGCATTACAAATTAATTGAATGCAATTTGGATTTTAGAGATTTTTATATTCAGATAATTTTTGTGTTAAAAATAAATTATTGAAGTACATAAACAGGAAAAGTGGATCTTTCACACAACAAACCATGTGTTCCTCTTTGACCGTCCAAAAATTTGGGAGGCAAGTATTTGTGAGTTATAACCTCCTTTCTGATCCTCAGCTGTCTCATGTGACCAAAACTCTGATCTCCGACTGACACGAGTCAGTTACTTCTCTATTCATTCCTGAGACTGAGACCTCTTTCACATGAACGTTTGTTAAAACGTTTCCCCGTTTACGTTCCGTTTTTTGCGTTCCATATATGGAACCATTCATTTCAATGGATCTGCCAAAAAAACGGAAGGTACTCCGTATGCCTTCCGTGTCCGTATTTTCGTTCAAGGATAGAACATGTCCTATTATTGCCCGCATAACAGACAAGGATAGTACTGTTCTATCAGGGGCCAGCTGTTCCGTTCCGCTCACAGAATGCACACAGACATCATCCGTATTTTTTGCGGACCGCAAAATACTGCAAAAGCCATATGGTCGTGTGCAAGAGGCCTGACATTAAAGGGTTATTCCCATTTGCGTGTTTCATACTTACCTGCTCCCGGCGCGCCGTCCAATTCCTGGTTTCGGCAGGGGGCGGGATCCTTCTTGATTGAAGTCTTCTCCCTGCCGGGCCGCGCGCTGGACTGAACGCGCACGCCGCCGCGCATTCGCCCTGGTAACTTCTTCCTGGCAAGTATAACATACTGGCCAGGAAGAAGTCATCATAGCGCATGCGCGGCGCCGGCCTGCGCTTACGGGAGTACGCGCGCGGCCCAGCCAGGAGAAAAGAAGTCGCCTGCGCAAGCGCGGCCACCGCGATTCCGGAGAAGGGCAGTGGCCGTAACCAGGGGAGATGGAAGACAACAATCAGGTAAGTATATGTTAATTATCTTCTAAGGGGTGGGAATTAGTTAATTAATTATATTTAGAAAAATGATCACTGTTAAATCATTAACAGATAGAAACATAGAATGATTGATTGAACAGTGATTTAACAGTGATCATTAAAATGGGAATACCCCTTTAAGGCTCCCATAGGAATATATGGAGAAACTGACTTCCTGGCCATTCTTCCTGTTTCCTTTTGAGAGTAAGAGTGTTGGTCACATGACACAGCAGAGACTCTGAAGGGAGGTTATAACTCACAAAGATTTCCTTCTCTATAGTTTACATCAGGCATCCTCAAACTGCCGCCCTCCACCTGTTGTAAAACTACAACTTCCACAATGCCCTGCTGTAGGCTGATACCTGCAGGCTGTCCGGGCATGCTGGGAGTTGTAGTTTTTCAACAGCTGGAAGGCTGCAGTTTTAGGATGCCTGGTTTACATCATGTATCTTCCTAATAGGGAAGAGAATGCATTTTTGGGAAGTGCTTCTTTAAGAAATTGATAATATTTCCTAGTGAATGTAGCAGACAAGCGGCACTTGTCTTATAGGCTATAAGACCGCCAATACCAAGGAAACACACATGTGGAGTGAATCTAGAAAGACAGGCTGAAACACAGGAGGGGCCACTGCCTGAAGAAAGACTGTCTGGGAATTACAGCCCAAGCGCTTGGAGCCGTGCACACGTGACCACAATGGATCAGGCACGCAACGCTCTGGGTTACGTCAGGTACTTGCCTCTCCAAAGATGTCTGCTGCGTCCTGCCGCAGCGTCACACTGGACGTCAATTGATGTAGCAGGCAGGTCACTCAGTGAGCGGCGGCTAGGCCTAGTCACCCAGCTTTTGATACCGATTTTGAGCGGTTGCACCGGTGACTATAGACTTCTGCGGGAGGCATTCTACTGACGGTGGCCGACATGGTGCCGTCTACATCCGACATGACCGACGTTGACAAGATTGATATGTCGCTCGGTAAGGAACTTGTCTTCCCTGAGGTAACTGTGTGTGAGGGGAAGCTGGCAGGTCACTGGAAGGGCTTACCGCTTCAGGAGCATCCCTTAGTAAATGGTAGACCTTGAATTGTCACCCAGCTTTCCCGTGCTTCTGAGAGGCAGGATGCCCATGTATCAGTGCAGGCAGGTTGAAGGGCCCTTCCTTTCTTCTCCAGGAAGGGATTTCTAGCTTACAAGCCAGGAGCCTCTCCACATCCAGCCCTGTCCAGGAATTAGAAGTCATCTCCACCATGGACATTGCAGGGCCATGACGGCACACCAGCTGTAGCGAAACTACAACTCCCAGCATGCACACTTGCTTGGCTTTTCTCAGAACTCCTATAGAAATGAATGCTGGGAGTTGTAGTTTCACGGCAGCTGGAGGTTGCTGCCCCCGCTATACATGCTAGCAGGGTAAACAAGATGGCAGAACGGCGGCACATCATTTAGATTGGATAGCAGCATGTTTTCAGTGCACATAGGCCGGCTCTTTTTCCTATAGAGTGAAAGCGCTGGATTGCAGGGAAAAGTGAATCAAGCCAGTAAAGGAAGCAATATGGACAATCCCAATACATTAGTAACTGCCTTGTATTAGCCTCTACATGATAAATGCCATCTACTGAAGTGAGACAATCGCTTTAATCCTTTCTGGCTTTCTTGTGGTAGGACAATCCCTTAATTAGGGCTGGGCAATTTCGCCCCCCAAAATATTCTCAATGATTTTCAATATAAGGACGATTATTAATTTTTCTTGATTTAAATTTTTTCTGTTAATAACGTGCAGTGTTCACAGTATGGTATAGCTTGCATTTATTTATTTTTGTGGGGATAGGAAAAAACTATTCAGTTTATTTGTTGCATTTTGTAACGTTTATGGGGCAGCTTAAATAATATCATTATTGTATATATTATGGCAACACAATAGTGCTGTGTACAGTAATATACAAGAACTGCTGCCGAGTACAATGAATACAAGATGAGGGCACTTCTGACAATTCCACCAAATATTCTACAGTAAGAAGTGGCTTATTTTCAGCATGTAATAAAGCTGCCGTCACTGTCCCTGCACACATCCTGATCATCGTGGACCGCCATCACTGTCCCTGCACACATCCTGATCATCGTGGACCGCCATCACTGTCCCTGCACACATCCTGATCATCATGGACCGCCATCACTGTCCCTGCACACATCCCGATCATCATGGACCGCCATCACTGTCCCTGCACACATCCCGATCATCGTGGACCGCCATCACTGTCCCTGCACACATCCCGATCATCGTGGACCGCCATCACTGTCCCTGCACACATCCCGATCATCGTGGACCGCCATCACTGTCCCTGCACACATCCCGATCATCGTGGACCGCCATCACTGTCCCTGCACACATCCCGATCATCGTGGACCGCCATCACTGTCCCTGCACACATCCCGATCATCGTGGACCGCCATCACTGTCCCTGCACACATCCTGATCATCGTGGACCGCCATCACTGTCCCTGCACACCTCCTGATCATCGTGGACCGCCATCACTGTCCCTGCACACCTCCTGATCATCGTGGACCGCCATCACTGTCCCTGCACACCTCCTGATCATCATGGACCGCCATCACTGTCCCTGCACACATCCTGATCACCATGGACCGCCATCACTGTCCCAGCTCACACTTTGATCTTCATGGACCGCCATCACTGTCCCTGCACACATCCCGATCATCATGGACCGCCATCACTGTCCCTGCACACATCCTGATCATCATGGACCGCCATCACTGTCCCTGCACACATCCTGATCATCATGGACCGCCATCACTGTCCCTGCACACATCCTGATCATCATGGACCGCCATCACTGTCCCTGCACACATCCTGATCATCATGGACCGCCATCACTGTCCCTGCACACATCCTGATCATCATGGACCGCCATCACTGTCCCTGCACAAATCCCGATCATCATGGACCGCCATCACTGTCCCTGCACACATCCTGATCTACATGGACCGCCATCACTGTCCCAGCTCACACCTTGATCTTCATGGACAGCGCAGATCTTTGCACTTGCAGCAATTTTCATCCGTCCGATTCTCCGCATGTTTGCCAGGTTTCGGCCAAATCTCTGCCATCCCCATTTTAGTGAAAGGGGCCTGGCAGGTGTCAGGTAGCTTCTGGCAATGCTGAATCTTTGCTTTTCGCTTAATGTTAGTGGACACGTTTGATTCTTACCTTTGTAACCTTTTCTTTTTTTATAGATGACATTATTAGGTTAAATAAGCAAGAACAGCACAACCAAGCTTTGTTCAATGGAGGAGCACAAACACATTTTTTCAATCAGTTTAGAAGCAACAAGGGACAGTGGAGTGCGCGGTGGCAGACTGGTATGTGGAATCGCGGTGCTGTGTTAATCTTTCAATGCTCAGAGGAATTCATTGGTTATTTAGTGTTTTTGTTTTTTTGTGTGTTTTTTTTTAGGTGCTGGAAACATTGTGCAGAAGCGCCCCTATGGTGCCAAGACAGCATTGCGTAGGATGTCCTCGTGGAGCGGAGTTAGCCCTTTGAATCGTCCACTTCGTATGAGGGTAAAATATTCTACTCCTTTGTTTTCATATTTTCACTAAGCTTTTTAACCCCTTAAGGACCCGCGCCATAGATGTACGGCGCTGGTGGATGTAACTTAAGGACCTGTGCCGTACATGTACAGCTGTCTGATCAGGCAAGTGCTGCGCCCGCCCGATAAGCGGCAGGGGTTCGGCAGTGACTGGTAGCCGGACCCCTGCTGTATGCGCCCGCATCAGTGAAAACACAGATGCCGACGCATTAACCCTTGCACCCCCGCGGTCAGCGCTGACCGCGGCACGTGCGGTATCCTGCCGGGTCCAGGGTGGCCATCGGGTCCCTGCACTGCTGTGACAGGGACCCGACGGGATAGGAGGTAGCCTGATGCCTTAGGCCTCTTTCACACTTGCGTTGTGAAGATCCGGCGTGCACTTCCGTCGCCGGAATGCACGCCGGATCCGGCACAACGCAAGTGAACTGAAAGCATTTGAAGACTGATCAGTCTTCAAAATACTTTCAGTGTTACTATGGCAGCCAGGACGCTACTAGCGTCCTGGTTGTCATAGTAGCAGTGGGGAGCGGCATACTTACATTCCGTGCGGCTCCCGGGGCGCTTCTGAATGACGTAAGAGCGCCCCGCGCGCATGGATCACGTGATCCATGCGATCACGTGATCTATGCACTGGGGCGCCCTGACGTCATCCTGGAGCGTCCCGGGAGCCGCACGGAATGTAAGTATGCCGCTCCCCCACTCCCCCGCTGCCCCTACTCTTTACTATGGCAACCAGGACTTTAGCGTCCTGGCTGCCATAGTAACCATTGACAAAAAGCTAAACGTCGGATCCGGCGATGCGCGGAAACGACGTTTAGCTAAAGGCCGGATCCGGACTAATGCCCTTCAATGGGCATTAATTCCGGATCCGGCGTTGCGGCATGTCTTCCGGATTTTTGGACGGAGACAAATCCGCAGCATGCTGCGCTTTCGTCAACGTCCAAAAAACGTTGACATACTGAACGGAAGACATCCTGATGCATCCTGAACGGATTTTTCTCCATTCGGGATGCATGGGGATAATCCTGATCAGTAGCTTTCCGTCCTAGAGACCCGAGGACGGATCTCTAGGACGGAAAGCTAAAACGCTGATGTGAAAGAGGCCTTACTTGGGCATCGTGGCTGCCTTCCGTGAGAGGCAGGAAGCTGTAAGTGTATTACACTGGTAATACACTTACAGCCAATGCATTACAATACAAAAGTATTGTAATGCATTGTAAAGGGGATCAAACCCCCCAAAAATTAAAGTCTCAGAGTGGGACAAAAATAAAAAGGATAAAAAAGGAAAAAAACATTATTTCTATAATAAAAAAAATAAAAAAATAGTTTCTAGTAAAAAAAATAAAAAAATGGCACTTTCCCAAAATAAAACACACAAAACTGTGTGTTTTTGTTTTATTGTGTTAAATGTAAAAAATAAAAAAGTAGACATATTGGGTATCGCCGCATCCGTAACAACCTGCTCTTTAAAAAACCACATGACCTAACACCGTAAAAAAAAAAATATATGAAAAAAAAGATGTTTTCTGTTACCTTACATCACAAAAAGTGTAATACCAAGCGAAAAGTCATATGCACCCTAAAATAGACAGTCGCCCAAAAAATAAAAAAAATATGGCTTTCAGAATATGGAGATACAAAAAAATCTTTTTTTCAAAAACGGTTTATGTAAAACTGAAACAAACAACCAAAAAAGTAATCATATTTGGTATTGTCGCGTCCGTAACAACTTGCTGTATAAAAATACCACATGATCTAACCTGTCAGATGAACATTGTAAATAACAAAAAATAAAAACGGTGCCAAAACAGCTATTTTTTGTTACCTTGCCTCGTAAAAAGTGTAATATAGAGCAACCAAAAATCATATTTACCCTAAAATAGTACCAACAAAACTGCCACCTTATCCCGTAGTTTCCAAAATGGTCCTTAAAGAGGACCTTTCACCAGAAATGTCATGTCTATATTAATATCTGACATTACTTGCCTGCCCCAGTGGTGCTTATTCCTGTATTCTTATTTTCTTTTGTGCCCCCGTTTGTCCGTGGTGCCCCCCACAATATTTGCCGCCATGTATGCTAATGAGCCATTCGGCTCAACTGGGCGGGCCTGCAAAAGGTCTCTCCAGCGTGTCTGCCTTCCCCCTGGCACGGAGCTCAACCAATCAGCGCGCTCCGCTCTTAGCCAGGGAGAAGACGCTCCAGTTCTCGTGAAATTCGCGCCACTGGGGGCAGGCTAGTAATGTCAGATATTAATATAGACATGAAATTTCTGGTGAAAGGTCCTCTTTAAGATGAAAAATGGCAGGGTCCTGAAGGGGTTTAATAATTTTCCAGTTTGTGAATACCTGTAAGAACTGTGTATATGCACAGGTAAGCAGTTTTGTCATCTAGCTTCTGCAGTGCTAGAACATGGAGAAGTTTGGGTTATCAAGCTATAGGTCCTGTGTTGTCTAATGTCACTTAGCGAAAAATCATACTCTTCCATGCTACATTTGCCCTTTTTGCTATCATGGCTGAATGTTGTTAAAGGGGTTTAATAATGATGACTTATCTGTGTTGAGGATGGATTCCATATGCTTTCTATGGATCCACACTCCACTTGCTGAGCAGAGACATTGACCCTCGGGTACAGAGCACTGATTTTAGCAAAGGCTTTGGTCACCCGTAAAATATTAACCAACCACAAATGACTTGGTTTGGGAGGGATTGTTATAGGTTGATGCATTTCTTGTACATGTCATCTTGTATGGCTCTTGTCCGGAGGTGGACTGGATTCCACCAATGTTTACTGGAAAATGTACTCTCGAGATCATTTGTGGATTTTGTATTTTCTTTATTATGCATCTTTAAAATAAAATATGATTTGATTCAAAAAACAAATGACTTGGTTTGGTCATATGAAAGGGGTTAAGATGGAAATATTGTCATGGTTTTTATACCAGTTTCAACCAATTCCCTTCCTGATCCCAGCAGCATTTTTTTAAAGGTCTCAAAGGGGCAATACATTTGTTTGAGGCAAGACTTGGCATACTGGTTCCACATTGGTACCAACAAAAAACGGATGACTATCTCCCTCGATCGCCTTGCCCTAGATTTTGCTGGACGACAGACCAGCCACCTCAGGTTTCCCTCTTCTTACCCAACACCAACCATCAGAGAGTGGGTGACAGAGATTTACCACTTATGGCTGAAGCAGGTCTGATCAAGTTCTGTTTACCTAGATGCCATGGACCTCCTTTCTCCATAACTAGCTACGTTGATGCCACAGAAACAGAAAATCTCCCTTTCAGGTGCAGCTTATGTGTTGTAACTGGACCTTAGGAAAATGCATCTATACAGACTAATTCTGGTTACCTTTTGGTATTTGTACCTCCCTTCGAGGTGCATCATTTTCAATGTGCTCTGTATTCCTCTGTTTATATTAATTTTTTTTTTCTTATTATGAAGATAATTTTTTTTTCTTAATCTAATCACACTCTGTGATATACAGGGTGGCCCTCGAAAAAGCAGCCCGCCTCCAGCGATGGTCATTCATATTGTCATGCTAAGTGGATTTATTTATTTTTTTTATTTTTTTTTATTGCCCACAAGTCCCAAAAGATGCAGAAAGTGGTCTCCGTTCGCACATATGCATCTCTGGGCACGTCGGATTATGTTGGCTGATACTGCTTGCAGCTCTTCAAAAGTGATCGAGCAGAAGAAAAAATGTCCTGGTTTTTCCAACAAGATGGGGCAACATGCTGCACCACACGGAGCTCACTGGCACGGGTTCATGAACTCTGAGCAAGGGGTTATGAACACCACGTTCCCCTGACTTGTCCACATGCAATTTTAATCTGTGGGGAAATTATAAAACAGAAAGTGTACACTAATAATCCACATCCCCTGGATGAGCTAAAAAAAACCTCACAAACACTATCCGCAGCATCACTGCTGAAGAGCTGCAAGCAGTGCAGTACAGAATAGGGATAGCCAGAAATGTATTGGGTAGAATTTTGTAAAGATCTAAACTACTATTATTGTAAACCGTTGGATCTCTCTTCTTTTCTGTTGCATTTGTAGAATTCAGCACCTCAGCGGCTGCCTTTCCGGAGAAAAATGAACTTTTCAAGACCCATGGACTTGGCAAGCAGGTCTACAACAGCATTGCACAGATATCCATTTAATAGGTAATTTAGACCTTAACTTTTCATTAGGATACACACAGAATGCCATATGGATCTATGATGATTCCAATTTAAACAGGTTATCCAGCATTATATCAGACCTCACATAGTGGCCGACCGACGGTGGTGATCATACTTACCTGGTCCCAGCCACTGGGTTTGGTCTTGCCAGCTGGCTCTTCATCTCCCTGGTGCTCTGATACAAACCTCCCGACGACAGGGGTACATGTATGCTGCTGATAATGAATTGAACAAAATGAAGGAAGAAAGAATGTGGTCTCAATCGTTTCTGCTGCATTCAGTTTGCATCGGCCTTTGTAATATGGCCACCACAAGCGAGCGCCAACTAATGTGTTCTCATCCAATAACGCTCACACTGCCCAAAGACTGGGCAGCGTAGTACCACTCTTACTAGAATGTGGCATCAGAAAATGACACATTGTTTAAATAATTTTTATGTGTAACATATTTCTAAAAAAGTTTTGATGACATTTTTATTTTCTATGTCAATATCTGTATTTAAAGGGTTTCTGTCACCAACTTTTGACATTATAAGCTGTCTGACATTAGCTATGTGCTAATGTCAGACCAGCTTGATAATGTCTTTTTTATAAAAATCCGCTGTATATATAGTCTGAAAAACTTACTTTTATATTATGTAAATTAGGCTCTAGGAGCAGGGGGGGCGTTGCCCTGCTCCTAGCGGCTCCGTCCGGCAACCTGCTGACACGCCCCTTCACACTTTGATTGACAGTGCAGGGCAGCGATCCTCCTGCACTGTCTCGTTCTGAAATCGCGCGCCCGCGCCGCCGCTCTGTATTCGGCGCAGGCGCGGTGAGCAGAGGACGCTGGTGCCTGCTGTCCTCTGCTCACCGCGCCTGCGCCCGAATACAGAGCGGCGCGCGGCGCGCGATTCAGAACAGACAGTGCAGGAGGATCGCTGCCCTGCACTGTCAATCAAAGTGTGAAGGCGTGCCAGCAGGTTGCCGGACGGAGCCGCTAGGAGCAGGGCAACGCCCCCCCTGCTCCTAGAGGCTAATTTACATAATATAAAAGTAAGTTTTTCAGACTATATATACAGCGGATTTTTATAAAAAAGACATTATCAAGCTGGTCTGACATTAGCACATAGCTAATGTCAGACAGCTTATAATGTCAAAAGTTGGTGACAGAAACCCTTTAAACAAAAAACATAAAATCTTGCAGTTCTTGCTCTGGCCACTACGCCTAATAGGCTCCACTTCTTGGTCTGTACAGATCACTTTACTTCAGTTACCCTGCTCATCTGTCATTCTAATCCTGCCTGTAATGCTATCACCTTTGTGTATAGATAAAACAGGGTCCACCCTACTCAATAGGTTATCAAAGCTTTTCTAGTCTTTCCTTGTACGGTAATCTCTGCACAGGGCATGCCTAGAAAACTTTCTCATAGAAGTCAGTGAGGTCTCCTCCTGTCCATTGTTGCTGCCGTAAAGCAGTTCTCTGAATACAGCTAAGGCAAGATGGCCGTCCCCGTAATCATATTCAGGAAATGGAATAAATAAGTATGCAGTTGAAAATAAAAACGGATTAAAACATAATTATGCGAGTCACGATCAGGTTCTAACTGCCAGATTAAATTTTTGGTGACACATTTCTTTTAAGGCTGTAAAGCAGACGTCTGAATGACCCTATTAAAGGGGTTTCTCTGGTTTATGGAAAAATTCGACATCTTTGTGTTTTCAGTTTCTCACCATTTTCAAGATATGTTTGTGTTTTCAGTGAACAAGAACATTTTGTTTAGATTTACAGCAGGGTGTGAACCAGTACATAGCTACTAAATGCTTATTTTCCACCATAATTTGCAAATAAATTCTTTAAAAATAAGACAGTGATTTTTCTGGATTTTTTTTTTTTCTCATTTTGTCTCTTAGTTGAGGTATACCTATGATGAAAATTGCAGGCCTCTCTCATCTTTTTAAGTGGAAGAACTTGAACAATTGGTGGCTGACAAAATATTTTTTTGTCCTAGTTATATTCCAGTCTAGACAATGGTCTGTGAGCTTAACTGCCTGGACTCCAGTCATTCTTTTTAGCAACAGCCAGATGGGTTTATCTTGCCGCTGATGTCTTTAAAGAAGGAACCCGATGGCTTATAGTCCCGTTTAAAGGGGTATTCCAGTTATGTTAAGTTATCCCCTATCCCTCACTGATTATGAGAATGGGAACCGCAGAGCGCTGTACTTGGCTATCTCCGGAACTCCCATAGAAATGAATGGAGCGGCTGAGCTCATGCCGCCCTGTTCATTTTGCAGGGCTCAGCGGAATACGGGGTCACCATTCTCGTGATCGATGGTGGTCACAGTAGTAGGACCCCCACAGATCTAATAGTTATCCCCTATCCTGTGGAACTGGGTAGCCTACCAATATGGCTGGTATACCATGATAATGGTGTGGTGGAGTTGGCTAACTGCTCTTTCGTGCATGGCTTTTCTACCATGTCCTCAGCCATTGACATGTAACTAACTTACTGCTGCTGAATGTAGAATAAAGCTGAACACTGTACACATTAGTATAATGTCAGTGGTACCTGATGACAGTCAAATATGTACAGGGAGCTTCCAACACTCTCCTGACATGATGTCCGGAGAGAGAGGGGTCTGGTAAATTGCATCTTTTTGTCCGATCTTTTTGTTCTCTGGCAGCCGCTTTATCTTCTGTCCCTATTAAGAACACATGGATTTTTTACGTGGTTTGGTAAAAAAAAAATTTTGAAATTTTTTTTTTATCTGAATGTTGTTCTTTAAAACTTTTTAATCGTTACAAATTGAACCATAAAACTTTTTAATCGTTTGCCTTAATATTTCAGCAATTATTCTTACACAAACACCTTTAGAAGTGGACTGAGAATGAGGCAGCAGAGAGACAATCGACAAGCCACGTATTTCCTTAGGAGAGGCCTGAAGGTATTTCCATCTGGAATAATGAGAATCTGAAAGGCTTTTTGAAATTTAAGCAGAATTATAATGGTCATACATGATTTTGATGAAACCTGCTGACAATGTAATGTGTATGGGGGCAGCCTGACATGCACAGTTCTCTCCCTATTATACACTTGTTTGAATGAACATTACCTTATATTGTAATACAGTAAGATGAGTGGCTACAGAGCACCTCCGATAGAGAGAAATAATGCTGGGAAAAAAAAATCCGTCTTGGGTTTCCTACATTTCCTCCACATGTAGGTCCTCTCCAAGTTACTAGATTTGTCTGTGGGTTACACTTGCATGTGGCTGCTTTAGAGAAGTTTTTTTTATAAGCTTCTTGCAGGGTTAATTTGTTGTAATGTGCCATTTACATTGTACTTAGAAAGCAATCTCATTATATTCAATTCCATATACAGTGTAGGGGAACAGCTCTATCTTTGGCGATTTCGGTCACAGATATCTCGCTGAAAACCGTGTTGCAGTTCAAACAGTGCGTTTATTTGGCCACCAGCAGCAACAAAACGATACAAATAAAATCCTGTCCGTCTGTGCTCTGACTAAACATAAACAATGCGTCCTTAACTCTGTTATAAGTCCCAGTTCGTACCTGGAACCAGGTGCGGCTTACCCCAGCCATACAGTCCGTCCCACAGCCTCCTGGCTGTAACAAGCTCAATATCTTTATGGGGGAGTGTGGCCTGGTAGTCCTCCAAACTCAGGCCTCATGACCGTTCAGTCATGGCGTCCCCGAAATGTTCTGGCTAGCACCTAGCCCCGTGGTCCCTCAGCCCACCCGGCTGAGACCACTTGTACAGAGACTCTCTCCCCCAGACTGACACACTGGGAGGCGCCTTATGCCAGCCTGATTACAGCTGGCCTCTCCTGCCATCACCTCAGGTGAAAGGGAATTCCTGTGCCAGAAGGGTGTGGACTGGCAGATCCCTCTACCAAACCTATCTGCCAGTCCAAGTAAAATCCAGCCCAAAAAATGTGTACAAAACTGTCTCCGCAAACTATGCTTTGCTGAGACTACTGCCACTCTCTGGATTTTAGTTCTCTCTCCCATCTGAGTTACCTGAGTGGGACAAACACACCTTCCAGCATTGTTCACATCACCACAACAGTAAGTCCATAAAAACACCATCTGCCTTGGTTCATGAGACTTGTTGTCTTGCCAGCTGGCTACATTTACAATGCATGTTACCCCTTGCTGATTAAGTCACCCATTCTGTTGTAAATCACCGGTCTCCACATTTATTAGCTCTTTAAGGGGTTTTTCGGGTGTTCTGATAGGTGGGGGTCCGACTACCAGCGCCCATCAGCTATTTAAAGAGATGGAGTGCCGCAGCCTCTTCCTAGGCCTGGGACATCACCTTCATCATTCATATAACCTTGGTGCAGATGTTGTTTGCAGTCAAGGATTGGCAGCATCAATAGTAGTGAGCTACTAGTCAACAGCTTAGAAAGTATGTTCAAGTTGCCAAAGAGCCGCTCTTGGCATGTGGGTGGGAAACACCACCTTGGTAGTAAATGTAAGATGCTTAAAACAATTCAGGGGGCAAGTATCCAAGTCATATTATTTCATCTGTTTTAGGTCCAGACAAGAATGGACAGTGATCAGGAAATTCAAGACCTGAACAGAAATCGTGCGTAAGTATAAATTGTTTGAAGGGTTTGACTTGACGAAGAATTGCCTATGACGTGACCGGGTCTCTTTCAGTTTAATAGTACAAGTACATTACTAGGTTCATGGGTGTAAGTTCATCTACAGCAGAGGGAGACATTGGGTGTAAGTTCATCTACAGGTATCATTGCAAGAAAGCCGTGGAAGAATTAGTTCTATTTCCTATATATTTTCAGATGGAGGACATCTATGAATAGAAGTGGTCTTCTGACTGTATCATTTGGTAATCCCTCAGCTGTACCAAGGTAAGTAGGCTGTGTTTTATGAGTGGCAGTGTGTTTTTTTTTTTTTTTTATTTCCCTTTTGTTTTTTGGGCCTTTGTTCGTATTTTGTAGTTTCTGTCACAGAATTTATGCTTAATGTTTGCCTTCAACAGCAGTATGGGTACAATGTTGCCGAGACCTCCGTTGCCCTTTTTTTTGAAAAAGGAAGGTGCAGAACCCAAGGTTCCCAAGGGGGTTCAACTTGACTTTGATATAAACAGTGTTGCTAAACAGGTAACTTATTATTTTATTTACTTTTTTTTTTTAAGCACCACATCTGTAGACGAAACAGATTCTTGCATTTTTACATTAAAGGACATCTGTCAGCAGATTTGCACCTATGTAACTGGCTGGCCTGTAGCATGTGCTCTTGGCAACTGAAGAGATCTGTGTTGGTCCCATGTTCATATGTGCCCGCATTGGTACTTAAGGACCAAGGGTGTACATGTACGCCCTGTGAATATCCGATCACCGCTGCGCACGTGGCGGTGATCGGAACAAGATGCCTGCTGAAATCAATCAGCAGGCATCTTGGCACAATGCCCAGGGGGGGTCCTGTGACCCCCCCCATGTCAGCGATCGCAGCAAACCGCAGGTCAATTCAGACCTGCGGTTTGCTGCGCTATGTGCGATCTCTGATCCGCAGGGATCAGAGACTAAAATATGCCCCAAAGGTTAATTTTTAACCCCCCCCCCTGCACCCCGCCATCTTAGTGTCCCCCCGGGCGGTGCAGGGGGGGGGATTGCGGGCGGTGCTGCGGGTGGGCGGCGCGGGAGGCGGGCAGTGCGGCAGGCGGGATCGCAATTGCGATCCCCCGCCTGCCTCCTTTCAATTGATTTCCCTGGTGCCTAGTGGGTATAGCAGGGGATCAGCACATTGCTGACCCCCTGCTATAAACTGCTGACATCTGTGCTGCAGATGTCAGCAGTTTAGTACGGACCGCGGTATAGAAGGTGTTAACATGGAGGGAGCTCCCTCCCTCTCCCATCGAGGGGCAGCCGTACCTTTGCAGCCCCCCCGACGGCATAGGATAGTAGAGGGAGGGAGCTCACCTCTCTTCCCATCACCCGCTGCTCTGTAATGGCAGCGGGTGATGGTTACCATGGCAGCAGGACGCTTTCAGAAGTGTCCTGCTTGCCATGGTATAGTAACTCTGGTCAGACTGTGAAAAGTAAAAAAATACAGTGCAGTACACTATATAGTGTACTGTTCTGTATTATATAGACACCAGATCCACTGGATCTACAAGAACCAAGTGGGTCTGGGTCAGAAAAATACATATCACTGAATAAAAACAAAAACAAATAAACTACACATATTAGGTATCGCCGCGTTCGTAAAAATCTCCTCTATAAAAATATCACGTGACCTAACCCCTCACGCAAATACCGTAAAAAAAAACACAAGAAAATGGTGTAAAAAAGCCATTTTTTGTCACCTTGCATCACAAAAAGTGTAATACCAAGTGATCAAAAATATGCCTCCCAAAATAGTACCAATAAAACCGCCATCTCATCCCGCAAAAAATGAGTCTTTATATAGGACAATCGCCCAAAAAAATATGGCTCTCAGACTATGGAGACACTAAAACATAATTTTTTTTTTCTAAAATGCTATTATTGTGTTAAAGTAAAATAAATAAATAAAAAGTATACATATTATGTATCGCCGCGTCCGTAAAAACCTGCTCTATAAAAATATCACATTATCTAACCCCTCAGGTAAATACTGTTAAAAAAATAAAATAAAAACAATGTAAAAATAAACATTTTTGTCACCTCACATCTCAAAAACTGTAATAGCAAGGGATCAAAAACTTATATGCACCCAAAAATAGTGCCAATCAAACCGTCATCTCATCCCGCAAAAAAATTATACCCCATATAGGACAATCACCCCCAAAAAAATAAATAAATAGGGCTCTCAGACTATGGAGACACTAAAACATAATTTGTTTTGTTTTAAAAAATGATAATATTGTGTAAAACTTAAATAAATAAATAAAAAGTATACATATTTGGTATCGGCACGTCCGTCGCAACCTGCTCTATAAAAATAACACATCACCGAACCCCTCAGGTGAACACAAAAAAAAAAAAAAAATACGGTGTCAAGAGCCATTTTTGTCACCTTACATCACAAAAAGTGTAATAGCAGGCGACCAAAATGTCATATGCACCCCAAGATAGTTCCAATCAAACCGCCATCTCATGTCGCAAAAAATGAGCCCCTACATAAGACAGTCGCCCAAAAAGTAAAAAAAATATATGGCTTTCAGAATGTGAAGACACAAAAAAATCATTTTTTTCAAAAATGCTGTATTATGTAAAACTGAAACAAAACCCCCCAAAAAGTAGCCATATTTGGTATTGCCGCGTCCGTAGCAACCTGCTCTATAGAAATAGCACACAATTTAACCTGTCAGTTCAATGATGTAAATAACAAAAAATAAAAACGGTCCGAAAATAGCTATTTTTTGCAAATTTTCCATTTTAATCAATTTTTCCAGTAACAAAGCAAGGGTTAACAGCCAAACAAAACTCAATATATATTGCCCGATTCTCTAGTTTGCAGAAACACCCCATATGTGGTCGTAAACTGCTGTATGGCCAAACGGCAGGGCGTAGAAGGAAGGGAACGCCATATGGTTTTTGGAAGGCAGATTTTGCTGGACTGGTTATTTGACACCATGTCCCATTTGAAGCCCCCCTGATGCACCCCTACAGTGGAAACTCCAAAAAAGTGACCCCATTTTGGAACGTACGGGATAAGGTGGCAGTTTTGTTTGTATTATTTTAGGGTAAATATGATTTTTGGTTGCTCTATATTACACTTTATTTGAGGCAAGGTAACAAAAAATAGAAATTCGAAATTTCATCTCCATTTGCCAATAACTCTTGTGGAACACCTAAAGGGTTAACAAAGTTTGTAAAATCAGTTTTGAATACCTTGAGGGGTGTAGTTTCTTAGATGGAGTCACTTTTTGGAGATTCTACTCTAGGGGTGCATCAGGGGCTTCAAATGGGACATGGTGTCAAAAATCCAGTCCAGCAAAATCCGCCTTCCAAAAACCATATGGCGTTCCCTTACTTCTGTGCCCTGCCGTTTGGCCATACAGCAGTTTACGCCCACATATGGGGTGTTTCTGAAAACTACAGAATCGGGGCAATAAAAATTGAGTTTTGTTTGGCTGTTAACCCTTGCTTTGTTACTGGAAAAATGGATTCAAACGGAAAATTTTCCAAAAATCGAAATTCTGAAATTTTATCTCCATTTGCCATTAACTCTTGTGGAAAACCTAAAGGGTTAATGACGTTTGTAAAATCAGTTTTGAATACCTTGAGGGGTGTAGTTTCTAGAATGGGGTCATTTTTGGATGGTTTCTATTATGTAAGCCTCACAAAGTGACTTCAGACCTGAACTGGTCCCTAAAAAGTGGGTTTTTGAAAATTTCTGAAAAATTTCAAGATTTGCTTCTAAACTTCTAAGCCTTGTAACGTCCCCAAAAAATAAAATGGCATTCCCAAAATGATCGATACATGAAGTAGACATATGGGGAATGTAAATCAATAACTTTTTTTGGGCGGTATTACTATGTATTATAGAAGTAGAGAAATTGAAACTTGGAAAATTGCTAATTTTTCCAAATTTTTGGTAAATTTGATATTTTTTTATAAATAAAAATGAAATTTTTCGACTTAATTTTACCAGTGTCATGAAGTACAATATGTGACGAAAAAACATTCTCAGAATGGCCTGGATAAGAAAAAGAGTTTTAAAGTTATCACCGCATAAAGTGACACTGGTCAGATTTGCAAAAAATGGCCTGGTCCTAAGGTGAAAATGAGCCCGGTCCTTAAGGGGTTAATATTTCGGTGTGTGTGTGTGTGTGTGTGTGTGTGTGTGTGTTTTTTTATTATTACTTTTTATTTAGGGGTTAGGACCTGGGATCTTTTCATCCCTTGTCCTATTCACCCTAATGGATCTCTATCAGGGTGAATAGGATCTCACACTCTCCCTGCTTCCCTGTGCTCTGTGCACACAGCAGCAGGGATCCCCCATGATAGCCAGGGCTTCAGTAGGGTCCTGGCTGCCATGGTAACCGATCGCAATGTAGGGCTCCAATCGGTTACCATGGCAGCCAGGACGCTACTGAAGCCTTGGCTGCCATGGGGAACTGCCACCAATGGAGGGGACCCTGTGGCCACTGCCACCAGTGATCTAAAAACTTTAATACTGGGAGGGGGGCGGGATTGAGGGCGCCCTGCCCACTCATTTAGTTTAATATGGCGTTGGGGTCGCACTGCCCACACAATAATTAACCTTTAATACAGATAGAGGAGGTGGATACTGCCGGCACCCACCTCCCGTATCTGTATTAAAGGCTAATAATCATCGTGTAGGCAGGACCGGGGCAGAGCGGCAGGCTGGGTACTTGTTGCAGGCGGAGGAAGAGGAGGAGGCAGCTGCCATTAGTTGCAGGCGGGGGAGGAGGCGCAGCAGTTCTCTCCTCCCATGTCCCTCCTCCCGCACTAATCACCGGCGGCCGCGTCATAGGAGGGAGGGATTCCCTACCTCCCTCCTTCCCCACTATCTACGGCCTCAGGGAACACAGCGTGTACCGAGCGCTGCACACGCCGTGTCCTCCCATAACAGGAGATACTAGACTGCGCAGTAGCACGGTCTAGTATCGAAAAAATGAACATCCCGATACCGAATCGATACTGGCATAAAAGTATCGATTGGGTATTGAAAGTTCGATACCTGAAACAACCCTAATGCAAATGAGCCTCTAGGAGCAACGGGGATATTGCAGTTACACCTAAAGGCTCAGCTCCTTCTGCAACTGCTGTGCCCTCTGCACTTTGTGGCAGGGCCAGGCAGTGAAAACATCATTACGCCTGGCCCTGTGAACATAAGACCAAAACACATGCCCTGAGCTGCCAAGCACACATGCAACAGGCTAGCCAGTTTCTTAGGTACAAATCTGCTGACCAATGCCCTTTAAAAGGGGTTGTCCATGATTAGAAAAACATGCTTTCTTTCAAAAACACCACCCTTGTCAGCAGGTTGTATGCAGAATGGCTGCTTTGCCCTATTAAAGCATTTATCCAACCCCTATAATTTTCCCCCTAATGCCTGGGCCCCTCATATAGATTATGCTTACCGTGCACCACGTTGATCCTGATGCCCGCACGGCCGCCGCTGCATCTTCCTGTCTCGCAGATCGAAACATCCGGCAACAGGGGTGTGCAGCCATTTATAGCAGGCCTCAACAAGGACGAGCCTCTCTAGCATCGCGGGTGACACTAGGGAGGCTCGTCCCCGTCGTGGCCTGCTATATAGCTGCCCACCCCCATTGCCGGATGTTTTGATCTGAGCGATGGGGAGATGCACCGGTGGCCGTGCAGGGATGCGAAGCGACACGGGTGCCGGGGAGCAAGGTAAGTATAATCTATATGAGGGGTCCGTGAATTAGGGGGGACATTATAGGGGTTGGATAACCACTTTAACTCCAGTGGATCTGAGCTATGATACCCAAGACAATCTATAGACAGGATGCTGGTGTTTTTTCTTGATTTTCTATATCTCACATTGTGTAAGCTAAGTTTTGCTGTGTGATTATATAATTTATTTATTTTTTTACTAGACTGGAATCACGCTGAACGAGCGGTTCAAGATTCTGAAGGAACAAAGACTGTCTCAGAATGTGAACAAAGGAAGCAGATTTGTGACTGTGGGATGAGCTCTGGCCCTTGCCTAGGGCTATGCTCTGTTTACGTTCATTTTTGTATTTTACCTGACTTTAATGCAGAGGCCAAGAAGTAATGTCTCCTGCACCAAGGCTACGGCTCTTCATATTTTTTTTTCAGAGCTATAAAGTGGAGAACTTTGGTATTGTTTGTACTGTGAAATACAGATAAAAGAATTTATAAACCAGAAAAGTGAAATGCCTTGGCTAGAGTTGAAATACAGATACATAGTTAACATTTTTATTTTGCTGGAGGAGATGGTTTCCATGTTATGACCTGGACTGTTGAGGTTTTCCTACACTGTTCTTTCTTGTACAGTTTTATGTATACTCTACAACCTGTATAATTAGTAAATATCAAAAGCCTACAAAGTGAAGATTTACTTTATTTCCAAAATACTTCAATATGAGCAGAGGATCTTCTGCTGAAGTCTTGGTACTACGAGTTGACTACTTGTTATGGAATACCCACTCTCTCAGTAGCATTCTGTTGGCTCCATCTGGAACAAGGGTTTTTTAGCAATGATTTCTGATCTAAAGTATTAACACCCTTGCTGGGTTTGAGAAACAGCATTCCGCTTATTTAGATATAGACTGTCGGCAGGAATTCTGCCAAGAAGAGCACTGTGAAGTGTTGCTTAGCAGCATTTTGAAAAATATCAATGTTTTGTTACCAGTTCGGTACTTGAGGTTTTGGTTGAGATTTTCACGCATACAGACTGCAGTTCTTGTTTGTCTTGGTGAATGAAATTTTTGCTACAGTTAAACGATGTTGATAAAACAATATTGTATATCTTACCCTTTTCATAATAAACCATTCTGCAAGACTTTGTTCCTATTCCGACATATATTGTTGTTTTTAGCAAATAGATTTTTATTCGTATTTTAGAAACCCTACCCAGAAAATCCACTGGATAGGTGATAATTACTAGATCAGTGGGGGTTCAACTACTGGGACCACTGATTACCAGAACAAGGTAATGCAGCAAAGCTTAGCCCCCTAAGAGTACTTTCACACTTGCGTTGTGAGGATCCGGCAGGCAGTTCCGTCGCCTGAACTGCCTGCCGGATCTGGAAATCGGTGTGCAAAGTGAAAGCATTTGTAGACGGATCCGGATATGGTGTAATCCGGAAAACTGGATCCGTTTTTCCAGAACACTTGGTGCCGGAGACGGCATTAATGCATTTCAATGGAAAATAATGCCGGATCTGGCATTCCGGCAAGTGTTGCAGAATTATTGATGAAGAATATACCGCAGCATGCTGTGGTGTTTTCTCCGGCCAAATACTGTAAGAGTGACTGAACTGACATCCTGATGCATACTGAATGGATTGCTCTCAATTCAGAATGCATTAGGATAAAACTGATCATTTTTTTTCTGGTTTTGAGCCCCTAGGACAGAACTCAATACCGGAAAACTTTAACGCAAGTGTGAAAGTACCCTAAGACCTCATTCACCCGTCGTGATTTCCATCAGTGATTGTGAGCGAAAACCAGGAGTGGCGGCTACACAGACATAAGCTTATAATGGAGGGATCTGCACCTTTTCTGTGTTTTAGACCTGCACCTGTTTTTGTCTGGAAATCACTGACAGAAAACTGACTGTGTGAAAATGGCCTTACAGTTTTGCCCGATCTCTGCTTTGGGAAAAGGACTTGACAGTTCAGCCCGGGCAGTAGGGTGAAGGCTTACCTCAGGCTCTGTTGAGATAAAGATATGGGACCTGATTTATCATACCTTCACTTGAATTCTGGCGTCAAAAAGTCGCAAACATAAGGCTTTTGCGACTTTTTGCATTTTCACACAACCTCAATTTTGTAATGTGGGTGTGGTTAGTTACGTTAATGAGTTTCACTCCAGATTTATCATTTAAATTTTTTTTTTTTTTTTTTAAAGTCCCAAGAAAGTTGCAATCTCACTCCGGGCGGGAGTAGGAAAACTGAAGTAGCTTCTCTAGACAAAAGTGTTAGGTTTAAAGAGGCTGTCCGAGTTATGAAAAAAATTAATATATAGCACTGTAATCTGATGGGCAACAATATATAACTGAGCTAAGAAAGTTTTAGGTAAAAAAATTATATTTCCTTATTTCCCTGGGTCTCTTCTGGCTCTTTGTTTACCTGCAATAACAACAATCTCTGCCCCTCCTCTAGTCTGGGAGCTCCTGTGCCCAGCATTTGTCTCCTCACTGCCTGCAGATACTCAGTAAAGCCTTCAGCCCTGAGTCTGTGCTCCCGAAGGGGTTAGGTGGAAGACAGAGCAGGGAGGTGTGGCCAGCATAGTGACGTGTCATGTACAGACACATTTCTGCTCTCTCAGGCTTGTGCACAAAACATCATCCGAGCAGGGAGAGAAGCTGACATCACAGGTCATGTGACCCTCGGTGAAATCTGAGAAAGGAGCAACTACAGATGCAGTAAGTGCATGATAAAGCTGTTACATGTGATTAGTTAGAAACATACAAAAAACAAAAAATAACTCGGACAACCCCTTTAAGGCTACATGCAAACGAACGTATGTGTTTTGTGTTCCGCAAATTGGGGATACGCAACAAAAAAAGGTTGACGTCCGTATGGCATCTGTTTTTGTTTTGATCCATTGTCCGCAAAATGGACAAGAATAGGACATGCTCTATTATTATGCGGGGCTACAGAGCGGACATACGGATGCGGATAGTACACTATGTGCTGTCAGCATTTTTTGCGGAACCATTTAAATGAATGGGTCCGCATCCTATAAGCAAACAAAAAAAACAGCGGACACGGAAACAAAATACGTTTTGCGTGCATGTAGCCTAAGGATCAGACAAATTTCTCAAGTAACACGAGACATTTGATAAATGCGGCATAGAGTACTCATGTGCAGACTCAAGAAAAACTAACTTCAAATGTTTGCAAGTTCTGCAAAATGCAAAAAAGAAGGGGTGCAGTGGGTAAGCTGACAGCTTGCAGTATAGGAAAGAAAAAAACATTCTCTCATGATGACCATTATAACCAGAAAGGAATCGAATATATTAGCCCTGACACGGTTATGTCGTCAGAAAAATAAAAATGTTCTGGGTTTTGGAATGCAGCAACAAATTTGGGATCTTAATTGTGTGACGTGTGTGTGTGTGTGTGTGTATATATATAATTTTTTTTTTTTTCCTAAGGCCTCCACATCGGCACTGACGGGAGCTTGATCCCGAGGACGGTAAACAGCGGAAGCCCAAAATAAAAAGACACCTCCTCCTACCTACTTCAGTTGTTGTTTCCTGCCCCTCAGGACAGTTTGAAGCCTTGTCAGTGTGCTAGCTGAAAGAAGTGTGTGCTCTGCCTAGGATCCTTCACCTTCTTTTTTGCATTTTGTGTAACTTGCTGGGCCAGCGCTATATAGAAAATGCCTATTGTTATCTGCAATTGCGGACAAGAATAGAACATGCTCTATATTATATTTTTTGCGGTGCTGTGGAACGGAACAACAGATGTGGACAGCACAAGGTGCGCTATGCGCATCTTTTGGAGCCCCATTTAAATGAATGGGTCTGCACCCGTTCTGCAAAATTGTGGAACGGATGCAGACCCATTCTTACGGTCGTGTAAATGAGCCCTAACTCTAATATGCTGCCATCTTTCAATTTGTAAAGTACTTTACTTACCATTCTGCCTGTATTGCCCGATCCTGAATGCACTCATGTGACCCCCCCTCTGTTATTGCTAATTAATGTCTCCTCTATCATGCCCACAAATGTAAGGGCTCCATGCCCCTGTTGCGGACCACAAATAGCAATCTGCAATGCATGGGCACTGGCCGTGTGCACTCTGAGCTAGAAAAGGTCATCAATGTCAATGTCTACTCCCAGCACCCCTGCCGATCAGGTGTTTGAAGGAAGCGCATCTCTTGTGCGAGCACTGTCTTCTTTTCACTGTTTACAAGCTCACCATCGACATCACAGAGGCGAGCAGGTGTAATTACAGATCCTCCGTTGATTCCCATTGAAGTGAATGGGACAGCGGAGTTCTAATTACACCTGCTCTCCACTGCGATGTCGATGGTGAGCTTGTAAACAGTGAAGAGAAGACAGTGCTCGCACAAGTGATGCGCTTCCTTCAAACAGCTGATCGGCGGGGGTGTCGGGAGTCGACATTAATGAGCTTTTCTAAGCATAGGTCATCAATATAGGAAATAGGACAACCTCTTTAACAGTATTGAGATTCCAAATGTTGATGCCATAGTCCTATAGAACACTAGTAATTGGTCTCCCATCAAACATGAAAGTGGACAAATAGAAGCACAACCCCCATAAGTAAGTACTAGCAAACATATAAACAGTGAGGACCTGTCACCTCTCCTGACATGTCTGTTGTAGTATCTACTTGCCTCCATTTGTAATGGCAATTCTGAAGCATCTATTCTTATGACTCTATGATGTGCCGTTCCATTATTATTCTTGCTAGAGGTCACAGTATGAACTAATTACTAAGGCTGAATTCACACGGGCGTTGCGGGAAAATGCGCTATTTTTCCACGCAAGTGCAAAGCGTTTTAATGCATTTTGCACGCGCATGAGTAAAATCGGCATGTTTGGTACCCAGACCCGAACCCGGACTTCATCACTGACGTTCGGGTTTGGGTTAGGTGTTGTGTAGATTTTATTATTTTCCCTTATAACATGGTTATAAGAAAAATGAATAGCATTCTTTAATACAGAATGCTTAGTAAACAGTCAATTGAGGGTTAAAATAAATAAATTAACTCACCTTGTCCAATCGATCGCGTAGCTTCCAATCTCCTGTTCTTTGTTCAGAACCTGTCAAAGGACCTGTGGTGATGTCACTGTGCTCATCACATGGTCCATCACCATGGTGATGGACCATGTGATAAGTGCAGTGACGTCACCACAGGTCCTGAAAATAGAAGAAGAAAGAAGCCGGGCTGCGCGAACAAGTGGATTAGGTAAGTTTAATTATTATTTTTATTTTCTTTTTAACCCCTGTCCCCATCCCGATCGTCTCCTAGCAGCCATGCAGGAAAATCGCTTGCTTGCGGATGCTTGCGATTTTAACACAGTCCGATTTACTTCTATGGGGCCTGTGTTGAGTTTAAAACGCAGAATATAGAGCATGCTGGGATTTTCACGCAATGCACAAGTGATGCGTGAAAATCACCGCTCATGTACACAGCCCCATTGAAGTGAAGGATACAGTGCGGATGCAATGCGTTCACGTCACGCATTGCACCTGTGCGGAAAACTCGCCTGTGTGAAAGGGGCCTAACAGTTTGCAATGAAGGTCCAGATGGGTGTTACCAGTTAGTGGGTGTCCTTGCGCAGTTTCACATTATCCAGTCAGTGCTGCTAGCATCAGACTGTGCAGGGACACACCTGCAACTAGAAACACCTATCTGGACTTTCCTTGCAGACGGCTAGCAATTGTTTCCTAACTTCTTGCAGGAATAATAAAGGAATAGTACAACATACAGTCATAGGAATAGATGCTCCAGAATTGTTAGTACAAGAGGAAAGAAGTTCGTTTCTAGACGTGTCCGGAGAGGTTACAGGTCCTCGTTAAAGAAAATGATAAATTAATAATGACAAATACATGTTCAAAATGTATCCCATACACTGTGTATAAAGTGCAAATAGATGTTTAGAAGGGAAATAAACCGATATAGTTGCCTATGCCCCAGGTTTCCTCTTATTACCCTCCACTATTTTATTGCTCTGTTCAGCATATGCACTGGAAGATGTGGATAATGAGTTACTTATTTATTCATTCCTCTCAGGAAACAAGGAACTCAGGTTGCTACGTTACGTAATGGCGATAAATTATTTAGGGCTGCAGTGTACTATGGTATGTTCTCACGCAAATAACAGTCACCAAACATTTACTGGTGCCACTGAGGTATGCTAAACTAGAAATGTTGGTTTTAAAGGGAGTCTGTGATTCTGTTGGACCTGTATACGTCATTCTACCTTGGTCTGGCGGCCTGGTGTACGTCTGATGTGAACAGAGTCTAAGGCCCCTTTCACACGGGCGAGTTTTCCGCGCGGGTGCAATGCGTGAGGAGGACGCATTGCACCCGCACTGAATCCTGACCCATTCAGTTCTATGGGGCTGTGCACATGAGCGGTGATTTTCACGCATCACTTTTGCGTTGCGTGAAAATCGCAGCATGTTCTATATTCTGCGATTTTCACGCAACGCAGGCCCCATAGAAGTGAATGGGGATGCGGGAAAATCGCAAGCATCCGCAATCATGTGCGGATGCGTTGCGATTTTCCCGCATGGTTGCTAGGATACGATCGGGATGGGGACCCGATCGTTATTATTTTCCTTTATAACATATTTATAAGGGAAAATAATTGCATTCTAATTACAGAATGCAATGTTCCCCGGCCTTAAAAGGGTTAAAAATAATAAAGAGTTAACTTACCTTCTCCCATTAGCGCAGAGCCTCAGAACGTCGTCTCTCTTGATAGTTTGGCTGCTTGAGGACCTGTGGTGACGTCACAGGGTCCAATCATAGAAGCATTTGAGTGGACCATGTGACCCATGTGATCCTGTGACATCACGGCAGGTCCTTCATCGAACAACAGATGTTCGATGAAGGACCTGCCGTGATGTCACAGGATCACATGGGTCACATGGTCCACTCAAATGCTTCTATGATTGGACCATGTGACCCTGTGACGTCACCACAGGTCCTCAAGCAGCCAAACTATCAAGAGAGACGACGCTCTGGGGCTCTGCGCGCATAATGGGAGAAGGTAAGTTAACTCTTTATTATTTTTAACCCTTTAAGGCCGGGGAACATTGCATTCTGTAATTAGAATGCAATTATTTTCCCTTATAACTATGTTATAAAGGAAAATAATTACACATACAGAATACTCATCCCGAAACCAGACTTCAGTGATGAAGTCTGACTTCGGGTCTGGGTACCAAGCATGCGGATTTTTTCACGCGCGTGCTCAACGCACTACAAACGTTAGCACACGCGCGGAAAAATCGCGGCGATTCCCGCAACGCACCCGCATCTTATCCGGCCGTCAAACATGACGCCCGTGTGCAAGAGGCCTAAATCTAAATGAGGAACGCTTGTATAAAGACAGAGCGGGAGATTTATCAAAACTGGTGTATAGGAGAGCTTCTTTGGAAAATGAAAGGTGGAATCTGATTGGTTGGTATATATATATTCACATGTATACATGTATACACATATAGACAGGGCCTCTGTGTGGACAGCACAGAGGATTTGCTTAACAAGGGACATGGCTTATGAAATACAGCAAATAGCACAGAATATCAACAAAAGCTGTAGTAGTAAATGCCATGTAGTTATCTTACCGATACAGTGGTCAACTCCTTTAAGTGTTAATTCTGTATATGATTGCAAAGTTAGGGCTCATGCACACGACCGTTGTTCTGGTCCGCATCCGAGCCGCAGTTTTTGCAGCTCGGGTGCGGACCCATTCACTTCAATGGGGCCGCAAAAGATG
The DNA here is from genome assembly GCA_033119425.1 of Bufotes viridis. Taxonomy (NCBI): domain Eukaryota; kingdom Metazoa; phylum Chordata; class Amphibia; order Anura; family Bufonidae; genus Bufotes; species Bufotes viridis. The sequence goes on along the minus strand of CM065592.1, from coordinate 175,432,406 downwards.
CGGACAGCTGTCCGCATCCGTTGCTCCGTTCCGTAGCCCCGCAAAAAAATATAGCATGTCCTATTCTTGTCCGTTTTGCGGACAAGAATAGTCATCTTTATAATGGGCCCCAAAAAAACGGAACGGTCGTGTGCATGAGGCCTTTTCTGTAGGAATTTAGATAGACTGTGTGTACTGGGTAATTAAATCCAGGTTATGAGGGTCTGCACATGTAGGGATAGTCGTTACTTCTGGTGTATGTATTTATCTTGTTGGTTACTTTAGTATCCTGATCGTCTTTGTTGCTGAGCGAAGTGAGTCTACGTCAGCCCCATAGAAATGATTGGAGAGGTGGACTGGCATTCACAGAACTGTTCCATTCAGAGAGGGGACTCAGGGATCCCTTGCTTTTGGGATTGTCAACAGTTACAGCAATTGGGCTGTCCACAATCTAATGTTCATCACTAGGGAAACAATAAACATCTTAAGTCGATTCGCATAAAACTTCGTTCTAATACTGTACGGAGCAGAAGCTCTGTACAGTATTAGAATGTATTGGCTCCGATGAGCCTTCGATGAGACTTCACGTAATAACTTCATAAATCAACTTGTACTGTAAAAAGCCATTTCCCGAACTCTGGTTCGGTTCCAAGTGGTACCTTGGAACTGAACCCGAGTTCGGGAAATATTTTTTTATAGTACAAATTAATTTATGAAGTTATTACGCGAAGTCTCACGAGAATCGGCTCATCGGAGCCAATACATTCTAATACTGTACAGAGTTCCTGCTCCGTATAGTATTAGAACGAAGTTTTATGCAAATCGACTTCGGATGTTTCGTCCGAAGTCGATTCGCTTATCCCTATTCATCACCTATTCTGTAGATAGGTGGTAAAAAATTTTTTTTGCATAACCCCTTCACACACACCTTTTTCCTGCATTTTTGCCCTTAAAAAGTTCCATGGAAATCAAGTGTTTTTTTCTTTACAAATTTTTGGGGGTGTTTTTCTTGCCATTTATTACATTTGTAACATGCAGTTTCTTCAGGCATATTTTTTTTTCATTAACAATAGAAAAAAGCAATTACACTGTATAAACTATTGCAGTATAGGATACATTCAACAAAGTAGAATTATTCCACAGAAAATCCACAAACCAAAGCACTGCTGCATACAACCTGTTTTCTTCAGGCATATTTTAAAGCTTTTTTTTTTAGAAGCCTATTGGTAAAAACACCAGAAAAACCTGAAGCAGGCTTTGTATATAAAAAATATACCATTGACAAAAAAAAAATGCACCAGAAAAACTCCATAAAACTCATTGTTTGTATTGTGTTTTATACTACACACTACACTTTAGACTTTCAGTTTTTCCCAAAAACTCTGTGAGGAAGAGTTATCAAAACTAGTATAAAAAGACTGGCTTAGTTGCCCATAGCAACCAATCATCTCCGCTATATGGAAACTAGGGATTCCCCCTGTGATCGCTCATCCCCATAGACAATCATTGTGTCTGGGGAGCAGATTGTTGTTTATGCAGCACAATCTGCTGACCAGAAATGATCATTCAGGTGGCAGCACCAGCGATGCTTTCACCAGAAGACAGGTGAATGGCAGCACCTTTAGGGCAGTTATCAGGAAGGAGCGTTTGTAGGAATGATCCTAACCAATAATTGCTGGTCACTGACCCATGCAAAGCGGCCTTTAGAAACAAAGTCAATCTAGGACTTGCAAATCTGGTTACTGTGCTATGGTACCAGATACTGCAGATGTATGTATAGTGTCACAGTAACAGTATTGCACGTGTCTGAAAAGAAAAAAATAAAGCAGTTGCCCACCATCCACTCAGATGCTGGTTCTCATTTTTTAGATTTTTAAAAAAAAATTTGCAGTCCTTAATGCATGGGCAACATCCGTGAAGCGGCCGGGACGGATCGAGACCCATTCAGCTTGAATGGGTCCGAGATCCGTCTGCACCGTAAAAAAATAGAACATGTTCTATTGTTTTGCAGTGCGGAGGCAAGGACAGAAACACCACGTAAGCACTCCGTAGTGCTTCCGATCCGTGCTTCCGTTCCGCAATACGGGAGGTATTGCGGACCCATTCAAGTGAATAGGTCCGCATCCATGATGCGGGGTGCACACGGCCGGTGCCTGTGTATTGCGGACCCGCTGTATGTGGGCCGCAATATGGCAACGGTCGTGTGCATGAGGCCTTAGACGACATTATTGTCTACCCATGTAAAATTCACAGGAATCTATTAGCGTATAGTTAATGCATATCTCATAACTTTTAAAAAGCCCAAGGAGGGATAATATATTTTTACACCACGCCTCTAAGGCCACCCAGTGCTTATCTATACATTCGCGGATGTGGATCAATTTTTTTGCGGACAGTTCAGCATGTCTTCAAAAAAAAGATTGCATTCCGCATTTTTGCGGACCAATAGACTTCAATGGGGCCACACCCTGATTTTCACTGACAAGTATAGGTCATGTTTTATTTGTTTTGCGGAGCCGTGCAATAGAAGAAAAGGGCCCCATAGAAGTGAAAGGGTCCGCATCTAATCCGCAAAAAAACAGATCGGCATGCGGCCATCTGAATGAGCCCTAAGACTGCACTGTTAGTGCCCCCACACTGAAGAATGCTCCCTTAGTTCCCCTCAAGTGCTGTCTCCTTAGTGCTCCCCTTACAATAATCTTGCCCACTTAGTGCCCTCTCACAATAGAGAAGCCCCTATAGTTGTAATAAGGTAAAAAATATTCACCTAGTCCCGTTCCCCTGATAAATGGAGGACATCATCTTCAGGTGCAATGACGTCATTAGGTGGTAAATAATATTTGTGGGATAACCCCTTTAAGGGCTCTTTCACACACACTTTTCTCCTGCATTTTTGCCCTGAAAATCAAGTGTGGTTTTTTTACATTAGTTTTTGGTGGTGTTTTTTTTTTCTATTTATTAGGGTACTTTCACATTTGCGGCATAGCTATCCGGCAGGCTGTTCGCCATTCCGCAAGTACCTGTGCACTGCCGGAGCTACGACGCAGCACGGCAGTGCACGGTCAGAGATCGCCGGACTAAAAGTACTGCAGGTCCGACCCATTATAGTCAATAGGGACAGAGCAGCAGCACGGCAGTGCATAGGTACTTGCGGCATGGCGGATCCGGCAGGCTGTTCAACAGAACAGCCTGCCGGATAGCTATGCCGCAAATGTGAAAGTACCCCTGTTTCTTCAGGCATATTTTAAAGTTTTTTTTTTTTTTGTTTTTTACAGAAGCCTACTGGAAAAAAACACAAAACCTGAAGCAAGCTATGTATGTAAAAGTATATCATTGACCAAAAAATGCAACAGAAAAACCTCCATAAAACTCATAGTTTGTATTGTGTTTTATACTTCACTAGTATAGACATTCAGTTTTTCTCAATAAGGCCTCATGCACACGACCGTTGTTTGATTCCGTGTCCAGTGCTCCGTTTTTCGTGATTTTCTGCCGACTCATTGGTTTTCAATGGGTCCGTGGAAAACTCGGCAAATGCACCATTTGTCCTACGCGTCGTGATTCCAGTCCGTCAAAAAAATATAACCTGTCCTATTCTTGTCCGTGAAAAACGGTTCGCGGACCCATTCAAGTCAATGAGACTGTGAAAAAATTCGGATGGCCATCCGTGTGTCATCCGCGTTCCGCATCCGCATTTTTTTGCGGATCCCTTGGCAGGCATTTGGCAAATTGGCAGCCTGTCTTTTGGTAATATCTTTTGGGTCATGTCCGCTAAAAAAAAACGGAAGACACACGGAAACACAACGGAAGCAAAAACGGACACGGATCACGGAACAATGGAACCCCGTTTTGCGAAACGCAAAAAAATACTGTCGTGTGCATGAGGCCTAACTCTGGGGCCTTCAGAAACAAGTTTAGGCTATATGCACACGACAGTGTTTTTTCTCGGCTTCCGTTCCGTTTTTTTTGCGGATCCCATTCATTTCTATGGATCCGCAAAAAAAACGGATGCCTCTTTCGTTTCCTGTCCGCGTCCGCATTTCACGTCCGCAAAAAATATATGGCATGTCCTATTCTTGTCCGCAAAAAACGGTTTGTGGACCCATAGCAGTCAATGGGTCCGTAAAAAAAACGGAAGCCACACTGAAGCCTTCCGTTTTCCATCCGCATCCGTTTTTTTTGCGGATGGTTGCTTGGTAACCAGTGAACTTGGCCAGGAAGTGTAAAAACTAGTTTGGACCAGACAGGAGTGTGTGCCAAGCTGTGAGGTGAAGTGTGTCTGGAAAAATGGCCCGCTGGGATACTGAAAAGCTGATAACTTTGGTCCAGGACCACCCTGAGTTGTGGGACACTCGGACGAATCAGTATCATGATAAGGTCAAGAAAGATGCTGCGTGGGAAAAAGTGGCCCGAAGGGTGAAGCCACCAAACAATCAGAGCAGCAGGATATATAGATGGATCCAGGGTGGGGATATGTAAATTTTACTTTGGCCATCCTTCCGTTTTCTTCACGGAACACGGACCGCAAAAAAAACAGAAGCCACACGGAAACCACACGGAAAGAAATGCGGACACACGGCACGGATGCGAATGAAGAAAAACGGAACACGGTTGCCAGTTTTGCGGACCGCAAAAAAACACTGTCGTGTGCATATAGCCTTAATCTGTTGCCTGTTGGGAAGAGCACAGACTGGAGAATGTTGTTTCACCACTGTATTTGCGTCCTCAGGACTCATACAGTAAAAATCAGGTCATGTAGGTCTGTGGGACAGCCACTGAAATCCGGGACTGTCCTGCTGGACCTGGAATGGTTAGGAGGTACGCTAGTGTATGACCTACCAGGTATTACCAGTATATATTCACAACTAGCAGAAATCAGCTTCCTTCATCTGAATTAATAGATTCCAGCAAAACCTGAGTGTTCACATTCAGTACCAACAGACAACCATCTTGAAAATTGCAAGAAAGAGAAAAAAAATATACATTTTTATTAAAACAGTGATCACACTTTATTGCATAAAACCACAGAATCCCTTTAGTGATTTTTTTCTGATTTACAGCTCATGCACAAAAATGTATTTTCTTTCCATGTCTGTTCCGTTTTTTTTTGCAGACCATATGCAGGACCATTCATTTCAAAGGGTCCGCAAAAAAAACGGAAGGTACTCCGTGTGCATTCCGTTTCTGTTCCCCAAAAAAATAGAACATGTCCTATTAGGCCTCTTGCACACGAACGTTTTTTTTTCCGTTTACGTTCCGTATACGGACTGTATACGGAACCATTCATTTCAAAGGATCCGCAAAAAAAACAGAAAGTACTCCGTATGCCTTCCGTTTCTGTTCCGTTAAAAGATAGAACGTGTCTTATTATTGTCCGCATAACGGACAAGGATAGTACTGTTCTATCAGGGGCCAGCTGTTCCGTTCTGCAAAAAACGGAATGCACACGGACGTCATCCATATTTTTTGCGGATCTGCTTTTGTGGACCGCAAAATACATACAGTCGTGTGCATGAGGCCTTAACAACAATCGCAGACAAATTGCGTGCGAACTCGCGCGGTTTTCCCTGAACCCGCCCGCAACACAACCGGACTGAATCCGGCACTCTCGTCTGCATTTTTGAGGAATATTGTTACCCGAGTACGAAAGTTGCGGTAATACATAATACGTAGGCCTGCACTTGTTCACATCTGCGTTTGGAGCCTCTGTCGCAGAGTCTGTCGAAAGACCAAACAAAAAAGCCTTACCCTGGGTTCACACCTGAGCGTTTTACAGCGCGTTCAAACGCGCTGTAAAACGCTCAACAGATTAAAACCAATGCATCCCTATGGGAGTGGTTCACACTTGAGCGTTTTACAGCGCGTTTGAACGCGCTGTAAAACGCCCAACGCATAAACAAGTACTTGAGCTTCTTTTGGGGCGTTTGACGCGCGTATTGTGATTGACACCACAGTAGTCAATCACAAGAACGCGCGTTTTACGCGCGTTTCCTATTTGCAAAAACGCGCTGAAATACGCGCGACAAAAACGCGTGTAAAACGCGCGTTTTTAGAACGCTCAGGTCTGAACCCAGGGTTATGTGCAGCACTTTTTTGTCTGGTAAAAAGACAGATCCCAAAAAGAAGCTGAACTCATCCCATCAGAGTCGGCGGAGTCTGTTCAGCTTCTTCCCAGTCAGCTAGGCTGGGTTCACGTACACTCAAAAAATGTATATATGTTAACAGATGCCTCAAACAGATGCCATACTGTGGCTTCTGCCACCAAAGAGTTCCATTTAAAAAAAAAAAAAAAAGTATAAGTTAGCCTACATGTTTTTTGCTGACCTATCCTCAGAATAGGTCATCAATATCAGATCGGCAGGAGTCAGACACCTGGCACCCCCGCCGATCAGCTGTTTGAAGAGAAGATGCGCACCGTGCCAGCGCTGCCTCCTCTTCATTGTTTACCTGCTCACCATCGCATCTGCAGCGGTGAGCAGGTGTAATTACACCCAAGCCATTCCAATTATTTCAATGGGACGGCTCGTTCCTATACCCTTGTATAATTGACAATCCGTCATGGCTATAGAAGACATAATACAACCGGATCTGTTCAAGACGGATGCATTGAGGTTGTATTATGGTACCGGAAACGTTTTTGCAGATCCATGACGGATCTGCAAAAAACGCTATTGTGAAAGCAGCTTAAGCTAGGTGATAACCTGACCCAGATTCAGATGCAAGACACAGGGGAGAAGGGGGCAGCAGGGAAATCCCTGTTGCTCAGAACAGTTTCACATTTGTTTCTCTGATTTCCACGTAATTCAAGTTGCCAGATATAATTTTCTAATCTAAATGTAGACTTAAAGCTATGGACACTTTGGGCCACAAGCTATCACTATACTGCAAGATTTGCCCTCATTTCATATTCCCAAAAGTTCACACACCTCCCAACTTTTGAGAAAAGCAAAGAGGGACAATATGTGCGGCGTGCATCGTGGCAATTTTTTTTATACTAGGCCACGCCTCTAAGGCCTTTTTCACACTTGCGTTGTTACAATCTGGTGTGCACTTCCGTCACCAGAAGTGCCCGCCGGATCCGTAACAACTCAAGTGAAATTAAAGCATTTGAAGACTGATCAGTCTTCAAAATGCTTTCAGTGTTACTATGGCAGCCAGGACGCTATTAAAGTCCTGGTTGCCATAGTAGTAGTTGGGAGCGGGGGAGCAGTATATTTACTGCCCGTGCGGCTCTCCAGAATGATGTCAGAGCGCCCCATGTGCATGAATCACGTGGGACGCCCTGATGTCACTCTGGAGCACCCCGGGAGCCGCACGGGCGGTAAGTATACTGCTCCCCACTACACTTTTCCATGGCAACCAGGACTTTAGCGTCCTGGCTGCCATGGTAACCATTCAGAAAAAGCTAAACGTCGCATCCGGCGATGTGCCGAAACGACGTTTAGCTTAAGGCCGGATCCGGATTAATGCCTTTCAATGGGCATTAATTCCGGATCCGGCCTTGCGGCAAGTGTTCAGGATTGCGGTATTTTCTCTGGCCAAAAAAACTTTCCGGTCCTGAACTTAAGACATCCTGATACATCCTGAACGGATTTCTCTCTATTCAGAATGCATTGGGATAATCCTGATCAGGATTTTTCCGGCATAGAGACCCGACGACGGAACTCTATGCCGGAAAAGAAATACGCAAGTGTGAAAGAGCCCTAACTCCGCCCAAAGCATAATTACGGACTCTGTCAGAACTACAGCAGCCGAGTATCGGCTGGATGAGTGTAAGTACCTTTTTTTTTTACAGCATGGGGAGCCTCTGGGACAACTTTTTTCTTGCACTTCAATATCCATTTAAATATTAGCACATAAATAATCAGATTATAGATATGTTAAGGTCCAAATTGCACAAACTAATAAAGTTATGTTCTAATATACAGGTAGAAATCATATAGACACTTTAGTAAGGAGCAATTTAGTAAATTTATAAATGCACATTTATGCTTTAATTTCCCAGGTCAAAAATAGGGACATTTAAGGATCAAAGAGGGACAGAGGAATTTGGGTCAAAAAGAGGGACACTTGGGAGGCATGCAGACACTTTAGTAAGGAGCAATTTAGTAAATATATGAATGCACATTTTTTGACCCCCAGGTCAAAATGAGAGGCATTTAGGAAATAAAAAGGGACTTGGGTCAAAAATAGGGACTGTTCCTCCAAAAGAGGGACACTTGGGAGGCAAGAGTTCATATACTTTATAGCACGTCAGTCAACCCAGCTATCGCACGATACATGCGCACAGGACACATCCGGTAGACTACGGCGCCTGCGCTCTAGTGCTGCTCTGGAGAGCATGCGCGTTACGACCTGTCCCTGCCCCTGGCTCGCGTTTCCCCTCAGCTCGGGTGCGCAGGCTCACTGAGGAGTCGGTGTGATGGCGGCCGCGGTGTTGGCCGAAGCCTCTGTGGTGCCCGGTTATACTGGCGGTATTCATAACGGTCACGGAGCGCCCACTACTTCTGGAACTGGTGTGGGCCCAGCAGCTTGGAACCGGTCTCTAGAAAGGGCTCTTGAGGAAGCTGCGGTGACCGGGGCTCTGAATCTGAGCGGCAGGAAATTGAGAGAGTTTCCGCGGAGCGCCGCGAGACAGGATCTGAGTGACACAACACAAGCTGGTGAGAGCACGGAGGAGCGGGCAGGAAATGCGGGGGCGACAGCGGTCCGGCCGGTGCTGACGCCCTGGGGCACCGGGGGACGGCAGGTGGCTGAGGCCGTGCGCCCTGTCTATATCACCCCCTCACTGTATAGTAACCCCTCATTGTCCGGGCGCTCTGTCAGCAGTGTATGAACCCGAGCAGTCAGCCGCTGTCAGCTCAGCTGAATGGTACCCATACTGTTCATATGACAACTTGTAGGAGCCATATCTGTATCTATTACTTCATGTCCTGGCCAGACAGGGTTTATTCACTGGAACTGTCACATCGGTTGGCTGGGAGCAGGCCTAGGCTTTTTCTAGCACTTTTAGGGTTCGACTAGGCAGAGATCTTGGTGTCATGCCCAAATATTACAGTGTAGCGGTGCTAGCATAGAAACGAATGGGGTGGCACTCATTTATCGCCAAAAATCTAACCCAGCTGGATTTTTTTTTTTTGCAATTCTGGGATCGCTGCAAGCGTGCAAGTCACATTGTGACCCCATTGATTTCTATGGTAGCATCCTTTTGCGTGACCAAGATCGCTCTGTAGCTGAACCCTTAAAGGGGATGTCCCATTACAACAACTCATCCCCTGTCGACAGCATGGGGGATAAGTGTCTGGGGCCCCCCCAACATTCATGAGAATGATGGCTGTGTTCCCCTTTGAAAGGAGCGCCAGGCACGAATGTGTGGCTGCCACTGTATCAGACTGCCAGAGATGGCAGAGAATGCAAGTGCTCGGCTAGCTCCGGGCAGCACCATATAGTTGAATTTAGCGGCTGTAGCTCCGCTCGGACCCCTATCCTAGTGGGACTTGCACCTGTCTGACATTGGTGTCCTATCCTAGAAATATGCCACCGATGTGTCAGATGAGACCACCCCTTTAAGCGATAAACATGACCCAGATAGTGCTGGACATACACGTAAGATCCTGTCAACTGACAGCTATTCCTCCTCTACCACACACATGTACACTTGGCTGAGTATGCATGTGTTCTGAATCTCAAGAAGGGAGTAAGCTTCTGCCAGACTCCTGGGGCAGCACCTTCTCTAACTCAATCCTTCATCAGTTTTGTTTGGTTACATTATTATTATTATTTTTGGACATTCAAGACGCCATAAATATGTCATTATCGTGATTGAGTGACATGAATGCAGCTTGTGGAGGCGTTTACACAGGGCATTGCTGCCTAGATCACAGCTAGTGAGGATGATGATGCCACTCAGATAACCAGCCATGGTTTTCCACTGTCTAGTCTCTTTGGTGGTTTGAAAAATCTTCTGGCGTCATTTATCAAACTGGTGTAAAGTAGAACCGACTTAGTTGCCCCTAGCAACCAATCAGATTCCACCTTTCCTTTTTCCAAAGGAGCTGTCCAAAATGAAAGGTGGAATCTGATTGGTTGCTATGGGCAACTCAGCCAGTTCTACTTTACACCAGTTTGATAAATGACCCCATTTGTGTTTAGGGCTGAATGTAACCAGTGTAGCAATGGTTTATGGTGGTAGTGGTCGTTGGAACGCCCCTTGTCATCCTCCTTCAGGCCAGCAGATGGTTATGTTGTGAAAGAGGATAAGGGGCAGTGCATAAAAATTGCAGTGGGCCCTGGCAACAGGAGGACAAAAACTGGAACAAGGGCTCAGTCATGATAGGATATAGAAGTGCTCTCTGTAGTGTCCAGGGCTATGGAGGTGGCGGCAAACCTAGATTTGGGTGGAGTCAGTACTGACTCCAGATTAAAAGTCATCTGTTATCAATATCGTATAATCAATTTATTAACGTTCATAGGAATTTAGAAAAAAATGTGAAATAATATATTCTATGCTCTATTAAACTAAGACCACTATTTATCAAAAACAGTGATAAGCAGGGTGTTCTAGTGGTGATAGATAATCAGTTCTCTCCTCTCCCGTGTTCTCCCCTGTCCCTTATACTATAAACAGTGATAAGCAGGGTGTTCTAGTGGTGATAGATAATCAGTTCTCATCTCTCCTGTGTTCTCTCCTATCCCTTATACTATAACCAGTGATAAGCAGGGTGATCTAGTGGTGATAGATAATCAGTTCTCACCTCTCCTGTGTTCTCCCCTTTCCCTTATACTATAATCAGTGATAAGCAGGGTGTTCTAGTGGTGAGAGATAATCAGTTCTCACCTCTCCTGTGTTCTCTCCTGTCCTTATACTATAAACAGTGATAAGCAGGGTGTTCTAGTGGTGATAGATAATCAGTTCTCACCTCTCCTGTGTTCTCTCCTATCCCTTATACTATAACCAGTGATAAGCAGGGTGTTCTAGTGGTGATAGATAATCAGTTCTCACCTCTCCTGTGTTCTCTCCTGTCCCTTATACTATAATCAGTGATAAGCAGGGTGTTCTAGTGGTGATAGATAATCAGTTCTCACCTCTCCTGTGTTCTCTCCTGTCCTAATACTATAAACAGTGATAAGCAGGGTGTTCTAGTGGCGATAGATAATCAGTTCTCACCTCTCCTGTGTTCTCTCCTGTCTTTATGCTATAAACAGTGATAAGCAGGGTGTTCTAGTGGTGATAGATAATCAGTTCTCTCCTCTCCTGTGTTCTCCCCTGTCCTTATACTATAAACAGTGATAAGCAGGGTGTTCTAGTGGTGATATATAATCAGTTCTCACCTCTTCTGTGTTCTCTCCTATCCCTTATACTATAACCAGTGATAAGCAGGGTGTTCTAGTGGTGATAGATAATCAGTTCTCACCTCTCCTGTGTTCTCTCCTGTCCCTTATACTATAATCAGTGATAAGCAGGGTGTTCTAGTGGTGATAGATAATCAGTTCTCACCTCTCCTGTCCTTATACTATAAACAGTGATAAGCAGGGTGCTCTAGTGGTGATAATCAGTTCTCACCTCTCCTGTGTTCTCTCCTGTCTTTATGCTATAAACAGTGATAAGCAGGGTGTTCTAGTGGTGATAGATAATCAGTTCTCACCTCTCCTGTGTTCTCTCCTGTCCCTTATACTATAATCAGTGATCAGCAGGGTGGTCTAGTGGTGATAGATAATCAGTTCTCACCTCTCCTGTGTTCTCTCCTATCCCTTATACTATAATCAGTGATAAGCTGGGTATTCTAGTGGTGATAGATAATCAGTTCTCACCTCTCCTGTGTTCTCTCCTGTCCTAATACTATAACCAGTAATAAACAGGGTGTCCTAGTGGTGATAGATGATCAGTTCTCACCTCTCCCGTGTTCTCCCCTGTCCCTTATGCTATAACCAGTAATAAACAGGGTGTCCTAGTGGTGATAGATAATCAGATCTCACCTCTCCTGTGTTCTCTCCTGTCTTTATGCTATAAACAGTGATAAGCAGGGTGTTCTAGTGGCGATAGATAATCAGTTCTCACCTCTCCCGTGTTCTCCCCTGTCCCTTATACTATAACCAGTGATCAGCAGGGTGTTCTAGTGGTGATAGATAATCAGATCTCACCTCTCCTGTGTTCTCTCCTGTCTTTATGCTATAAACAGTGATCAGCAGGGTGTTCTAGTGGTGATAGATAATTAGTTCTCACCTCTCCTGTGTTCTCTCCTGTCCTTATACTATAATCAGTAATAAGCAGGGTATTCTAGTGGTGATAGATAATCAGTTCTCACCTCTCCTGTGTTCTCTCCTGTCCTTATACTATAAACAGTAATAATCAGGGTGTTCTAGTGGTGATAGATAATTAGTTCTCACCTCTCCTGTGTTCTCTCCTGTCCTTATACTATAAACAGTAATAAGCAGGGTGTTCTAGTGGTGATAGATAATCAGTTCTCACCTCTCCCGTGTTCTCCCCTGTCCCTTATACTATAACCAGTGATCAGCAGGGTGTTCTAGTGGTGATAGATAATCAGATCTCACCTCTCCTGTGTTCTCTCCTGTCTTTATGCTATAAACAGTGATCAGCAGGGTGTTCTAGTGGTGATAGATAATTAGTTCTCACCTCTCCTGTGTTCTCTCCTGTCCTTATACTATAATCAGTAATAAGCAGGGTGTTCTAGTGGTGATAGATAATCAGTTCTCACCTCTCCCGTGTTCTCTCCTGTCCCTTATACTATAACCAGTGATAAGCAGGGTGTTCTAGTGGTGATAGATAATTAGTTCTCACCTCTCCTGTGTTCTCTCCTGTCCTTATACTATAATCAGTAATAAGCAGGGTATTCTAGTGATGATAGATAATTAGTTCTCACCTCTCCCGTGTTCTCTCCTGTCCTTATACTATAAACAGTAATAAGCAGGGTGTTCTAGTGGTGATAGATAATCAGTTCTCACCTCTCCTGTGTTCTCTCCTGTCCTTATACTATAAACAGTAATAAGCAGGGTGTTCTAGTGGTGATAGATAATCAGTTCTCACCTCTCCTGTGTTCTCTCCTGTCCTTATACTATAATCAGTGATAAGCAGGGTATTCTAGTGGTGATAGATAATTAGTTCTCACCTCTCCTGTCCTTATACTATAATCAGTAATAAGCAGGGTGTTCTAGTGGTGATAGATAATCAGTTCTCACCTCTCCCGTGTTCTCCCCTGTCCTTATACTATAACCAGTGATAAGCAGGGTGTTCTAGTGGCGATAGATAATCATTTCTGTCCTCTCCTGTGTTCTCCCCTGTCCTTATACTATAACCAGTGATAAGCAGGGTGTTCTAGTGGTGATAGATAATCAGTTCTCACCTCTCCTGTGTTCTCTCCTATCCCTTATACTATAATCAGTGATAAGCAGAGTATTCTAGTGGTGATAGATAATCAGTTCTCACCTCTCCTGTGTTCTCTCCTGTCTTTATGCTATAAACAGTGATAAGCAGAGTGTTCTAGTGGTGATAGATAATCAGTCCTCACCTCTCCTGTGTTCTCTCCTGTCCTAATACTATAACCAGTGATAAGCAGGGTGATCTAATAGTGATAGATAATCAGTTCTCACCTCTCCTGTGTTCTCTCCTATCCCTTATACTATAAACAGTAATAAGCAGGGTGTTCTAGTGGTGATAGATAATCAGTTCTCACCTCTCCTGTGTTCTCTCCTATCCCTTATACTATAACCAGTGATAAGCAGGGTGTTCTAGTGGTGATAGATAATCAGTTCTCACCTCTCCTGTGTTCTCTCCTATCCTTATACTATAAACAGTAATAAGCAGGGTGTTCTAGTGGTGATAGATAATCAGTTCTCACCTCTCCTGTGTTCTCTCCTGTCCTAATACTATAACCAGTAATAAACAGGGTGTCCTAGTGGTGATAGATGATCAGTTCTCACCTCTCCCGTGTTCTCCCCTGTCCCTTATGCTATAACCAGTAATAAACAGGGTGTCCTAGTGGTGATAGATAATCAGATCTCACCTCTCCTGTGTTCTCTCCTGTCTTTATGCTATAAACAGTGATAAGCAGGGTGTTCTAGTGGCGATAGATAATCAGTTCTCACCTCTCCTGTGTTCTCTCCTATCCCTTATACAATAAACAGTGATAAGCAGGATGTTCTAGTGGTGATAGATAATCAGTTCTCACCTCTCCCGTGTTCTCCCCTGTCCCTTATGCTATAACCAGTAATAAACAGGGTGTCCTAGTGGTGATAGATAATCAGATCTCACCTCTCCTGTGTTCTCTCCTGTCTTTATGCTATAAACAGTGATAAGCAGGGTGTTCTAGTGGTGATAGATAATCAGTTCTCACCTCTCCTGTGTTCTCTCCTATCCCTTATACAATAAACAGTGATAAGCAGGATGTTCTAGTGGTGATAGATAATCAGTTCTCACCTCTCCTGTGTTCTCTCCTATCCTTATACTATAAACAGTGATAAGCAGGGTGTTCTAGTGGTGAGAGATAATCAGTTCTCACCTCTCCTGTGTTCTCTCCTGTCTTTATGCTATAAACAGTGATCAGCAGGGTGTTCTAGTGGTGATAGATAATTAGTTCTCACCTCTCCTGTGTTCTCTCCTGTCCTTATACTATAATCAGTAATAAGCAGGGTATTCTAGTGATGATAGATAATTAGTTCTCACCTCTCCTGTGTTCTCTCCTGTCCTTATACTATAAACAGTAATAAGCAGGGTGTTCTAGTGGTGATAGATAATCAGTTCTCACCTCTCCTGTGTTCTCCCCTGTCCCTTATACTATAAGCAGTGATCAGCAGGGTGTTCTAGTGGTGATAGATAATCTGTTCTCACCTCTCCTGTGTTCTCTCCTATCCCTTATACTATAACCAGTGATAAGCAGGGTGATCTAGTGGTGATAGATAATCAGTTCTCATCTCTCCTGTGTTCTCCCCTGTCCCTTATACTATAACCAGTGATAAGCAGGGTGTTCTAGTGGCGATAGATAATCAGTGCTCTCCTCTCCCGTGTTCTCCCCTGTCCTTATACTATAACCAGTGATAAGCAGGGTGTTCTAGTGGTGATAGATAATTAGTTCTCACCTCTGCTGTGTTCTCTCCTGTCCTTATACTATAAACAGTAATAAGCAGGGTGTTCTAGTGGTGATAGATAATCAGTTCTCACCTTTCCTGTGTTCTCCCCTGTCCTTATACTATAATCAGTGATAAGCAGTGTTCTAGTGGTGATAGATAATCAGTTCTCTCCTCTCCTGTGTTCTCTCCTGTCCTTATACTATAATCAGTGATAAGCAGGGTGTTCAGTGGTGATAGATAATCAGTGCTCTCCTCTCCTGTGTTCTCTCCTATCCCTTATATTATAATCAGTGATAAGCAGGATGTTCTAGTGGTGATAGATAATCAGTTCTCTCCTCTCCTGTGTTTTCTCCTGTCCCTTATACTATAAACAGTAATAAGCAGGGTGTTCTAGTGGTGATAGATAATCAGTTCACACCTCTTTTGTGTTCTCTCCTATCCCTTATACTATAACCAGTGATAAGCAGGGTGTTCTAGTGGTGATAGATAATCAGTTCTCACCTCTTCTGTGTTCTCTCCTATCCCTTATACAATAAACAGTGATAAGCAGGATGTTCTAGTGGTGATAGATAATCAGTTCTCACCTCTCCTGTGTTCTCTCCTATCCCTTATACTATAACCAGTGATAAGCAGGATGTTCTAGTGGTGATAGATAATCAGTTCTCACCTCTCCTGTCCTTATACTATAAACAGTGATAAGCAGGGTGGTCTAGTGGTGATAGATAATCAGTTCTCTCCTCTCCTGTGTTCTCCCCTGTCCCTTATACTATAACCAGTGATAAGCAGGGTGTTCTAGTGGTGATAGATAATCAGTTCTCACCTCTCCTGTGTTCTCTCCTGTCCTTATACTATAAACAGTAATAAGCAGGGTGTTCTAGTGGTGATAGATAATCAGTTCTCACCTCTCCTGTGTTCTCCCCTGTCCTTATACTATAAACAGTAATAAGCAGGGTGTTCTAGTGGTGATAGATAATCAGTTCTCACCTCTCCCGTGTTCTCCCCTGTCCTTATACTATAAACAGTGATAAGCAGGGTGTTCTAGTGGTGATAGATAATCAGATCTCACCTCTCCTGTGTTCTCTCCTGTCTTTATGCTATAAACAGTAATAAGCAGGGTGTTCTAGTGGTGATAGATAATCAGTTCTCACCTCTCCTGTGTTCTCTCCTATCCCTTATACTATAAACAGTGATAAGCAGGGTGTCCTAGTGGTGATAGATAATCAGTTCTCACCTATCCTGTGTTCTCTCCTGTCCTTATACTATAATCAGTGATCAGCAGGGTGGTCTAGTGGTGATAGATAATCAGTTCTCACCTCCCCTGTGTTTTCTCCTATCCCTTATACTATAACCAGTGATAAGCAGGGTGTTCTAGTGGTGATAGATAATCAGTTCTCATCTCTCCTGTGTTCTCCCCTGTCCCTTATACTATAATCAGTGATAAGCAGGGTGTTCTAGTGGTGATAGATAATCAGTTCTCACCTCTCCTGTGTTCTCTCCTGTCCTTATACTATAAACAGTGATAAGCAGGGTGTTCTAGTGGTGATAGATAATCAGTTCTCACCTCTCCCGTGTTCTCCCCTGTCCCTTATACTATAACCAGTGATCAGCAGGGTGTTCTAGTGGTGATAGATAATCAGTTCTCACCTCTCCCGTGTTCTCCCCTGTCCCTTATACTATAACCAGTGATCAGCAGGGTGTTCTAGTGGTGATAGATAATCAGATCTCACCTCTCCTGTGTTCTCTCCTGTCTTTATGCTATAACCAGTGATAAGCAGGGTGTTCTAGTGGTGATAGATAATCAGTTCTCACCTCTCCTGTGTTCTCCCCATTCATTGCTTCAATTGCTCTGCTAGATTTATTTCAAGTAACAGCTCACGGAGCATGTCCTTTCTGCTGCAACCCAGTGGGTGTCCTCTATGCTTCAGCTCTCTCCCTGTCACAGCCCAGAAAGTTGAACGATGCATCTGGGCATGTGCAACCACCTCAGCTAGGTGGACAGGGAAATAAGGAAAAGAGTAAACGGCAGGTGTTGCTATACAGTCACATTTTGACTAACTCAGTGGCTATACAATTTTTTTTATCATATGCAATGAGAAAAGTATTCAGATCCAGGTGCTAGAATATTGTTTGTGGGTCAGCCCATTTAATACCTACCGAGAACAAAGTGAGTAAATTTACACACAGTTTTTCACCTGTACTAAAAAAAATTTGAGCTATTTGACCTTTCATCAAAACTAACAATAAATGGACAATGTTTACATGAATGTTCAGAAATGCGTCAGGAGAACCGCCCGTTGGAGTTCACCGTATCTTGCATAGCCAGATTATGCCGGGATCCTCCGGAGTCCCCTTGACTACAATGGCATCCGACGGGGATCTGCCCTCTTTCCGGCATAAATGCCGGCTTTTAGGTGGACGTAAAGTCGTGCCTGCCATGTTTCCATTTACTGCAGTAAATTGGTTATTACTAATTATTCTCCGTTTCTGAAGGAGTCGGAGTCAAAACTTTGACTGACTACAGCGCTGGTGGTATCGTCACCCTGTCTATGGATCCCACACTGAGGGTGTTTAGAACGGCGCTCTGTCCTTAGGCCAACAATATTAAAGGCTAGCTGTAATCACCGTATGGGCAGGCTCCCTCATTTCAGAGAACTCAACCTTAATTTAAAATGCTGAGTCTGTGGTGTCCAGCAGTGAATGGCAGTATCCGGCAATGCCAGATTCGGTGAGCTCTGCAAGCCTGTTCTCTACATTTACTGGAGATGTGAACAAAGTCCAAATAGAAATAGAGCCTTGTCACTTTTTGGGCCCATTTGCGAAAAGGACTCCAGTTTTATCACGGAGGCTTTTTTTTTTTTTTAAACAAGTAGTATTTCTAGACAAAAAGTGTGCGGTTTAAGGATGCTCCAGACTTGTGTTCTATTAGATAAACTTGCGGCAGTGAAGACTGAAGCAACTTCAAGTAGCTCCCTGATGATAAATTCCCCGCCATGTTTTTCCTCCGACGTCGCGTCCTCTCAGAGTGACACATGCTCTGTAATGAGGGGGCTTGTCTGTTCTGTATTTTATGCTCCTTCAGCTTTGCATGCATGAAACTGCTGACTTAAAGTTTAAATTAAAATTCTTAAAAAAAATAAAATAAATAGTTTAAAATGATAAAAAAAATGTGATATTGACCTTACCGATAACCAGGGCTGTGGAGTCGGTAGATAAATTGTCCGACTCCGACTCCAACTCCGACTCCTCAGATTTTGAAACTTCCGACTCCGACTCCTCGACTCCGACTCCTCTGTATTTAATATGCAAATACGAAGCTGTTCCACCAAGTTCTTCTAATCTTCTCTAGCACAGAGGTAGTTGAGCAGAAGCTGCTGCCTTCTCCTTTGTGTGCTGATCTTCTGCTGAAGATAGAGCAGTGGGAGGATCCAGGAAGGGGCAGGGGAAGGGGCATTTATTTTAAAACATGATTTTCCTAGTAGAATCCCATAGTCATGTTTAAAATTTAAGCTAACAATCTGAATTTACATGTTTTATAGCCTTAGCTGAATGATAGCAGTTTTTCAATTGGTTTACAGCATCAGTCTTGAACTATTGACTATCCATTCCCTTCACTTATACAAGTGTCTCCAGTCCTTAATCAGTTATCAGTGAGAGGCGAGGATAACCATGGGTTCCCTGTAACAGCAGACCACAAGACAATGGAAAGTGTAAGTATTGCCGCTCCTTAAAGGGACACTGACAGGCTGATTTTCCAGCTAAAGATATATATATATACACTGGTATTCATCAGAGAATTAGGAATAAAACTATACTAATGTTACCTCCAGTTAAGCTGTACTTGTGTTTAAGAAACATTTTAATCTGTATGCAAATTCACTATCTTTGTGCCCAATGGGGCAGCGTCTCCTGCGGCTTTGTGCCCAGCCGCGCCCGAAGTACAGCTTCCCAGCACTGTTCCCCTCGTTATTATTCACTGCACTGGCCTTTTTTTCAGGCTAGCCGAGCGCTGAATTCCTGCGCAGGCGCACGTGTAGAGTGCTGGCAGCAGCCTCGTCTGGCTATGCTGAGGCTGTGCCAGCTTTCTCTCTTCCTCCTCGCTACCTAGTCCTGTCTAGTGCTGCCAGTACTCTACATGTGCGCCTGCCCCTTGGGCACAAAGGTAGAGAGTTTGCATATTGATTAAAACGTTTTTAAACACAAGTAAACCTCAACTGGGGGTAACAGTCGTCTAGTTGTATTCCTAATCCTCTGATGAATACCAGCAGATATATCAGCCTGTCAGTGTCCCTTTAACTGCATAGTAAAGCATATGAAAAGCATGCTTCTTCACGGTCACTTAACGTCTTTGTTTAGCGGTAACGTGACGCACTGCATGCATTGGCCTTTATTCTTACAGTAGAGAAGTAATTAATTATAACTTTATCTGAATTGGGACATTTAAACTTGCTTTTTTTTTTATTCCAATTTTTTTTTATTCCAATTTAAATCTAGTAGGAGTCGGAGTCGGTCCATTTTTTTCCGACTCCGACTCCAGGTACCCAAAATTGCCTCCGACTCCGACTCCTCGACTCCGACTCCACAGCCCTGCCGATAACTTGTCTCTTCTGTTCCAAAGCTTTCTGGTTCCCTACCGAACCCCCCCTTTCCTGTCACAAAACACATGAAATGTGTTTAGCCAATCAGTGGCTAATGATCACTCGTCCAATCAGTGACTCGTCAGTCAGAGGCGAGTCACCAATGTGGCCAGTGATTGGCTGAGCACTTATCTGTGTGTCAAGTGGGACAAAAAAGTTAAAGGGCCTGTCTCACTTCAGCAAATGGCATTTATAATGTAGAGGAAGTTAATACAAGGCACTTACTAATGTATTGGGATTGTATATATTGACTCCTTTGCTGGCTGGATTCATTTTTCTATTGCTTTATATGCTGCTCGTTTCCAGGATTACTAGGGTTGCATCGGGTATCAAAATATCAGGGACAGTGTGAAGTCCTATTCACCCTAATAGAGCTTTATTAGGGTGAATAGGAGAAGGGATTAAAAGTTCCCAGGTTCTAGGCCCTAAGGGGGGAAATAGTTATTAAATAAATAAAAAGTAAAAAAAATAAAAATAAAATATTAAGCATAAATCACCCCCTTTTCCAATTTAACATATAAAATAAACAATAAATAAGCATATTACGTATCGCCATGTCTGAAAAGTCTAAACTATTAAGATATATTAAAAAAATCTCCTTTGCGGTTAACGCCGTAACAGAAAAATAAATAAAAACCTCACGCTTCACCATTTTTTTTAGTCGCCTTGTTCCCCTAAAATATAGGATAGGACGTTCCATAAAATGCGGAATTGAACTTGCGTGAAAAAAACTGAACAACGCAATCGCAGTCAAAACTGACTGAAATTGCGTGCACAATCGCACGATTTCTCCGCCACGCATCCGCCTTCTTTCCGGCCCCAGTCCGCAACGCCTGTGTGAAAGGGGCCTAAAAATGTTCCCCTTCAATCTTGTGGTGGCAGTCGGTCGTTTTTCACAGGCTGTCAAAAAAAAAAAAAAACTCTGTTTGACTGACGCCATAGACTTCCATTGTTCTTAAAACGGTTGTGTGACCTAAATGTCCATTATATCGCGCACTAGCGTTCTGAACTATAGCGGGGAAACCAGTACCAGAGGGCCTGATATGTGGGCAGTGGCTGTTGTAACAGTGAGATTCATGTGACTGGGGCAGACTGGCGTCCAGATGTGCAGCTGGTATCTGCTACCCTCTGGGGGGACGCCTGGCTGTCCTCCACCCTACATTGCCCTCTGCTTTGGCGTGTGAGTGTATACGGGAAAGCAGAAATCGCGGAGAGCACAATGACCTCCTCCCACCGGCTCATTCATGGACATGCTTCCTTTCTGTCATAGAATTGTACATTCTGTGGTCACCGTACACATCCTTTTGTGCAGATGCTCCCATGTCTTCTAAGCAGTTTAGAGCAACGGCAGTAAACAAGTATTGCTGTGCGAACGGGGCTAAAACAGTCATTTCTGACTGGAAATTTGTATTTTATGTCTCTTGATAATGGCCTTTTTCTGATATTTGGTCATCTGCTAGACGTGTGTTGTCATGTAGAAATGCCAGTATACGCAGAAGGCAAATCTTTGAGTTTTTTTTTTTTGTGTATTATGGTAAACCCTTACTTTGTAGATAATTAAAGGGGTAGTCGTCTTAAAAAAAAGACTTTTCTGATTAGTTCCTTTGATGGAGCATTAGGAGGTTCTGTAAGCGATTGATGTATATGGCTTGTCTTGTGTCTGCAGCAGAACACCACATAATCTATTGAATTGTAAAAAAATGCCTACAACTTGGATCCGCGGGTGTGGTCACCACGAACAGGGCAACTGCACACAATGCGGATTAAACGTCCAGCTATACGGCGACGCGTGGGACAAAAGAAAGGGTACAGCGAGCTGCACGGCAACATTTGTTGTCAAACTTTTTTTTCTTTGTAATGATAGTCAGTGGTGTTGCAATATGATATACTGTGACACAACAGTCACGCAAAAAAATCCAACTTGGATGAAGTTGCAGGATGCCGGACCCCAAGAGTGGGTTTTCCTACATGAATTTTGCCAAATCTCATGTACACGGTGCGTGTTTTGTGCATGCAGAAATTGTCGTGGTATCGCTTTTAAAATTCGCAGCATTTCCCCAGTTGTATGTGAGGATCCACGGCTGATGAAATGTGGTTTCCCCATAAACTTCAAAGGGTTTGTCACAATACTGAAAAATGTGCATCAAAAAGTACATAGAAAATGCTCGAAATCTATGATAAATAGTGTGGATATTTCTTAGATATAAAATAAAAAGAAGGCAACCCCTTGTAAAAGGGTTTTCCAGGATTTTTATACCGATGACCTATTCTCAAGGTAGGTCCTTAGTATCTGATGGGTCGGGTCCAACACCTGGGACCCCGCCTGTGCTTGGTATCGCGCTCAGCCCCATTCACTTCTACGGAGCTGAGCTGCTCCTACGCGACGTGATTGATGAATGTGACGTCACTGGCCTAGAAGAAAGCAGACAGAAGGCCGTGATGCTATTGTAAGCTGATTGCCGGGGGTCCTGTGTGTCGGACCCCAACTGATCAGATACTGATGACCTATCCCGAGGATAGGTAATCAGTATTTAAAAACTCGGAAAACTTCTTTAAGGATATCAGCATTAGGCCTCTTGCACACGAACGTTTCTTTTTTGTGTACGGGGCCATTTTTGCGTTCCGTATACGGACCCATTCATTTCAACGGGTCCGCAAAAAACGGAAGTGTTTCCGTGTGCATTTTATTTCCGTCTTTCAGTTAAAAGATAGAACTTGTCCGCATCACGGACAGGGATGGGTACTGTTCTATTAGGGGCCAGATGTTCCGTAAAAAGCAGAATGCACATGGATGTCATCCGTTTTTTATGCGGACCGCAAAACCATACGTTCGTGTGCAATAAGCCTTAAAAGGATTGTTTGAGTTTTTTTTTCAGCAACAGTGTTTTATTAATAAAAATGAAATCTACTTACCGTTCCATACTGCCTCCGTTCCTGCACCACCTCTTTTCTTCCCCTCTCCATGCTTTGTTGGCTGTTATTGCAGCGGTGACCTGACCACAGCAGCCAATTACCGTACTGGTCGAAGTGGTCTTGTGCCACCTACCTCTGAAGCCAGGGGTTGGCTGCTGTGCTCATGTGTGGAGTACGGGCACGTCATGGCTGCAGTGGAGAGGAGAGAGGGAAGGGGTTTGGGACGGTCGGCATCTTTATTATAACACTGACTGCCGATTGACTTCAGTGGGAAACGCAGGTAAAATACGCTTGAAAGAAGTGACGTGTTGGAAAACAGCCGTGTAAAAAAGAGAATAAAAGAACAGCACCTTTATCAAAGTTGTAAATGTCTTTTCTGTCCTATAATTTGGCGACTTTTCCTTTACTGTAACTGAAATGCTGGGAGTTGCTTTGTGTCCGTGAGGACCAGAGAGGCTCCGGCCTGTGAACGGTGAATTCTGCATCTTTATGTTTCCGGTAGCGGACCCCCACTAATGGCAGGATCCTCGGAAAGGTGCTGGTGTTTTCCCGCAGTTTACACCATAAGAACTGCGGCTGCTTTCCCACATGCTGCGAATTACTCAGGAGTTAAATATAACATGTTGTGTAACTGTACACCACGCGGCTGCATATTTCAGCCCTGCTAGAGAGCAGTCTTCCACCGAGTTTTCATATAGATACATTGGAGCGACAAAATGGTGGCCGGTAAGATTTTATTTCAGGTTTTTATTCCCTGCTGAGAAGCAGGTGAAATATTTCGCCATTCAAGGCTTATTACATTGGGATCGCATTGGCAGGATTTTTTTTATCCAAACTCTGTTATGGATCCGTAAAAAGAGGATTTGTCTTCCCTCTTTTGTAGTCACTCCCATGTTTGGCTTTAAAAAAAAAAAAAAAAAAAGCCTCAAAAACCACCAGGAAAATTGTTTGTGTGATTGCAGCCTTAAAGTATTTCATTACATACGTTCATGTAGGTACGAGCTGCGCCTGCGTTCTCATACCGGCTCAGAAGCAGCTCTCGGATACGCTGGCCGTACACGAAATAGCCGTCAGCCATGGCCAGCATGCCTGTTGTTTCAGAGTGTTGGTGTATGAGCGGACACTTGGTAACATCTTAGTGGTCCCTCACAAGGTGCAGTATTTCCCATGATGTTGTACGGATCGGTGATTCAGTGCCTATGCTGTACCGCTGTGTGCCTTCAGGTTCATACAGAGGTTTTTGATGCACGTGCCATTACATGCTGAGTTAGGACTCATGCACACAGCCGTAGTTTTGGTCCGCATTTTTTTGCAGAGCGGATGCGGACTTATTCATCTCAGTGGGGCCTCGAAAGGCGTAGGTCTGTTCTGTGGCTCCGCAAGAAAATAGATGATGTCCTATTCTTGTGCGTTTTGTGGTCAAGGATAGGACATTTCTGTAGGAGGAAAAAAAATGATGATTGATAGCGTAGTGTGCAGGAGCCGTAAAAGAGAGATTCTCCCGTAAAAACTTTAGGGGAGATTTATTTTTCACAGCTCCTTTGGAAAATGTAAGGTGGAATCTGATTGGTTGCTATGGGCAACTAAGCCAGTTCTACTTTACACCGGTTTGATCAATCTCCCGCCTCGTGTCTACGACTCCACGACTGTAATACAGGACCATAGTCTCTGTGTAAATGGCTCTGTTACGGGCCTAGGGTTTTAAAGAGGTTATCCAGGACTTGCTTATTGACGACCTATCCTCGGGGTAGGTCATCAGTGTCAAATCGCCAGGGGTTTCACTCCCATCACTTATTCGGGGCTCCTGCACACGACCGTATATGTCTTTAAGGACCACAGATTGCGTATCTGCAAAATGTAATTCCAGGCCGAGTGCTTCCCGCCATGTTTTTTTCTTTTCCTCCTTCAGAGGTGTCCTATCCTTGTCTGCAAAACAGATAAAAATAGGACATGTTCTATATTTTTTATCTTTTTTGGGGGGCCGTGGAACGGACTTGTAGATGCGGACAGCGCACAGTGGGCTGTCCGCTTCTTTTGAGCCCCATTGAGATTACTAGGTCTGCATCCGATCTGCAAAAAACGTGCCTTGGATGCGTCCATAAACTAGGGCCGTGTGCGTTAGCCCCCACTTGCATGTGAACAGTGATGCAGTAACCAGGATCGGCCCCAAAACAGCGGACAGACAGATTTATGTAGTTCTGGCAGTGGAGCTTGGGAAAACTGCTGATTGGTGGGGGGTGATATGAGCCGGACCCTACAACCATTGTTTAAATTTTTTTTTTTAATTCATGTAAAAATAAAAAAAAATTGTAAACTTTTTCGAATTGCTCAATCGTATCCTCATCCAGCGACCCCTAATTCTTACTAACATACATTGGGTAGGTCACTTAGAAGTGGGTGGCCGAATTCAGTAGGGCTGCATGATCACATTACAACGGTTTTGTTTGCCTGTTACCATGGAAACAGGTCTATTGGACATCTAGGTTTCCCTGAATATGGTCTTTATCAAAGCCACTACGTGTTCCCCACAGATTTAACTGGTTTCCTGAAAAACAAGCTGTCTTGTGCTGTAAAGAGTGCATTACACTGTAAGGACCTGTTCACACTACTTTTATGGTAGGACATTTCTGTAGGAGGAAAAAAAATGATGATTGATAGCGTAGTGTGCAGGAGCCGTAAAAGAGAGATTCTCCCGTAAAAACTTTAGGGGAGATTTATTTTTCACAGCTCCTTTGGAAAATGTAAGGTGGAATCTGATTGGTTGCTATGGGCAACTAAGCCAGTTCTACTTTACACCGGTTTAATCAATCTCCCGCCTCGTGTCTACGACTCCACGACTGTAATACAGGACCAACTACGTGTTCCCCACAGATTTAACTGGTTTCCTGAAAAACAAGCTGTCTTGTGCTGGAAAGAGTGCATTACACTGTAAGGACCTGTTCACACTACTTTTATGGTTGTATTTCACACTGAAATCAGCCTCCTATTGTTTGCAGTGGGAAATCTGTGCCGTAGTTTATATGATGTGGACTCTTCTGTGCGAGGCTTCTACGTTGTGGAAGTGACGAACTATAACTTTGCGGCATTGATATGTAGTGAATGATGAGAGTGCAGAAAGCCGCTGTCAGACACCTAAGGCTTATCTCCTCAGCACAAGTGGATCGGGCTGCCCGGAGCTTATGCCCCCTCCTGTTGGGGGACAGTCGGGAGGCCCCATGCACATTAGATGGTCGGCTGACGTTTATTCATGTTTTTAATGTTTGCATGTGTCTTGTGCTGGTACTTGTAGTCCTTGTTTGATAATGCATTGCAGCCATGCGAGAGTGGGGGGCACGCTACCTATAGACACAGTTTGGAGGTGCTGGTCTAACTCTCTTTTTTTGTATTGTACTCACTTCTGTTCTTATCAGACGGCATTGGGATGTTTAGACTTCTTCTGTGCTCTGCTATCAATCCCATGATGCATCACTTGGGCAGCTACACCCAGGACCATCTCTGCCTGGCGAGGGGTGTCTGTATATTCTTCTTAGGAAGCTTAGTGACCATAAGTGTATAATAAGGGAGGCCGAACGGTCATCATTGCAGCTGTGTGACATTGGTGTGGTGGTGGCTTCTCTCCGCCTGTGTCACAGATGCCTGGAGTTTCACCATAGAGGAAGTTGTGCTGCCTGTATAAGTGACACATAGATCCCCATAGACTCAAGTAACTATTGTGTCACGGAAGCCTGATTCACACTATTACTATGCAAGACGAACAGGTGCCTGAAAAGTTTTACAGAAGGGCAGGAATTCTTTAAAATAAAAAAGTAAGCCTTAAAGGGGTTGTGCAGGCCATGTATATTCCTCGGGATAGCTGATAAATATCTGATTGGTGGGGGTCCGACACCCAGCCGATCAGCTGTTTGAGGAGGAGACGAGGCTCCATGTGAGCGCTGCGTTGTCTCCTCTGGAGCGATGACGTAGTCTAATTACAAATACTCGCTCCATTCAAGTGAATGGAGCGAGTACTCAGCATTACAGTGCACCACCGAAATTTCCGAAACGACGGGCAGTGTAATGAAGAAGCAGCGCTCACCTGGGGCTCCGCCTTCTCTTCAGACAGCTAAACGGCGGGTGCTAGGTGTCGGACCCCCGCCGATCAGATATTGATGATATAGATATACTGTATGTATGTGTGTGTGTGTGTGTGTGTGTCTGTGTATGTATGTATGTGTGTGTGTGTGTGTGTGTGTGTGTGTGTGTGTATATATATATATATATATATATATATATATATCCCCTGCACAACCCCTTTAATGATCTGAATCCCCTGCTGTTCCCATGTCTCCATTCTGGTGGTCTTTGTTTCCAGTGCTGTAGAGATGACGTACCTGACTAATTCTCATGATCGCAGCAGTCAATCACTGGCCACAGCTGTCACGTGAGGTACTCGGGCAAGTCGTGACTTATAGCGAGACTGATGCTGCAGCGATGATGTGCATGACTACTCCAGTTGACTGCAGAGACCAGTGATTGGCTGCAGCGGTCAAGAGAAGTAGACGGTGATTTCATCACTGCAGTCCTGGACATAATGTCTCGAACAGCAGGGAATTGAGCAGGTGGCAATCGTGTATGTCCGCTGCCACTCCGTTCAGTGCTGTGGGACTCCGAGAGTGCTGAACTCTAACTCGGGGCCCACGTTCTTGTGATCGGTTAGGGTCATCATTACAGCTGTGTAACACGGGTGTTAACACAGTTAGTGGTTGGACCCCCAAGTGGTGTTTGTAAGAGAAACCCCTTAAATAGAACACCGCAGCGTTCTTTTCGGGTGGAGTTTCCCTGTAGTAGACAATGGGACACGGAGGGTTGTGAGCTGTTAGTGTGAAATGCTTCTTTCCCAGCTTGATTAGTGGCTCTCGCGTTCAGGTTCAGTGTTTGCTGTTGTACTCCAGGCTGTGCACGTTGTAATGCTTCAGAAAGAAATGTCTGAAATGTGAAAGTAGCGGAGCTCGCGGGAGTCTCCTAGCTGGTTTTCTGTTGAGGTCATGCTTTGAACTGTGGCCACACTGTAATTTATACTTGGCGATGGGATTGTGCTCTTGTATGTGTGCAACTGGAGGGGATAAGGGCGGGCGGGAGCCAAGATGTTTGTATAGAGGAGACAGAGCTCCTAGATGCTGTGTTTCCAGTAAAGAAGCGTTTTATTATTTTTCACGTATCAAGTTGTTATATAATCCTAGTCACGAAAAAAAAATTTTTAATTGAGGGGATGCTGAGCTGAATAAATACAAAGAAAATTGGAGTTGTTAGAAGCAACCTGCAAGCAAACAAGTGGTTTTTCCTGCATAATTTTGAGCCTTTAGGGTGTATGCTCTTACACTGACGTGTGTGGTAGGTGGCTAAACGACACGCAAGGCCACGAGTTGTTTTGTAATAGAATGCTGTATTTCAGTGACGCGGTTTTCACACAGGATAGCATCAAAAATATAATTTTCCATCCATTCATCTCTATGGGTCAGCCTGAGATAGCAGAGATCAGTGCTCGACTACTTCTGGCAGGTCCCATACAGACGATTGGAGTGGCAGTGCAAGTGGGCTATGGGGCCCCTGGTCTTGTGATCAATAGGGGTCTCACCAATCTAATATGTATCCCCTATCCGGGTGATAGGGGACAGCTTGAAATTAGCGGAATACCACAACCGTATTTTTGGTCCGCACCTGATCCACAGTTTTTGCGAAATTGGATGCGGACTCATTCATTTCAATGGGTCTGCAAAAAAACACACAGCTGTCTGCATCCATATGTTGGTTCTGTAAAAAAATATAGAACATGAAGGGCTCCAGATGGCGGCCAAAATGGTGGCAAATGCGACTTAGAATTGCAAAACGGCGACAAGACTTTGTAGTCTTGTCGCCATTTGCGCCCAGACCCTCCTCTGCTCTGCCGCTTTAAGAAGAAAGGTCTTTCATCCAGCAGACACACAGCAATCCAAAAACAGAGCTCCGCACAGTACAGAGTTCTGTTATTAGTGAGGAGACTGCTGATTGGTCAGTATCAGCGTGCTGCCGTGCCATTGGCTGCTCCCTTCTCCCGCGCTGAACACAGCAGCTAAAACGGGGAGTGCGCTCACTGCCAATTGCTCCATAGAAAAGGGGCAGCTAAAATAGATGAGTTTCAGTCCTGCGGCACACGGAGGTGAGCGTTCTGCTTGCACTGCGCCATGTGCTGAGGGTGCCCTGTGCCTCCCATGTAAGGGGTAAGTGGCGGAGAAGAGAGAGCAATGATGGTGGACAGCTGCAGTGCGCTCAGCCACACAAAGACTGCCGAGTAACGCTGGGCTTTATGCAGGGGCGTAGCTAAAAGCTCATGGGTAGGGTTGAGCGAACTTGTATTTTAAGTTCGGCGTCCAAAGTTCGGGTTCTGGTTATCTTAGCATCCCGTTATGGATTCTGCTACCACGGACCATAATGGAATTTGGAATCCATAAGGGGATTCTTCGATGAACCCGAACCTTGGACAACACTAAGGACCCGGGGTGACATCACCGTCATGTGATCAGTGCAGGGGGCGTGGCTCAGTACTGGATTGGATAAGAGGTGGTAAAGGGCCTGGTATAATGATCATGTGACATGAGGGGCGGAGCTTCTGTGCTCTGTGTGGAGGAGAAGAAGGAAGTAGAGCAGTAAAGGACGGTTGCGCTAACTTGGATTCCAAATTCCGTTATGGTCCGTGGTAGCGAATCCATAACTGGATCCTAAGATAACCCGAACTTTGGACGCTGAACTTAAAATACAAGTTCGCTCAACCCTACTCATGGGCCCTGGTGGAAGAGTTCAGCTTGGTCCCTTCTTCCCTCAGTGCTTTGTGGTTAGGGGCAGGGAAGGACATAGCCTTTGTGCTGCAAAAATTGAAACGACACCCCCTCCCCATGCCAAATTCTTGACCTTACCCCTTCCCTCCAGCCAGATAATACCAGTGTCTTATCTGGCACAAGGGTCTTTGGGACCCCTCAGGCTCCTGGGTCCTGTAGCGACTGCTACCTCTGCACCCCCTATAGCTACGCCCCTGGCTTTATGTCTCCTCACACTAGCAGATTAAAATGATTTGCACTGTTGCCACCACGACCAATCATCGTAGTGTAGTGCAGGGTTGCAAATCGTGACAGTGAATGGGGGTCGCATTGCAACCCCACAGTTGTGAGAATTATTGGGTCTGTCATGACAATGTCCAGGTCGCAAAATGACCCCTCTCACTAGTGGCAATGCTGCATTGCTACACTGATCTCTGGCTGTGTGATGTTTGTCACAGCCAAAGACCCCTTGCAGACAGGCGTTCCTCCCGCAGCAAGTCCGCAACGCAGATCCCACCCTGAATGGCCATCGCTGCCGGGGGTCACATAGCTTTATATTGATTTATGATTTTATGTAACCCTTACAGTTCTGGAATGTATTGGATAACAGTGGCATAATGCTGCCAGTGTTATCCGATACATTCCAGAACTGTAAGGGTTACATAGCATCATAAATCAATATAATGCTATGTGATTCCCGTCAGGCCGGGTGCTGTGTTGCGGACTCGCTGTGGGAGGAACGCTGGTCTGCACGGGGCCAAAGTCACCATGTAGCCTCAGGCTTATCTAACCTGTGGTTATGTAATAAATGGCCATTTGGGGCAACCACTTTACACCCCTCCTTTTTTTTTGCACTTAGTCCATCGTTTTTGTATGCACAGTATGGCTGATGTGCAGGAGAGGTCCAACGGCGCGCCTCAATAAAATATGGCTGTTACCTGCCAGGCTTCAGGTGGAGTCTCAACAAAACAGCAGGGTTAGGGCGTGCAGCATCGCAGACATGGTGAGCGGCAGAGGTCGAAATTTTATGCAAATCGACTTTGGATGTTTAATCCGAAGTCGATTCGCTCATCCCTAGTCGCAATAACTGTACAAGCGTCATAGACACCTGTACAGGCAGTGTTTGTCCCTAAAAAATGTCTAATGCGTATGAATACACACAATAATTTAACTGCCATTCATGGAGCAGGGGAGCACGTGCCACTGCTGACTGCTCATGAAGTGCCAGGGACAGCATGGCGGGAATGGAGCCTCTGCTGAGCAAAGACCATGTGCCCGGGTGATGTCACACCAGAAGTACCAGCGTGCCCTGCAGGCTTCTATCTGCTGCTGGGAGCTAAACGTGGAGGTCTATGAATGGAAAAACTAATAGCCACCTCGTTTCTGACCCTTATGTTACAACAAAAATTTGTTGACTAAAAAATTTTTATTTGGCTCCTAAATTTTTCAGATTAGGAGCCAATGACTCCTTGATATATATATATATTTTTTTGGCTAGAGCACTGCCATGTGCTAGTCTTTTCCATTTTTTAGACAAGAATAGGCATAGTTGCAATGGATCCGCACAAAAACCGATGCAGCACGGATGTGATCTGCAATTTATTTCTTTTTTTTGCAGACCGCAAAATACATACGGTCGTGTGAATGCACATCTTAGACTAGGGATGCTCAACCTGCGGCCCTCCAGCTGTTGTAAAACTACAACTCCCACCATTCCCTGCTGTAGGCTGATAGCTGTACGCTGTCCGGGAATGCTGGGAGTTGTAGTTTTGCAGCAGCTGGAGGGCCGCAGGTTGAGCATGCCTGTCTTAGACAGTTTTTCTGTTCTAGGGACAGAAAAGCTAAAACAATGGTGACAACTTATGAATATGAGCAGCACCCTATGGACCCCTTTGACCATAGTGGGGCTCTGATGGGGTTTGTTAGGGAGTCCGGCATTTGCCTGATAGAATAGTGAAACATTCTGTGCTATTTTGTCCAGATTTAAATCTGCAGCGAATGCCCCAAACCTCTGACACAGATGTGAATATAACCCAATAAACTAATCAACAAATCAAACAATAGAATTGAGGATCCTGGTCCTAAGAGCTTGCAATCTGTGTGGAAATAGGGGTGACCCAGAAAACCTACTTTTGTACTTGTTTTGTACAAAACTCAAGGCAAAAAAAGCACGTCTTGCAGATCAAACTCTGAACAGGTAACCTTCCAGTTTCTGTACAGATATGAAGTAACGCGGTTTGTCATGCTGAACCCTCCATCCAGTTTAGCCTGTTATCCTGCATAGCTGATCCAGAAGAAAGTAAAAAAGAACCCTCATGAAGCGATAATAAGGACAAGACGGGTTACATAAACCCTGAAACAAAGAAAGCA
The DNA here is from genome assembly GCA_033119425.1 of Bufotes viridis. NCBI lineage: Eukaryota > Metazoa > Chordata > Amphibia > Anura > Bufonidae > Bufotes > Bufotes viridis. Next base: position 175,400,596 of record CM065592.1, on the reverse strand, counting down.
CACATCCTAGGATGGTGTAACTATTAGGCCTCATGCACACGACTGTGGGTCCACAATCCGGAAGGGAAGCCCACGGGTGCACTCCATATTTTTCCGCCCGTTCCTCTGTGCCGCAAAAAAGTAGTGCATGCACTGCTTTTATGGTGCTGTGGATCGCGGACCCTATACAAGTAAGTGGGTCCGTGTCCGCAGACGGCAGACACACAGTCAGTGCCCATGCATTGCAGACTGCAGCACCAGGCCTGTGGAGTCGGAGTCGAGGAGTCGGAGGCAATTTTGGGTACCTGGAGACGGCAAAAAATGAACCGACTCCTACTCAATTTAAATTGGAATAAAAAAAAAAGCAAGTTTAAATGTCCCAATTCACAAAAAGTTATAATTAATGACCTCTCTACTGTAAGAATAAAGAATAAAGTCCATTGCATGCAGTGCGTCACGTTACCGCAAAACCAACACGTTAAGTGACCGTAAAGAAGCGTACTTTTCATATGCTTCACTATATGGCACGCAACGCACAGTTAAGGAGCGGCAATACTTGTACCTTCCATTGTGTTGTGTTCCGCTGTTACAGGGAACGCAACGCCCATGGTTAACCTAGCCCCTCACTGATAACTGATTAAGTAAATATGTTTTTTGCATAGACACTTGAATAAGTGAATAACCAGTCAATAGTTCAAGACTGAAGCTGTAAACCATGTGAAAAACTGCTGTCATTCAGCTAAGGCTCTAAAACATGTAAACTCAGATTGTTAGCCTAAACTTTAAACATGACTATGGGATTCTACTAGGGAAATGTATAAAATACATTCGCATATTAAATACAGAGGAGTCTGAGTCGCACGGCCAGGACCTGGTTATGTGCATAAGACCTTAAAGGGAGTCCGTCACCCGGAAATTCAGTCAACAGAGCAGGGAAATTAATGGAGGGTGCACTGCGCACGTGCGGCCCCTGCTCCTATTCATTTTAATGGAGCCGCTGAAAAAAAACGAGCGCTCGACTATTTCCGTCATAGAAATGAATGGGAGCAGAGGCCGCGCTCCCATTCACTTGTACGGGAGCAGTGTTTGCTGGTGAACGGACCCCGTGAAGCCTGGGATCCTCCAGCCACAGCTCTCCCCGCTCCGTTCTCTTCCTCTGGGACCCGCACCGTTCTGACAATGGGGGCATATCCTAGCAATATGCCCCCATTGTATGTGATGGGAATACCCCTTTAATACTGATGACCTATCCTCCGGTCTGGTGGGGGTCTGACACCCGCAACCACTGCCAATCAGTTGTTTGAGTAGGCAACGATGCTCCTGTGGGCACCACGGCCTTCTCTGGCTTTCCCTAGGCCAGTGACGACGCATTCATCTGTCACGTGGCCTAGGAGCAGCTCAGCCCCATAGATGTGAATGCCAAGTACAGCCAATATACAATCTACAGCGCTGTGCTTGGTGAGCTGCGAGAAGGCAGCGGGGCCCTGGGTGTCCAGAGGATCGGTCATCAGTATTAAAATGTCAGAAAACCTGTTTAGTTACACTGAGGGCAGGGCACTAATGCTCCTCCTGCTTCCTTTACTTCTTGATTTTTAGGGCCTGGTGAGATGACAATGCATGGAGCTGACCCTGTCAATCAGCCTCTTTACAGACATTATCCACAGGGGATTTCTGCAAACATTTTGGTTTCTATTGTATGCCGAAATTCTCGGGAATACTGCATGTCATCCGTGTGGCTGAGGCGCAAATGATAGCCCGTTTTGCGACAAGTGTGATCAGCATCATTTTGCGGAATGCAAAACGGATGGTCATGTGACTGCACCCTAAGGCTGATGACTCTGGTGGCCATGCCCTTCCCTGAGTTTAATCTTACAAACAGCCTGCCGGGGGGAAGGGGAGGGGGGACAAGACTGGAAAAAAACAGCCAAGTTTCTTGCTATAATTCAAAACTTCTGCAAGATTTCTTGAATAGAAAATGGGTATGAAATCCAATTTCTGTATTATAGAGAAAATCGTCACGCAGCCTGTTGAGCAAAGAGTAGATGCGGCAAAGTCATATGAAATGTTATGTAACTGTTCAGCTCATCTGTGACTCGATCGTCAGCTTTTTATTTTATCTTCAGAAAAGTGGAATTCCTCTTCAGTTATTTGGTGAAATATTTTTACTAGCTGGGGCATGTTGAAAGGGGCAGCATATTTTTTCTGGTATGCAGCGGTTGCAGAATTAGCATTTCATCTCCAGGACACCTTTATAGTAACTGTACCTGTCACTCAGGAATGTATGCGCCTTGTGTTTAGTCAGTTGATCACAGTATTGTAATGGAGGAATAAGAGAGGGCACCAGAGAGATTCTACGGGAGCCACCCCCTAAAAACATGTGATAACGGGACAGAACCACAATGTGACATTGACCATCTCCTCCTCCCTGTACCGACAACATGGATTTACATGCAGGGTGGGAAACCAGAACCGGGTTCACAGCGGGGGAATGGAGAAGCCCCCCCCCACAAAAAAAATAATAATAATAATGGTGATATCCTCAATATGTCAGGACTGGTGAAGGGTCCTATTTAACTTTGCCTACATGATAAATGCCACTTTCTGAAATTTGGCGACATGTGTCATGCAATTTCTTGTCACAGAAAAGTCGTGCAACTTTTTTGTAATAAAAGTCAACGGTGTCACAATGCAACATGCTGCGACGCAACACTCGAAAAATCCAACCAGTTGTAGCATGTCGCATTTCGACACCATTGACTGTCGTTACAAAAAAAAGTCGCACAACTTTTCTGTGACAGGAAGTTGCGCAGCAAATGTTGCCATGTAGCTGTACCCGAAATGGTCCCTGTCGTTTTAACAAACTTTGCATAAATCAATTGTGCAGATTATGAAACTTTGTAATATGTCTTATCAGAGTATAATGCCTTGGTCTAAATCTAGCTCCAAAATATTCTGCAGGACTTGACAGTTTTAACCCCTTAGTGACCACCCATACGTGTTTTTACGGCGGTTACTAAGGGGCCTTGGGCCGGAGCCCTGGCTTTTTACGGCGCTTAAGTCCAAGTTAGCGCTTAAAGAGGACCTTTCACCTGAAATTGCATGTTAAACTAAACATATACCCTTACTTGCTGGCCCCCGGTGGTGCTGATTCTCCTCTTCTTTTTTCGATATGTGCCCCCGTTTGTCCGCGGTGCCCCCCTCAATATCTCCCGCCGTGTATGCTAATGAGCCATTCGGCTCAACTGGGCGGGCCTGCAAAAGTTCTCCGAGGCGTGTCTGCCTTCTCCCTGGCACGGAGCGCAGCCAATAAGCGCGCTCCGCTCTTAGCCAGGGAGAAGGCGCTCAGATCTCGCGAGATCGCGAGAACTGGAGCGATTTCATCCATCCTGAGCCGATGCTGGCTGCGGGAATCCAAGATGGCGCCGGCTCAGGATGGATGAAATCGCTCCAGTTCTCGCAATCTCGCGAGATCTGAGCGTCTTCTCCTGGCTAAGAGCGAGCGCGCTATTGGCTGCGCTCGTGCCAGGGAGAAGGCAGACACGCCTCGAGAACTTTGCAGGCCCGCCAGTTGAGCCGAATGGCTCATTAGCATACACGGCGGGAGATATTGAGGGGGGCACCGTGGACAAACGGGGGCACATATCGAAAAAAGAAGAGGAGAATCAGCACCACCGGGGGCCAGCAAGTAAGGGTATATGTTTAGTTTAACATGCAATTTCAGGTGAAAGGTCCTCTTTAAATCAAGCGCTGGAGCTCCGTGCCCGCAGCTACCGTATGTGGCTGAAGGCTCGGGGCAGTGATCAGAGACCGTGACAAGCGATCTCTGATCACGTAATCGCCGTGATACACTGTAAGAGAGGAGGGAGAACGTTTTCGGTGCAGGGATCGGGTCCCCCAGCTTCCCCATAAGGGAAATTCTTTCACGGCAATCCATGCAGAAAAACGCAATGCAGGAGGTCTAAAACTACTGTATGGCATCACAGGAGTGACAGGCCTCTGAAATCTGCGGCTCTGTCACTACATTGTGATGGCAGCAGCCAGGAGCTGACAGATCTCCTTTAAATAGGAGGATAATAGGTGGCGATGAAGAAAGGAAATCAAGCCGTTCATATTCCCTGAGCTGGTGACCGGAGGAAAGGGTCTTGACGTGGACGTGGCTAAGGCCTAGTTGACACTTCAGTTATTTGGTCAATTATTTCCATCAGTTATTGTCAGCCCAAACCAATAGTAGAGGCTACTCAGGTATAATGGAAAGATTGTCTGAGATGAGACAACCGCCTGAAAAATGGTTAAAGAGGACCTTTCACTTCGGATTGAGGTACTGAAATACCTACACTACCTTCCTGGGCGGCCCCCGCTGAGGTCCAGGCAACAGTTTTTTTTTTGTTTTTTTCAAAATATCCCCCGGTTCCTCTGCTCTGGTCCCCGTTAGTTCTCGCATGCGGGGATTTCGTGTATGAGGCGGGGACTTGTCTTTTGCCTGGGGACTGGTTTTCCTTTCCCTGGGTGCGAGTGCAGCCAATCATAGCGCTCGATTCGCAGCAATGCGATTTGCTAGTGTCAGCTGAACATAAATATATTGGTGCCATCTCACTGCCTGCTGCCGTTATTGAGAAAAACGAACTTGTATAATATGCTATTTGGCTTAATACCCATTTTTTAGGTGACAGAAACCCTGTAAGCCTTACTAGCCCAGAGACGGACATCTGCTCTAACTGGGCATCATCCGTGCACTTATTTATATACTTGATGAAAGCTCAAACTTCTTGATTTATTACCCAAGTATAATTGCTTTGTGTATTCACATTCCATGTATCTTGGTAGGAAGATGACATGTTGCCTTCAGCTATTCTGAATTCTAGCCTCAAAAAGATTGTCCTTGCATTGTCTCATAGGCGTCTATCCAGCAGGACACCATTTACGGAGGGTGTGTGCTCAGGGGGGAGGTGGTGTCCATAAAAAGTCCTATGTTCTTCTAAGAACTCCTCCGGGCCATCCTCCGCACCATGACATCATCTGAAACAAACCATTGTGCTGCAGGGACCGGAACAGCCACATTTTTAGCATGAAGAGGCCACTCTTGTACATAAGTCTGAATGATTTGGGACTTTGCCAGGTCATCTGTGTGAGAATAGCAGAGACATAACTGAGCAGCTGTCTGTATGCACCAGCATCTTTACATAAAAATGTCTGCCAGCCAATGAATAGTGAATGGCTCTTGTTTCATAATGTGCGACTTTGTACCCATGGGCCTGAGAAAGAAGAGACCATCACAGGTCATGTTACTTGCGGCCTTCAAGCCTCATAACAGAATGGTTGTTTTCTGCGTGCCAGAATAAGGCTAAAATCACACATGCAGTTTTTTGAGGCAGAAGGGGATCCAGCAGGAAGACGTATCAGACCTTCCTACATATATGTCACATTCCTTTTGAATCAATGCCTTGTCTTGGTTTAGTAGCTGCATAAAAACCTGCCAGTAAAACGCCATGTGTGAATCCAGCTTAAAGGCCTTGTCTGGGATTTTAACGGGTACCCCCAGCCTGTCTCCACTAGTGAAAGAGTCCTACTTATCTTCCCCCTGCTGCTGCTGTCAGTATGCGGCTTGTTAAAGGGATTCTGTCACCACATTTAACCCCTATAAGCTAAACATATGTTCATGTCCAGGACTATAATAGGATCCCTAAGGTGGCCTTATAAACTTTATTTGTGGCTTTATTGTGCTAAAAAACAGGTCCGTCATCAGTTTTTTTTTGGCGGATGCAAAACACACATGGTCGTGTGCATGAAGCCTTAGGCTTCGTTCACATCAGTGTTCAGCCTTTCCATTATAGGAGCAGGAGAACGGAAAGGACGGATTAGGCACATAACTGAGCCGAACGGAGCCTACAGAACCCATAGACTATAATGGGGTCCGTTAGGTTTCGGCTCAGAGGAAGATTTTTGAAGCGGAGACAAACGTTGTGCTCTGCAAAAATCTTCCTCTGAGCGGAAACCTAACGGACCCCATTGTAGCCTGTGTGGTCCGCAGGCTCAGTTATGTGCCGAATCCATCCTTTCCATTCTCCTGCTTTTATAATGGAAAGGCTGAACGCTGATGTGAACTCAGCCTTAGGCCTCATGCACACGACCGTTGTTTTGGTCCACGTCCGAGCTGCATATTTTGCGGCTCGGGCGTGGACCCATTCACTTCAATGGGGCCGCAGAAGATGCAGACAGCACTCCGTGTGCTTTCCACATCCGTTGCTCTGTTCCGTGGCCCTGCAAAAAAAAAATAGAGCATGTCCTATTCTTGTCCGTTTTGCGGACAAGAATAGGCATTTCTACAATGAGTCGCATTCCATTCCGCAAATTGTGGAACCGAACGCGGAGCAGCTTCCGCGTTTTGTGGACCACAAAACACATATGGTCGTGTGCATGAGGCGTTATACTGTATACTTTGCCATAAAACTGTATATCAATCTGCTCAGCCCCTCCTGGTCTGTAACATGCTGCCTGCAGATTACACTGCTTATTCATGGTGATAAGTTCCCCTTATAAAGGAGTTGTCTGTATTTTTTATTTTTTTTATTAAACACTATTGATGACCTATCCTCAGGATAGATCGGTGGGGGGCCGCCACCTGGTCAGCTGATTGAAGAGAGCACAGCGCTCATACGAGTGCTGCCTCCTCTGCTCTGCTTACCTGCCACAAGTACCCGTGCACTGCCGTGCTGCCGCTCCGTCCCCATTGACTATAATGGGGCGGGGGGCGGAGCTACAGCACTGCATGGTCGGACATGCAGGACTTTTAGTCCGGCGATCTCCCGCCGTGCAGTGCCCTGCTGCGATGTAGCTCCGCCCCCCTTTCCATTATAGTCAATGGGGACGGAGCGGCAGCATGGCCACTTGCAGCAGGACGGATGCGGCAGGCTGAATAGCCTGCCGGATCCGTCCTGCTGCAAGTGTAAAAGTACCCTAAGCAGAGCAGAGAATGCAGCGCTCGTACCAGGATTGCCTTTCTTTCAAACAGCTGATCTGATATTGATGACCCATCCTGAGGATAGGTCATCAATAGTAAAAAGAGGACAACCCCTTTAAGTGCTGTTTACACTGAACTTGAAAATGAGGTCTGTGTGTTTTCCCCCAAAAAAAACTTAACTTTTGTTTTCTATTAAAAAGGAAAAAATCTGTCAAAAGATAAGTTGTTCAGAAGTAACGTCATTAAGTCCCTAAATTCCCTCTGCTGGGGATCCTTTCTAAAAGCAGGCAATGATCGATCACTCAGTGGCGTTCACTAGTCCCTATTCTTTATGTGATGTGGATCCAAAATGATTGGCCAATGTTAGAGCACTCGCCCTGAGAAGGACAACCCTCAGCTGTTCACACTGGCATCATGGTTCCCTTGTAATAAGCATCCATTAACTTTGATATAGCTGAGGAATATCTGTTGGACCAGGGCTGTTTTTCCTCTTCTATTTTTTAGATCCGAGCATAGAGGAAGTTTTTATATAAACCTTAAAGGAGTTGTCCCGGATTTTAATACTGGTGGCCTATCCTCTCCTTTAGGTCAAATTAGACGATGTTGTGCACAGTGGTAGACCCATAAATTTAGCATAAAAAGGTACAAGCAGAATTTTATGTACATTTTCCGCCTAGATTGTCAGATTTCTCTACCCAGATCATATGTTTTCATGGTGTGGATACACTGTGGATTTCTATCATTGTGGTTGGAGAATCAGCAGTATTTATACAGTAGTAGTAAAATGGGAGAGATTTGACGAATTCATCCACACACTGCAAATACAATCCGCATTGAATTGTTCCTTCACTGTGTATTTTATATCTAGATCTTGTCAATTTATGCTGTGGTTTTGCACCATGGATTTCACCCCGTCCCATTTCAATGCAGATTTTGCAGCGGGTTCATGATGAAAGCTGCACCTAAGCTACATCCAGTATAAGTTCCTTTAGCGCCAGCAGCTGGGACCCCTGCCGATCACTGGGAGCGTTGGACAGGCATGCGTGCTGCTGTTCCATTCAACTCTATGGGAGTCCAAGCGATCGCCTCTGTCTCATGGAGGTGAATTATACAGCAGCATAGTGAGCTGATGTAATGGGAGAACCCACAAGTAGGGATGGGCGAACTTCTGTTTTTCAAGTTGGGCGTACAAGGTTCGGGTTATCTAAGAATTTCGTTATGGATTCCGCTACGACAGACCATAAGTTATAGTCCGTGGTAAGCGGAATCCATAACGCAATTCTTAGATAACCCGAACCTTGTACGCCCATCTTGAACACAAGTTCGCTCAACACTATTCACAAGTAACTATTGTAATTCGTAAGCTCATTGAAGCCACCACCCTATAAGTTATTAAGGCATCAAAAAGAATTTCAGCTGCTTGAGTGTAAGGAGGGCTGCTGAAGGGTGGAATAGGGCATTTGCTTAGTGAATCATTTTACCAGAATCTAGTCTAACAGGACATGACGGTGAGAGAGTGTAGCGCTCAGCCATCCCAGGAGCAGAACTTGCCTTTGAAGGTTTAGGAACATACCAGAAATATAAAGTTCTCCATAATTATCAAGAGCTCTACTTGCAGGTTACTTATTGAAGGAGAAAAATGTCACTTGTAGTTACAGGTGACCCATGTATGGGGGGGGGGGTGTTCTCCGTGCCCAGATTCTACAGTTTAAAGAGGACCTAAACCTTTGCAGAATCCACAGCATCTCGGAGTGCACTGCACTTTTTGGTTTCTGCTCAGCAAGTGGCGTAGAGATCCATAGTCTGCAAGCCAGAAAAGCCGAGCACGGCCAGTGAACGTGGAGTGCTCCTCTGCACCTTCGTGGTTTCACCAAAGGTTTAGGTCCCCTTTAAACCCCAGTAGTTGAATGTTAGAGAAATGTTTCTCCAATGCATTTTTATTCAATATGCCTGAGGTAGGAACGTTATATTGTAAGGCCTCTTTCACACGCGAGTCATGTTTGGCGGGTGTGTTGCGGGAAATGCGCGATTTTCCCGTGTGAGTGCAAATCGTTTTAATGCGTTTAGCACGCGTGTGAGAAAAATCGGCATGTTTGGTACCCAGACCCGAACTCGGACTTCATCACTGAAGTCCGGTTTCGGGTAGAGTATTCTGTAGATTTTATTATTTTCCCTTATAACATGTTTATAAGGGAAAATAATAGCATTCTCACTACAGAATGCTTAGTAAAATGTGGATGCAGGGGTTAAAAATAAAAAAATTAACTCGCCTTATCCACTTGATCGCATAGTTGCCGATCTCTCCTCTCTTCTTCAAGCATTAGCTGTCGGCTAAAGGACCTGTGATGACGTCACTGAGCTCATCACATGGTCCAATCACATGGTTCATCTTACCATGGTGATGGACCATGTGATTGGACCACGTGATGTGACGTCACCACAGGTCCTTTAGCTGGCAGCTAATGCTTGAAGAGAGAAGAGATCAGCAACTACGCGATCAAGTGGATAAGGTGAGTTAATTTTTTTATTTTTAACCCCTCAATGCACATTTTACTGAGCATTCTGTAGTGAGAATGCTATTATTTTCCCTTATAACCATGTTATAAGGGAAAATAATAAAGATCGGGTCCCGTCTCTTAGCAACCTTGCAGGAAAATCGCACTGCATCCACACTTGCTTGCGGATGCTTGCGATTATCACCCAGCCCCATTCACTTCTATGAGGCCTGCGTTGCGTGAAAAACGCACAATATAGAGCTTGCTGCGATTTTCACTCAATGCAGAAGTGATGCGTGAAAATCACCGCTTATATGCATAGCCCCATAGAAATGAATGGGTCCGTATTCAGTGCGGGTGCAATGCGTCCACCTCACGCATTGCACCCGTGCGGAAAACTCGCCCGTGGGAAAGAGGCCTAAGTCTTCCTGGGGACAAGGACTTAAGTAAGCTGTGAACAATTGGTTTAACTCTACGAAATCATTTTTGAATATCTTTTGGGGCATGTTATGATATAATTGTATTTAGGGTTACCGTATTATACGTTATACCTCTCATTCCTGGAGCTTAGCTGCTAGTTACAGGTGAGGGGAGATCTCCTGCTGAAACCAGTGGTGCTGTCCTCAGCGATGGTGCAGCTGACGGGTACCGTCACTGTGGGTGAAAATCTGTATATGGCGGCCACTAAACATCACATTATATCCTTGTAGCCTATCTGTGAGAAATATCCAGTATCTGTGAAATACAATCTTTCATGAGGTTATACCACAATTAGATAAGTTTGATTTACTCCTTAGAAGTGTGTGCAGACAGTGCTGGGAAACTGTTCAGCTAAAAAAAAAGCTAAGAATAAGCCTTATCCCTCTTTCACCCGTCAATAAGTCATGGACGTGTGCTGTCCATTTTGTCCACAGACAGCACAGTTATCCACAGATTTTAATGTGTTCACACATCCTTGCTTTCCACTGACTGTAGTAACATGCACTACTTTGCTTCAAGTTGCGGACCAAAAACGCCCATTGAAGTCTGTGGGCCATAAAACACTGGTGGCATCCCTGTCAGTGGTTTTCGCTGACTGATGCCAGGAGATGAAAATCCTCTTTTCAGCCTAGCGCAGTGCAATGGAAAACATATGCAACGTGGAGAGCACAAAGCAATCACAGGAACCGAAAATGGACCTTTTACAGGCGCTGTCACAGATAAAACACTGACAATTTTTTCATGCACAAGGACTAGGGTGGCCAGAGGTCCGGTTTTAGGCCAGCTTTCAGACTACCTGTTCTCCGTCTGGTGCAGGTCCTGGACGGACACAGGGATGTCATTTTACACAGCTCACGCTCAGACAGCGGCACTGTGCTGTCTAAACATGAGCTGCAGGGAGAGAGTCTGCGAAGTGGGAAGGGGTGGGACCTGGGGGCGGGTTTTTTAAGTCTGTCTTTTGAGGGTGGCCATTCACAAGGACGTGTGAAAAGGGCCTAAGTGGCAGATTTGTGTCTCTCCTCTTATGTCTGTGCAGTTTTCAGCTCCTAGGACTGTTTTAGACTTGCAGATAGTTGGGTAGATCATCGCTAGCAAGTCTTTGTATGAAGGCTCGTTAGCGATGATCTGCCTGTGTAAGGCTGCATTCACACGACTGTATGTATTTGCGGATCCGCAAAAAACGGATCCGCATGTCCGCAAAATACTGAAGAGTGTCTTCCGTATGTCATCTGTGAAAAACGGTCCGCAAAAAACGGATGAGGGAAAAAAAAAGGGGGGAGAGATATAAAATATTATAATAAAAATACGGAAACGGATCCGCAAATTGCAGATGACATACGGAAACCTTTCCGTATGTCATCCGCAATTTGCAAATCAATTCACTTCTATGGGGCTGCAGAACGATTTCTGCAGACAATGATAGGACATGCTTCATATTTTTGCGGAGTATAAATGCGGAACCACGGATGCGGACAACATACTGAATGTTGTCCGCATATTTTATTTACCCATAGGAATGAATGGGTCCGCATTTATTCCGCAAAATGCGGATCGGATGCGGAAAAAAAAAGTACGGTCGTGTGAATGTAGCCTAATACTGCCTCCGCTTACTTCATGAATGAGAAAGCACTCTTTTAACTGGCAATCACAATTTTTAAGCAGGCTGAAAATTCATCGTCTGAGCACGCTCTGCTGCCAGCGAATAATGATTCTGTATGGAGAAGAGCGATGGTTACTGTGGAGGAGATTGCTGCATGTAATAGCCGTGGTCTCCTCCACTGATGAGCAGGCGATTGTCAGTCTCTTCTGCTGGTCTACTACCAGCCTTAGAACAACTTCTCTTTGACAGATTGTGAAGCACTTTTTAATATTTTGAAGAAATATTTTCAACTTTTAGCGAAACTTTTGAGTTTGCACTGAATGAAAAGTAAGGATAGGTCATCAGTATCAAGATCTCGGAAAACCCCTTTAAGTTGTGTGTAGACTTTGTTTGAAGGGCAATGTTGTTCACAAATCCTGATGTGACATTATTATGGGTTTTTCAGATATTAACCCTTGGTAGTAGTGCCGTGAGACTCTAGTACACATGACTTTGTCTTCCTCCCTCAGGTACTTGCACTTCACTGGCAGGAGTGCACTTTTACTCTGTATGTAAAGATGGTCATACACACAGATGCGGACTTGCCTCCGACAAACATGCCTGCTCTCTCAATAGGGAGAGACGAAAGTATTGGGCTTGAGATTTATTAAAGTTTGTTATTGAAAAATGATTTTTGCTTCCGGTAATAAAAATGAAGTAAAATGTAACTGCACTCCGCGCAGTGTAGATATGCGTCAGTGAAAGTAATGGTAGTTGTAGTACATAACAGTGGCCTGTTGTACTAGGCAGACATACGCCGGACAGTAACTAACACGGAGATGAGCTGTGCTGCTTTATCCACTTGTCACTAATAATTGTACTTTTGTTTCAGATCTGTCTCGGAATAGATTGTCTGAGGTTCCTGCGGAAATCTGCAATTATGTTTCTTTGGAAAGCCTAAATCTTTACCAGAACTGTATCCGCTACGTGCCGGAGGCCACTCTCAACCTGCAGGCCCTAAATTTCCTCAATATCAGGTATTTTTCTGCCTCTTAACACTGACACCAGCCTCTACCTAGCTCATAGAGGAATTATGTTGTCAGGAATGAGAGCGAAGGGGTAATATAGGTGTTGTACATTCTGGTTTTCAGACAAGTCTTGAAAATCCTGTCTGTCATAAAACCTTAGATTTTTGTCTATAGATCCTTACTGATTGACGTTCTTGATGATTTCTCCTCCAAAGAGAGAGATTCAGTTTCATTCAGATTTTGCTTAGTGTTCAGAAGATTGTTACGTGAAATAATGTCATGCAAATATTGGTACAAATTATATAGATTTGTGGAACAATGTAAAATGCAGAAAATAAGCCTAATAATGGCTTAAATGTAACTGTCATTCCTTTTATTTTATTTGTGTAATGTATCGAGGCAGTGATACTGACCATTTTTGTAATATACTTTAATTACTGAAATCATACATTTCTATTAGAAAATTAGCTCTAAAGTGACCCATTTTGTGCCTTGGCGACGCTCCTCTGTCTTCTGTTTACGTTACAGTGGAGACTTAGCACTGACTGTGTTATCTAAACGGGAGCGTTGCTAAATGGGCCACTTTAGAGCTATTTCTCTAATAGAAATGTGCGATCTCAGTAATTAAAGTATGGTCACTATCACTGCCCCAATACATGACAAAAATAAAAAAATGACAGTTACACTTTAAAATTCTCCAAGTCTTCCTTACCAGTAGTCAGTGAGTTTATAGGCTACTAAACATGCCATAAATGACCTAATACTTGGTTTCTATGCATTACTTCATTGAATGTTTTCTTTCTTTTCGATGTCAAGCCGGAATCAGCTGACTTCACTTCCTGGGCACCTCTGCAGCCTCCCCCTCAAAGTGCTTATTGCAAGTAACAACAAGCTTGACTCCTTGCCAGAGGAGATATGTCATCTGAGGCATCTGACTGAGCTGGTAGGTGCACAGAGGATCATCCACATTTAGCTTATGTGCTCAGAGATCTATGGGCCCGGCCTGCACTGCACACGAGAAGAAATATTTGCATGACTGGCTGTTATGTCATCTGGTTCATATCAGACGTGTGCATCCAGCGAAGTGCTTTTACTAAAACCGATGTATTATCTTATTGAAAGTCCATCTAAGTATTGTTAACGCCGCAAGTTCGAGCGAGACAAGGTGCTGTAATCGATCATCTCTAGAAAAACCCCAACTCCTTGTCAGACTTCCACATGTTGCTTCATAATCACTTGCTGAATCTGAGCACAGTTGCTTTCCATTCACTTGAGCTTCGCTATTGAACAGCCTATGTAGGCCACATACGTCGAGATAAGTGTTATGTAGATATTTCCACTTGCCTTTTGCGATTTCCGTTTTGTCTAATTTCACTATTGAACGAGTTCTCTGGGCACTTAAGCTAATCTGTAGTTGGTACTAACTTGTGGGAGGAAGATCTTTTAGATAGTACTGCTCCACCGATGCCACTGTGTCCACTGCACTCATAGAGGCTGCGGGCTCCTCTACATAGGCCCCGACCGGATGTGCTTGCTTCTTTTCCTGTTCACCTGCATTTAGTACTGTCTGAAAGATCTCCCTTCCACAGGTTAGTACCAACTATTGATTAGCTGAAAAGCCTGGAGAACCCCCTTTAATGCGCTGCAGTTACAGTACTTGATTTGAAAGCATATTCATTATTGTCCCTGTCATCTACAGGATGTGAGCTGTAATGAGATCCAAGCACTTCCCCAGCAGATTGGTAAATTAGAATCATTACGGGATCTGAACATTAGGAGAAATCACTTGGTGCGGTTACCGGAAGGTGAGCAGGAAATACCGTTCTGTTATGCTTTATAGAAATGTATGAATAAATTGAAAACTGGGTTTTACCATCCCCCTTGTCAGTATGGTGTGCCGTCATCCACTCGAGTGTCACTGTATAAAAATCCACCCCTCTGACAAGTGCAATGGCAAGTGACAATTTATTTAAAAATTTCTAGGAGGAATAGCACAAAATGCTTCAGATTTATTATTTTATGGATTTATCATTTTAATGCAAGTATTTACTCGGACATGTCGGGAGAGATGACAAATCTCTTTTCATGCAAACCGATCGCCATGAATAGGCTTTCCAATTTGCAGCATGTTATAGAACAGTAGAACAGGAGCGAAACCAGTTGATATATATATAGTAAAAGATGTAGTGTAACTCGGCTTAGTACTAAAATACTGACAGTGAGTATTGGAACTGATGAAAGCTCCCGTATTCTGATGCATAACACTGTGTCTTACATTTCTTGTTTCATATGTGTTAGGTTTGTATGCTTATTATTTTGTCTAAGCTCATGTTTTAAATGCCAATCATCTCTTGTGGTTGACTGAACGGAAACAATATCTTCATGTGCAGAGAAAATGTCTAGACCGTGTCAGCTTTTTTACAGTTAATTGCATGAAATGTTCAGTGTTTCGTGGGTTCCCATCTTTCATAGATTCATAGGGAGAGATGGAGAAACTGGAATATATTCTGAGCAATGCGGAAACTATGTTGGCATGGAATAAGTAGTGTCGCATGTGTGGCTGGTTAACCCGTTCTCTGTAATAAGTGTTTGCCTTATTGCTGAAATTGGGGAAATTAGAAACACATTTATAGAGCAATAGGCACACAACACTGGCCTGAGTCAGGCAGTACCCCATACTTAGAAAATCCATAAACCTGAACTTGCACAATCTTGTTTTCCCCCATCTCCCAAAGTTAATTAGTTATGTTCCGACCTAAACAGATAAAATGGGTTATTCCAGTTTATTATTTAGCGTGGCTTTACAAAAACGCAGGCGTTCACTAACTTCCGATTTAGCTGCAAGCTTCAGTGTCGGAATCTATTTTGGCTCCAATGAAGGTAGTCAACTTAATCAGGTTTCTACTGTAGTCTGTGTAGCCCCCCACCTTTGCTCTGTTTCAGTATTTATCAGCCTTTGGTGTCTTCAGAATTTGGTTAACCGTTCCCCCAGAACATTGAATTTGTCGTTCACTCCCTTTCAATTTAATGGGCTTGAATGCAAAACTACACCCAGTCCATTGACGTATGTGGCATTGCTTATGGGAAGAGGGATTCTTTTCTTTCTAACCCCACAGTCCATTTTTAAAGTTTGGACGCTTTTGTTCTGCTTTGCATAATTTTGCTTCTGCGCAGTGTGTGTAGCTTCTTCATGTAGCTGGTTGATTTGTTGAATTTGCGATGCATTCAGCAGCAAAGCTCTTGGCTTTGTCCCCTCTCTGCTCTCCCCCTCCCTTCTCTGTTATATGGTTAGCAGATAGAAGGGATGCAAGCTTTGCCTCTAATGCCACCAGATGTAAGGCAGCTACCCTATAAGTCAACGTTCGACACTTTACATAGGCCTTGAGACATGACTTGGATATTAATTATAGTTAGCAGGAAAGGGGAAAAGATTATACGGCACAGATTAGAGTGTGGTGAAAAGCATTAACGTTATCAGAGAACAGCGCACATAGGCTGTGGATAGCGGAAGAAATCACACACAAGGCAATTTGCAGGAGGATAATGACTCACATAGGCCGCAGTGTGTAGAGAAAACAGGCAACTCTGCAGGGGAGAGGAATCATACACTGCTCAGCATCAGTGACTGTCAGTTCAAGGGAGTTGAAAGCCCTCATGAGCTGTAAAAAGAGAAATCAGTCCAGGAATGAAGGCGAGCTGGTGAAGGCAGCAGCATTCTGGACGCACAGACCTCACATTCAGCGTATATTACTGGGTGGGATACATAAAGGAATTAAGATTGCAGACAAACATTTTGTGATTCAGGATAACCCAAAATATATGTAAAGATATATATTTTTATTTTTTTTTACATGTCAAAGCTGTCTATATCTTTTAAAAGGTTTTGGAGGGCCTATGGTTAAAGATGTCTTTGTATTGGTATTGCTACTGTAAATGCAAACATATCTGCACTGTTATCTGTTGTGCTACAAGCCATGAGTTTGACTTTATAGTTTTGTTTTTAGAATATGATGATAAAGGCCAAAAGAGAATCCTCCATACTTTATTTAACTGTAGTATCAGTTAATGAGAATGGATATCCATTATTTACTTGAGTGACATTTTTCTGTATCTTTTTTAGAAATCGCTGATTTGCCTCTGGTGAGATTGGATTTTTCTTGCAACAAAGTGACTAGTATCCCAGTGTGCTATCGAACTCTACGCCACCTCCAGACTATTATCTTGGATAATAATCCTCTACAGTCCCCTCCAGCACAAGTATGTGCTTTACTTCATGAAATGTTTTACCGGAGTTACCTGAAGACTGGTTACAATGATGTGTTTTGAACAGATTGTGTATATGGAGTGGTAATTGTTTTGTGTTTATTTCATCAGATTTGTATCAAAGGTAAAATCCATATATTTAAATACCTGAACATAGAAGCCCTCAAGAATGCTCCTGATCTGCCAGAGTATGACCGTAGACCTTTAGGCTTTAGTACTTGGTAAGTCTATTGCTCTTCTTGGTGTGATGAGGGGCATGAGTCTGTTTTTTTTTCTCTCCATATGTCACCTGTATCACATAGACACTTGTAGGCTAAAATTTACTTCCCAAGCATCTCCTAACAGCGGTCCGTGGCCACCACGGAGCAAACACGGATGACATCCGTGTTGGAGCCATGGTTTTCATCGACCCATAGACTATAATGTACATGAGTAGGGTTGAGCGAACTTGTATTTTAAGTTCGGCGTCCAAAGTTCGGGTTGGGGTTATCGAAGAATCCCGTTATGGATTCCGCTACCTCTGACCATAATGGAATTTGGAATCCATAAGGGGATTCTTCCATGAACCCGAACCTTGGACAACACTAAGGACCTGGGGTGACATCACCGTCATGTAATCAGTGCAGGGGGCGTGGCTCAGTACTGGATTGGATAAGAGGTGGTAAAGGGCCTGGTATAATGATCATGTGACATGAGGGGTGGAGCTCCTGTGCTCTGTGTGGAGGAGAAGAAGGAAGTAGAGCAGTGAAGGACGGTTGCGCAAACTTGTTTTTTTTAAGTTCAGCGTTCGGGTTCATTGAAGAATCCCCTTATGGATTCCAAATTCCGTTATGGTCCGTGGTAGCGGAATCCATAACTGGATTCTTCGATAACCCCAACCCGAACTTTGGATGCCGAACTTAAAATACAAGTTCGCTCCACCCTATACATGAGGGATCTGTAATCATGGAACAAAATAGATCATGCTTCCATGGTGTCACCATGGACCTACAGTCCATGGAAAACCACTTGTGTGTGAATACATGCTTTAAGGTTTGCTGTCCGAGACCACGGGCAGCGCACATCTGTGATTCACTGATATATAAAAGAGGCTTTAAGTTCACCTTTGCGTTTGCCTGACACCACTCTTTTGTAATAAAATGGTAACTGGCAAATGATATAGAGACTTGCCAATCTCTATCTATGCTGTTAGCTGGTGTAGCTCCACCACACTCTCTTATGGCTGTTACACAATTTAGAATACAGCAGGGGAGATGGAAGGCACTGCACGGTCATATATAAAGGAGCCATGGATGTGGAGCAAGCTGCTATTAGTATTATGGGGCAGTGAAACATCTGGAAAATGAACAGACAAAAAAATGGATGTGCCCATTCCTATTCTTTTGGTAGGTCACCTGATTCAGGCTGTACAAAAAGTAGATCCCATATTTAAAAAAAAAAAAAAGTTTGACTACTCCTGATCTAGATAATAAGCCGTTTTGGGCACTTTGAGGTACCTTGACCTATAGACCAATCTGATTCTAGTTATACTCTCTTAGACAGAGCCTCGCCAACAGGCTGTTGGCCAAAATCGTTTCATAGAGAAGAGATTTTTCAGACATGCACATTAGGATGAGCATTCAATGTGTATGGTTAGAAGACCCCTTTAGGTAGCTTGTGGCAACTTGATTATTACATGTGTATATTAAACCTCCAGCTGTGATATCTAACTCCATTATTTCTTACAGTCATGATGATATGTATCCTGGCCGCACATATGGGGCTCTGGACTCTGGGTTCAACAGTGTTGACAGTGGTGACAAGAGATGGTCTGGGAATGAGGTAAGGTTTACAACTTTAGATTTAATATGCTCCCGGCACATAAATGTCTCATGTTCTCGCTCTTATTATTTTCAGTCGCATAAGCTTCCTTAATAGGGTTCCTAAATACATTGCCCGGTAGGGAGCTGATTTCAAACTTTTTTTTATTGATGTCTTCCTCAATACAGCCTACAGATGAATTTACAGACCTTTCTTTTCGAACAACGGATGCGATTAAAGAGCAGAGGCTTCGAAGAGATCACCAAAACCAAGATTCCCGCGGCAGTTCAGTAATTGCAAATGGAGGGGGTAAGTACGCAGAATATGAGGTGAAGATTCATCCTCCAGAGTAGTTCCCACCACGAGTGCGGCCGCTTTCCCTGCTGCATCTCCAGCCTTCGGGCTTGTGCAGGGAACTACCCTTTCAGAATCTTTTGTTGGTCCATAATGGTCATAAGGATTTCTTTTCTGATAGTGGAGCATGATTTGGATCAGATAGACTACATAGATAGTTATACTACAGAAGAAGAGGAGGAGGACGTGAGGCACTCCAGAGGAGACAGTCTAAGCTCACAATTCATGGCGTATATAGAGGAGAGAAGAGTGTCACATGAGGTAAGAAAAAAAATCTGTACCTGGATTGTGAAAAGTTTAGGCTGCTCCATTTGCTGTGTGATATTGCAGTATATTGGTTTAAACGAATATCGAGTCAGAATGATCTTGTGAAATTCTGACGGCACATTCTAAAGAAAAGGCTATTTATTTGGCCTCTGCTTAGAACATAAGAAATCAGATACTAGACTTCACCAGTATAATTATCTTATATTTTTTTCTTTTCCCGTAGAGCTCACCATTAAAACAGGCACAAGCAAGAGAACAACAAAGGTAAGAAAAAGCTAGAGGACATTTATACCACAGCAGGTTAGACTTTTTTTTATGTCATCCTGTTTCTGCTACAGTAAAATACCAATAATCCAGCAAGTCTGGGGACTAGCTATCGGATTATTGAAAACTGCAAATCATTAGAATTTTTAAAAGTGCACTCATGCACATAGTCATACATACACAAATATGTACACATCTACTTTATATAGTACAGACCAAAAGTTTGGACACGCCTTTCAAAGTTTTCTCTATTTTCATGACTATGAAAATTGTAGATTCACACTGAAGGCATCAAAACTATGAATTAACACATGTGAAATTATATACATAACAAAAAAGTGTGAAACAACTGAAAATGTCATATTCTAGGTTCTTCAAAGTAGCCACCTTTTACTTTGATTACTGCTTTGCACACTCTTGGCATTCTCTTGATGAGCTTTTAGAGGTAGTCACCTGAAATGGTTTTCACTTCACAGGTGTGCCCTGTCAGGTTTAATAAGTGGGATTTCTTGCCTTATAAATGGGGTTGGGACCATCAGTTGCGTTGTGGAGAAGTCCGGTGGATACACAGCTGATAGTCCTACTGAATAGACTGTTAGAATTTGTATTATGGCAAGAAAAAAGCAGCTAAGTAAAGAAAAACGAGTGGCCATCATCACTTTAAGAAATGAAGGTCAGTTAGTCGGAAAAATTGGGAAAACTTTGAAAGTGTCCCCAAGTGCAGTCACAAAAACCATCAAGCGCTACAAAGAAACTGGCTCACATGCGGACCGCCCCAGAAAAGGGGCTAAAGAACACAAGGAATGGACATTAGACCAGTGGAAATCTGTGCTTTGGTCTGATGAGTTCAAATTTGAGATCTTTGGTTCCAACCACCGTGTCTTTGTGCGACGCAGAAAAGGTGAACGGATGGACTCTACATGCCTGGTTCCAACCGTAAAGCATGGAGGAGGAGGTGTGATGGTGTGGGGGTGCTTTGCTGGTGACACTGTTGGGGATTTATTCAAAATTGAAGGCATAATAAACCAGCATGGCTACCACAGCATCTTGCAGCGGCATGCTATTCCATCCGGGTTGCATTTGTTGGACCATCATTTATTTTTCAACAGGACAATGACCCCAAACACACCTCCAGGCTGTGTAAGGGCTATTTGACCATGAAGGAGAGTGATGGGGTGCTGCGCCAGATGACCTGGCCTCCACAGTCACCAGACCTGAACCCAATCGAGATGGTTTGGGGTGAGCTGGACCGCAGAGTGACGGCAAAAGGGCCAACAAGTGCTAAGCATCTCTGGGAACTCCTTCAAGACTGTTGGAAGACCATTTCAGGTGACTACCTCTTAAAGCTCATCAAGAGAATGCCAAGAGTGTGCAAAGCAGTAATCAAAGCAAAAGGTGGCTACTTTGAAGAACCTAGAATATGACATATTTTCAGTTGTTTCACACTTTTTTGTTATGTATATAATTCCACATGTGTTAATTCATAGTTTTGATGCCTTCAGTGTGAATCTACAATTTTCATAGTCATGAAAATAAAGAAAACTCTTTGAATGAGAAGGTGTGTCCAAACTTTTGGTCTGTACTGTATATTTACCATGGTAGAGGTCTTTATAGGCTCTTTTTGAATGAACCGGGCCAGGGCCCATATTACAATTATAGGCTTCATATGGGAATGATATTGCCACACATGGTTGCTATTGCCTGTAGTTGTGATTGAGGCCCTGCCCTAGATCCAGAGCATCAAATAAATTTAACAGTAGCCTACTTAAAGGGGTTGTCTCACTTCTACAAATAGCGTTTTTCATGTAGAGAAAGTTAATACAAGCGACTTACTAATGTATTGTGATTGTCCATATTGCCTCTTTTGCTGGCTTGATAAATTTTTTTCATCACAGTATATACTACTCGTTTTCATGGTTACAACCACCCTGCAAGCCAGCAGTGGTGGCCATGCTTGCACAATATAGGAAAAAGCATTTAGTCTCTGCACACTCCCACGGTCCTGGCCACCAGGCCGATGCCTTTTCCTATAGTGTGCAAGCACGACCACCACTGATGGGTTGCAAGGTGGACGTAACTATGGAAACAAGCAGTGCATATGTGATGAAAAAAATGAATCCAGCCAGCAAATGAAGCAATATGGACAATCACAATACATTAGTAAGTGCCTCTATCAACTTTCTCTACATGATAAATGCCACTTGTTGAAGTAAGACCACCACTTTAAGGCCTGTTTTTGAAAGCTGCCTTATTTAGTTTGTCATACTATCGAGTAGTAGACTAATAAGGTTTACTGTGTCTTGCTTAAAGGGATTGTTCCATATTGCCGTTTCCATGGCTAATATGTTACTAAACTCTGGCCAGGTGAGACGGAGTTAACGGAGCAGCCGACGCTTCACTATTTCGGTAACTCTTATAGCACTGCATGGGAGCTACGCTAACTGTGTAGCACAGCAGGCTATGATGTCTCTGTAACTCATGAATTATGGAGACACCGTAGCCTGCTGTGCTACCCGGTTACGTAGCTCTCATGCACTTCTGTGGGAGTCTTGGTAACAGTGGAGTATCGCCTTGCCAAGAAAATGATGAAATGGAACAACCCCTTTAACTTGTCAAGTTTTTAGGAGGGCTTGACGCAGATTTTCACATCCCCAGCATTAGTGTTGGACTGGAGTTTATTTGGCTCATTAAATGAAATGATTGAGGATCCATGCTTTAATCAGTACTGAATGTGTGCATGTTCACTTTTAAGGCCAGACACACCCAAGCCAGTTGAATTTGAGGAACTCTCAGCCTGTCAGTGTGAGGTCCTGTTCTGACCTGCTCCCCTGACAGTATCACACAGCATTAGGGCTCATGCACACGACCGTTGTTGTTTTGTGGTCCGTTTTTCACGGATCCGTTGTTCCGCATCTGAGGTTTTTTTTTCCTCTGATTTAAGTCCTCTTCCGTTCCGTTATTTCACAAAGCATATTCGTACGGTTTCTGTATGCGATACATTTTTTGCTGATCGGAAATAGAAACCGTAACTTATTAATCACCAAACACATGAGCAATATGGGCTGGGCATAGCATTTCTACATTATGGATCCACAAAGTACGGATGACATACGGATCTGTTCCGTGTGCGTTCTGTATTTTTTGCAGATCCATTGACTTGAATAGAGTCACGGACCGTGATTTGCCGACAATAATAGGACATGCACTACTTTTTTGCGGAACGGTCATGCGGACAAACGGAAACGGAATGCACACGGAGTAACTTCCATATTTTCTACATTGAAGTGAATGGTTCTGCATACGGGCAGTTCAAAAAACAGAATGGAAGCGGAAAGAAAATACGGTCGTGTGCATGAGCCCGAATACTGATTTCTAATGCTGTGTGACCCTTGCCAGACTCCTGAAATCTATTCTATAACATTGACATAATACTGTCAGTGTAATTCAGTAGATTCCGGGTCTCATAGGGACAGACAGCCTCATAAATCAGTGTCCGGTCTTTCAATAAAGCAGACAATACATTGCTTTAAAGAGGGTTTTCTGACATTTGTATACTTATGACTAGGGATGAGCGAATCTACTTCAGATGAAACATCCAAAGTCGATTCACATAAAACTTCGTTCTAATACTATATGGAGCAGGAGCTCGGTACAGTATTAGAATGTATTGGCTCCGATGAGCCGAAGTTATTGCTTCCCGAAGTCTCACAGGACTTTGGGTAATAACTTCATAAATTAATTTGCACTGTAAAAAAACATTTCCTGAACTCGGGTTCAGTTCCAAGTGGTACCTTGGAACCGAACCAGAGTTTGGGAAGTTTTTTTTTTTTTTTTTTTTTACAGCAGAAATCAATTTATAAAGTTATTACACGAAGTCTCGCAAGACTTCGCAAAGTAATAACTTCGGCTCATCGGAGCCAATACATTCTAATACTGTACCGAGCGCTCGCTCCTTACAATATTGAAACAAAGTTTTATGCGAATCGACCTTGGATGTTTTATCTGAACTCGATTCGCTTATCCCTACTGATGACCTAGCCTCAGGATCAGTAATTAGTATGAAAGTCTTGGAAAACCCCTTTAAGGCTTATAATAGTAGAGGTTTAGCAGGGCTTAGAGGAATTTCATGTAATTTGTGTGATCTTGCAGAATCCAGGAAGAGCTGAAAAGGCCTGAATCTCTGAGTTTAATACAAAATAAGCAGAGACAGCCATCACCACGTAGACAAACTGACAGGTAATGAAATTAACAAGAGTTTTTTTTATGTTAGTTTAGACTTTGGTTTCTTTCCCACTGTACAAAAATGTATTAAAGTAACTTTTTTTTTTTTTTTTACAGCTTATGATAAGTTTTATGGGTTTTGTTTTTACAGTGTTTCCTATGAGGCGAAAGTGACCTTTTACTTTCATTTTGCGCGTTAGTACAATTACAGTGATACCACATATGGAATACTGAAAAAAACTAAAAAACTAATGTTTTCTTTGCATCGCCATATTCTGAGCCCTCGTAACTTTTTTTACTTTTATTTGTACGAAGCTATGTGAGTGCTCATTTTTTGTGGGGCAGTCTGTACTTTTCATTGATAACAATGAGTAGTTTGAGGTCTGTGTGACTTTTTGCTCACTTTCTATTAATTTGTTTTTCTTTGGGAGGTGAGGCCAACAAAAAATGGCAAATCATCCATTTTGACTTTTTTATTCCCATTTTGCTGTGATGGGATAAATATTTAACATTTTATTAGTATGGATGTTTTCACATACGGCAAAGCCCATGATGTTTATTTTTTTAATTATGTATTTTAATTTGGGGGAAAGGGGGTGATAAAACTTTTTTTAATTATATATTTTAAAAACTTTAATTTTTTTTGCAATTTTAATAGTTCTCATAGGGAGCTATAACAAGCAATTATTAGGGCTCTTTCACACTGGCGTTTTTGTTTTCCGGCATAGAGTTCCGTCGTCGGGGCTCTTGCCGGAAAAATCCTGATCAGTTTTATCCCAATGCATTCTGAATGGAGAGAAATCCGTTCAGGATGCATCAGGATGTCTTCAGTTCAGGACCGGAACGTTTTTTGGCCGGAGAAAATACCATAGCATGCTGCACTTTTTGCTCCGGCCAAAAATCCTGAACACTTGCCGCAAGGCCGGATCCGGAATTAATGCCCATTGAAAGGCATTAATCCAGATCCGGCCTTAAGCTAAACGTCGTTTTCGGCGCATCGCTGGATCTGACATTTAGCTTTTTCTCAATGGTTACCATGGCAGCCAGGACGCTAAAGTCCCGGCTGCCATGGTAAAGTGTAGTGGGGAGCAGTATACTTAACTTCCGTGCGGCTCCCGGGGTGCTCCAGAGTGACGCCAGGGCGCCCCATGCGCATGGATCACGTGATCCATGAGCATGGGGCGCTCTGACGTCATTCTGGAGCGCCCGGAGCCGCACGGACTGTAAGTATACTGCTCCCCACTACTACTATGGCAACCAGGACTTTAATAGCGTCCTGGCTGCCATAGTAACACTGAAAGCATTTTGAAGACTGATCAGTCTTCAAATGCTTTCAGGTCACTTGCGTTGTTACGGGTCCGGCGGGCATTTCCGGCGACGGAAGTGCACGCCGGATCCTAACAACGCAAGTGTGAAAGAGGCCTTAGATTTGTTTTTCTCATGGACTCCAATGCATTAGGGGCTCCATAGGTACTAGTGAGCCTTGGATCACTCGGGAGGACCAAGACTGTCGCACACTGCATCCGCTGGATTCTCGCTGGTGCACGGTCGGTTTTTGACCTCACAGATGCTGTGATCACATTTGACCACGGCATCTGAGGGATTAAATGTATGCAATCAATTTTATTGTTAAAGATTCATACTTGTCTGCTCCAGTCCTCCTCATTGCCCCCGCTGTCTCCATCTTCTGGTCCCCACGCTGTTTACGTACCTCTGCCCATGGGCATGGTCACATGTACCGCTCTAGGAAATTACTGGCTTCAGCAGTGACGTGCAGCATGTGGCCACATCATTGCTGCAGTCGGTATTGTGACCATGGCCAGCCAGATGTAAACAGCGCGGTGGCCATAAGATGGAGAACGCAGAGGACCGGAGTGGTGTGGAGCGGGTAAGTATGAATCTTCTCTTTCAGAGGGCATGCTGCGGGCACTTGATAAAAAATTATTACCGGAAAATCCACTTAATGTGAGCATTCACACACCAGTGGTTTTCCATGGACCGTGGGTTGAAGTATGGCATTTTCTTCCCCGTGATCATAGTCTAGGGGTCTGTGAAAACCATGGACACTACACGGATGCCATACATGATTGATTTGTGGTTTTCACGAATCTTTAATAGCAGTGTCAGTGCAATATGGATGACACATGGAGGGCAAAAAACAGACACATGGACTAAGCATGGATTCTTCATGAATACTTCATGTCTTCATCGGCATAATCGTCTTGTCAAGGATGTCATCATGGACATGTGAATGAGGCCTAATTTAGCACTGACTTGCAGCATTGCAGTAGATGCTGTTATAGTAAAGAATATTATTATTTTAATGTTAATACAATTTCTCACTTGAACTATTTATTTTATCTTTTAATTCTTTTTATCTTTTAGATCCCAGGTGGATGCTACGTATCTTCTATCCTTGATAAATAGTCCAAACCAGGTAATGTGCTAGTTTCTGGGACATCATCTCATGCTGAACACTATGCTTTCTGTGCTGTAGTGTCTGGATCTTTATTTTATCTCTGTAGGATGTAGAAAAGCAATAGAAGTTTTCTAATTTGCTCTGACGTTGTATCCTTTTTTTTCTGGTTGTTTTAGACAAAAACAGACCGACATAGAAGAGAAATATTAGAAAGCGCCAGGAGGGAGGCACAACTGGCAGCTCAGCAGTATGAGGAGAGGATAAGGGACAGGTCCTTACCTACAGACTCTTTAAACGTAAGTTTCTGTGTGTCCTTCATAAAGACTAGGCTTATGAGTAATTAAATATTTGCAATTTTTTTTTATGTATTTTAAGGATACGTTTACTTGTTATATTTGGATATGAGTATCTAGTACTAGTTTCACTCCTTGCTGGGGTCTGTTACTCCATTTGGGCTTCTCCGTACTGCCGTTGTTGCTGTTCTAGTGGATAGGTCATGACTTTCTATTCAAAATTGTCTTAGTCCGATGGTGGGTCCATAAATAGAAAAACTCAACAAAATGTAACTTGTTTCAAAGCACATCTGTCAGCATGATCAACCCTATTAAACCAGGCATATTACCTTGTAGGGTTGATCATTCTGAGTAAAATTATATTTTTTTAGTTTGTATCTTTAATGGTTACTGAGAAATGTGTAGTTTTATTTTTTATACAAATTAGGCTGTTGGCGCACTGAGGGGCCGGCGTAGAGAGAATACTTACCTTGTGATCCTCCTAGGAGCTACCCTGTTCCGCTGTATGTGACGCCGCCAGCTTTTCCACTTCCAGGTGGACTGAGGCGTTGGCCGCTTCACGGTCAGCAGAGCAGTGCAGCGGCTGGGAAGATCGCAAGGTAAGTATTCACTTGTCCCTGCACAGGCCTCGCTCTTCTCAGTAGAGGCTCCACTGCCACCAATGAGTGCTGGCAATCAAATATACTGCATAGAACGTTATCAAAATCATGCATTCCTAGTGGAAGTCACAAATTACTTGGACACTAATGACTGAAAATTATTTCCAAGGAACCATATTGATGGTACACTGGTATGAGAAGACAGGGCTATCTCTTTTGGGGGGGGGGGGGGGCGTAGCAGTAGCGGTGCTCCAAGAACAATGCCAACCCCTGTGTGTTCCAACTGCCTAATTTGCATAGAAATAAAAGAACATATTTCTCAGCATCCGTTCAAGATAGAAACAAAAGAAATATATTGTTTCAAAAGGCAATATGCTGGGTTCTATAGCATTGATCATGCTGACAAAGCTGACATAGGCATTAATGTGGAGTTTACACGATTTAAACCAAAAAAGCATTTCTGAGGTTAGGTTCTGATGATGGCCAAGAACATCGGCTCCGAGTCATCATTCCAGTTAATTCTAAAGGTGTTTTACAGAGGGTAGAGGTCCGAGCCCTGTACTCGTCACTCAAATTCATCCACCCCAAACTGATCAAATCATGTCTTTGTGGACCTCACTTTATGCACAGGGGCCTGTGCAACAGGAAAGGCCCTTTCCCAAACTGTTGCCACAAAGCTTTGAGCGTATAATAATCTAACGGATGAATAAAGGAATGGATGGATCACTAGTCAAATCCGTGGCAGGTGCTCAGATCAAATCTGTCTCACCCAGACATATGGAAAAATGGAATAAAAATCTAAAAATGATCGGCACTCAATATCTGGAACTCATAGACTACAAATATGATTAAAATAGATACCTATTTATTATTAAGATTAAAGAACCAAATTATAACAATAAAGCAAGAAATAAATTATTTAAAAAGAAAAGCATCAATCCACCAACTCTTCATAATTCATAGCAATCCATATTTTACCAGAAATGGTTAAATTGTTCTTGCACCAGTATCTGTCCTTTTATATATTGAAGGCTTATTATAGACCAATATTCAGTTCATATCTTCCTGTTATGTCCCCTATATATTGATTACTCCAAATAGTTATATAATCAGATGGTGAAAATTCCACGGGTCAAAAGTTCATAAATATTTTGCACAACACTGTCCTCCAAAAATAGCAGCCAGAATGGTTTATATTTAGCAGATAAAATATACGGCTTTCCTTATCATGCGCTCAGACTAATGGTGCAGTCATTTACCTGAGTTCGACGTTCTGCCTGGCAGTCCTCCTTAAGTCCCGACCGCAGCGTCCCACGTGTCAGGCCGACGCACGGAGGAGTCTTACCTCTGGTATCTCATTTTACTCTGTGTCACGCACTAGGATGCCGTTGGTTTTCATCCCAATGTTCTCCGCTGTGCTGCCCGATATGTGCTGTTACTTGCTTGACCCGATGTTAATGCAAAGGGAAGATTGTATCGGAGCTCTCCGTGTCTAAGTAAATAGGTTATTCCAGCTTAATGTGCATAGTCCGATATGGATGTAGGGGGTCCTCTAAACCAGACACATTTCGGGGCTCTAACTGTCCCCTTCCTCAGTGGTAGAATATAATAATAATATAATAATCTAACAGTATCTTAGTATGGTGAGTTGGCCAGCTCTAGGAAGTGTCCTGGTTGTTCCAAACTTCTTCCACTTAAGAAATATGGAGGTCACTGAGCTTTTGGGAACTTTCAGTGCAGCAGAAAGACCGGGTTGTGTCTTTCCAAATCATCTCAAGTCAACTCATTTCGCCACAGGTGGGCGCCAGTCAAGGTGTAGAAACATCTCAGAGACATGGGAGGCCCCAGAGCTAAATTTCAGGTGTCACAACAAAGGGTTTGACACTTATGTCAATGCAAATTTTAGTTTTTCCATTTTTATAAATTTGCAGACATTTCTAAAAATCTATAACAATTATAATGGATACACTTGCGCTGCCACTTTTATGTGTGTGGTTCCTATCCCCTGCTTTCCACAGGGTGCCGCTGCTAGGGTGTATATCGGGTTCCCTGAAAATAACCCGTATTTGTGAAACAAGGTATGTTAACTATTAATAATACCCCTGCGCTGGCTGCGGTAAACCACACTCTTTCCCCTCTTTTCGAAGTGCAGAGTTTCCCTACCTTATTCTGGTTGATCAGCTCGATACAGTCTTCTCGTTGTTTTGTAGAGTCGGTATGTCCGGGAAACTTCTTCTTTGGTTATTTCTTTTCTCCTTCTTTGCTGGGCTGGTAATCCTCTTTCCACAGCGCTGCACACGCCGCCCCGGCCGGTGGCAGACGTGTGTACGCGGGAGCCGCTGAGGGAGCGGGGAACTTGTGACGTCACTATGTTCCTACAGATGCCTCCGTGGGACAAAAAACCATCCGTGGATGGTTTTGTCCCACGGGTGTCTGTGGAGCTATAGTGGCGTCTGAACCCATCCCTCAGGCTCCCGCCTACTCCCCGCCGGCGTGGTGCCCAGCCAGCACTGAAATGGCTATTAATAGTTAACATTTCTAAAAATCTGTTTTCATCTTCTCATTATATCCCAGATTGATGGGGAATTTTTTTTTATTTTTATTTTTTATTTTTAGCCAAAGACTGCAGCATAACAACATGTCAAAAAAATGATAGGGTCTGAAAACTTTCCATCTTATTTCTCTCTATCTATCTAGTCTATAAGTGAGAGATGTGTGTGGCTGACAGCATTCTTGGATGCTGTTTAGTGATTGCTAGTTGACATTCTTGACATGCCTTAGCTAGTTTTGCAGGGGGAAGTATGCAATGCTTGGGCGCTCTCCTATGTGTCGTTACCTCACTGCAGTCAGTATTGCTGTCTCTTCTAGTGTCAGTCCGTCATGTAGGTTCATTCTTTGAATAAATAAGACTAAATAGGCTTCCACACATTCCAACCTTTACAGTAGCTTGTGGCCACATACAATATTTTTACACCTTTGCTATACTCTGTATACTGCCACACAGCTAGTATTTTGTTATTTTAATAGTTCAAACAGAAAAAAATCCGCCTCCGGTAGATTAATTAAAACTCTTCAATACTTAGTGCTTGTTCACATATGGAAAACAATACAGTAAAATTGCTTACGCGTTTCGACCGGGTCTTAATCATAGTGTATAAGCTCACTACACGCATTTTGCGTATTCTATTCCAGTAATTCCATTATTTTCTCTTCTCCAGCAGAAAACCTTGAGTCCAGAGAAGCAGAGTACCCTGGACAGTGAGGTGAGGGTGTGTTCTTAAGATTACCGAGTGTGTTAACCACTTGTAGCTGTTTATAAGAAGAACTTGGCTATAAAAACTATAAAACCATTAAAAAAAACTGTACATTATCTTAGATGGTTGTAAAATATTTTTTTTTTTTTTTTTTAAAACCAAGTTTTATATTTTTCTAATATGTCACTTTCCATGTGATGACGATTGTGGTTTCCAGCTGAGCAGCCCTGTCTTTTATTACATCTGTTGTACAATCTGCATGTGTCCGCTACTTAACCCATTCAAGATTGACCCGGTAATCTCCCCCTTATTGACCAGGTGCATTTTCTATTTTCGTAGTACATGCGTATTTGAAAGCCATAACCATTTTTCGGTTTAGTTATGTAAATAATTTTTGCGCCTTTTTTTGATGATATATTGGGTTTATTTTTGTCAGTTTTATTTTAGTAATTTTTTTTTTATACCCAAGAAAATGTCAATAGCACAACTTACAATTGAAATACTACTTTAAATTATGTCCATAACGGTCATGTTCATTTAGAGGAGGTGGGGCTAGAAGCTATGAAGTGGTTTCATGTTTTTAAAAACATTTTTATTTACATTTTTTTTCTTTCTTTTACACTTTGTACACCCCATAAGGTCATACCTTTTTCTGTAAGGTCACACCTTTCTCCTATAACTGGGGCTGACATAGCGGCTGTACAATCTCAATGCATAGCTGATGTGGGTCTAAGACCGAGCAGCTCCTGTAGAGAAGCGATCCCTAGGACCAGAGCTTTCCTATTATGCATGCATAGTGCTCCTTGAGCGCTCAGTACACAGCAAGGGAGAAGGCAGGGACGGTAAAAAAAATAATAATCTGTGCCTTATGGGAGGCCCAGCTGTAAACTCTGCAAGGACGTTTAGAAAGGTCCTTGCAGATGTAAGTGCCAACTGCCCAGACATATATAATCAATGGGCATTCCTTTAAGTGGTTAAAGGAGTTGTCCCACAAGTAAATATAAAATTACTGGTTATTTCCTGCAAAACAGTGTTTCAAATTGGGGAAATAAAAAATGTTTACAAGTTTAGACATTTTTACTTGTTATGGTGCTCCCTGGCGTTCTTTTTATTCCATCCTCAGAACGTCCACCTTATGTGTCCAGTGCTATTGAGAAGACTTCACTTCTAGTGTGCTGATTCTTATTGGCTGGCATCGTAGTTATTGGGAATGTGCTTATACTAAAGATCTGTACGGTTCCAGTTTAAAAAAAAAAAAAATATGGCAAGCATTGCATGCCGTATTCCAGAAATATTCAGCCCTATAAGCATCTCCTCTGAG
Source organism: Bufotes viridis (assembly GCA_033119425.1). Taxonomy (NCBI): domain Eukaryota; kingdom Metazoa; phylum Chordata; class Amphibia; order Anura; family Bufonidae; genus Bufotes; species Bufotes viridis. Next base: position 175,369,022 of record CM065592.1, on the reverse strand, counting down.
GGCATTATAACAGCCTATGGATGGCCCACAGCTCAGTAATACACACCTCTAGGCACTTTGTGTGACTACGAACAGGGGCCATGTACAGGGTGAGGCTGTGTGATGGCACCTTACTGTATTTGCGTTTTGGGAAATATCAAAGTCTAAATCTGCAAGTGGTCCCTGCTGGATGATTCTGATTGTTCACATCAGTCGGCATCCGCGCTGTTTAGGTAGCAGCCTGTGAGCTTGCTACTCCGAGCAACGGCGCAGGCTTGAGATTCACAGGGTAGGTTTGGCTGGCCCTGTAAATCTAAGGTGATGGAGGAGTCCCTTGAGTAGCAGGGCCAGCGCCTCTCTGCTCAAGCAGGCTGTTATATGAGCGTATTAGAGTCATGCGAATCGATTCGTCATCTCTAATCAGTAACAATCATAGCCCTGGTTACTGGGAACCATAACAGTATCTCTGAGCAGCTGTCATTTAGACCTCACAAAATGGAGGGAAAGGAGTCGATAGGAAACACATCTACCTTATTAGTAACGTTTTAAATACTTAAAGTGGTTGTCCAGACTCTAGATACACAGCAAATGTCATCAATATCAGATCAGTGGAGATCCAACAACCGGCGCTTGAATGAGCTGCAGCAACTTGGCATGGCCACTACACAGTGGGTGAAATTGTGTGATGTCCACTGCGGTATTTCCCGCAGATAAGTGAGGGTGTTGCACTTCCACTGATCTGATATTGATGACCTATCCTAAGGACAGGTCCTCAATATCTAGGGCCCACTCATTCATATTTTCATCAACGTTGATGGTTGAGTATGACAGGATCTACTAGATTAACCTTGTTTCTGTGTTTTGTTCCTTGCATGTCCGTGACTACCTCTCAGTCATTTCCACTGCTATACTGATATTCATTAAACTCAGAAGTGGTGTTACTCATATGAAGGCTAGACTGCTAGATGTTACGCAACCGTATGGTGCCTGCCAGTAACAGCTCCGCAATTGCCTAAATAAGTGGCAATTAGTAGTGTAAGGAAATATGTAGCTGCCTTGTCCATAGGTCCAGACACCAAGTGTTGGATTGGAGGAGGAAACTTTTGGTGGCCAAGCCTTCAAGACCATTTGAGGAAAGGGTGATGTGTTTGAGAATCCGGCTGGCAGTTTCGTCGCTGGAACTGCCTGCCGGATCCGGCAATCTGTGTGCAAACTGACAGCATTGTAGACGGATCCGGATGTGGATCCATTGCAATAACGGATCCGTCTCTCCTATTGTCATCTGAAAAAACTGATCTGTTATTTTTTAATTTTTTTATTTTTAAAGGTCTGCGCATGCGTAGACTGGAAGAACGGATCCGTTAATGCGGTATTTTTAATGCCGGATCCGTCACTAATACATTTTCAATGTAAATTAATGCCGGATCCGGCATTCCGGCAAGTGTTCCGGAATTTTAGACTGAGAAAAAACCGCAGCCTGCTGCAGTATTTTCTCAGTCTAAATAACGTGCAGTGACTGAACTGAAGACATCTTGATGCATCCTGAATGGATTTCTCTCCATTGAGAATGCATTAGGATAAAACTGATCAGTTCTTTTCCGGTATTGATCCCCCTAGGACAGAACTCAATGCCAGAAAAGAATAACGCTAGTGTGAAAGTAGCCTAAGCCAGTGCTTTCACACAATAGCCCGACAATTATACTTTAGATTGGAAGTTTCTTAGAGTAGATTGCACCATGACAGACAGATTTGGCATTATCGTCCCTGATGCTGATTCTGTTTCTTTACAGTTTTCTTAGGAGGTGCTCTTTTTTCACTCAATGTCCCAACCATTTTCCATAAACAAAGCTGCTTCTCTCCATTTGTGTCGCCATCCAGTATCTGAACATTTGCATTTTATTCTTTTTCTTTTGTTTTGAGTTTGTGTGTTTTTGACATTGCTCCATCTCTCCCTGCCTCCATCTCAGTGTTCCCTCCCATCCAGACGCTCCCAGCATACAGATGATAGTGCCCTCTTAGTGGTAAGAACCCTGCATGGAATGATCTGGCACCTTCCGCATGACAGTTCCTTGTGGAATCATTTGTGGAAAATGCATGTCGACAGCATAAACCAGGACAGTTCCTGCGCTGACTTGAAGTGAAGATTTTCCTGACTTTGCAGCATTTTTTCACATTTCTTTAGGAAATGTGAAAGCTTTGCATGGCGTACTGGTTTATAGTAGTGTGATTTTGCTGTGGAGATTTTACTTCAATGTAATCACAATTTATCGGTGCTTAAATAGTAGCATATATGCAACTTGTCTGCTTCAGCTCTTCTGGGTGTTTGGAAATGCTGCATGCAGTGTTCTACAGAAAGCATCCTATAGAAATACGGATGGATGTATACCTTACATCAGTGTTCCTCTACTCCAGTCCGCAGGGCCCACCTGCCGGTCATCGCTTGAGAATATCCTACAGAATAACTACCTGTGCTAAGTCCTGATTCACTGACACGAATTGTATCACACGCTCAATACTAAGGAAATCCTGAAAACATGACCGGCAGGTGAGGCCTGGAGTTGAGGAACCCTGCTTTACGTGACCGCCACAGATAATCTGAAGCATAAGGATAAAATGACAATGGGTATAACGGCAGAGTCCTGGTTTATGCTGGTAAGGGATGGCTGATTTTTCTCAAATATTGCTGTAACATAAAAAGGTAAACTGCTCACAATTCTCACAAGTCTAGTTTATCTCCGTCAGTATTCTTACTTAAGGTATCTTAAAGGGCGTATCCTTAGAAGATGTGATCAATATTAGATCAATGGGATCGACTCATGGCACTGCCACTGATTATCAGTGTGAAAGGGCCAAGTCTTTATATCGTTTGGTCCATGCTGCACAACGGCAGTATATGCTTGGTATTGTACATTTTCCTCTTCAGTCACTGTAGTGGGATTCTGAGAGCATGACTTCCCCATATCTAATATTGATGTCCTAACCTGGATAACCCCTTTAGTGCTTTGGTTTAGCTATCATGCGCTCAACTTTTCACACTTACTGTGCAGAAAAATACATAAAATATCTTTTTGCCACCATTTTTACGTCACACTCGAAGTTTGTGTCATTAAATAGTGGTAGTATCACACCAAGTGATACATTTGTCCTATCCTACACCCCCTCCATGTTACCCACAGAAAAGTGACTTGAGCTGTTTACTGGTGTCCTCACACTGCTGCTGTAGTGACTGCCTGTGATATGGAGGGAGGTTACATTACAAATGCAATGGTGACTCTGCAAAATTACCTCGGTGTCGCGGCAGGGGCAAATTTTCAGATTTTAAAGTGGCATTAGACATGAAATGTGTTTGCCTTTGCTCCTTCCTTGAAGGGGTTGTCCCACAAAAAATATTCTACAGTTTTCAAACCAGCACCTGGATCTGAATACTTTTGTAATTGCATGTAACTAAAAATTGTGTACAACCAGTGAGTGTTTCAATGACATATATTTGTACAGCGCCACCTGCTGCTTGTTCTTTTTCTTATTCCTTTGACCTGCTCACTGAGATGGCCGCACATGCTCAGTTTCATCCTTTAACTGCCTCCTGAGTTGTGATAGGGAGAGGTGAGACACGCCCCCTTAGCTGCAGCAGAAAAGACACTCCCCTTGAGACGTCGGTTTGATATAAAATATAAATCTAGCAGAGCAATGAATGTGGAAATCTCTGGATCCATGTGAGGTACAGGGCTGGTTCCAGCTTTATTAGAAATGGATTATCATGTACTATATGATGTCTGGTTTTTATTTTTTCCAATATTCATGGAATAACCCCTATAATGTCCAACCTAAGGTAATATATTTCCACTTTTGGGTACACCTAAACACTGTTCGGTCATGGTTTGGTCTTAAAGTAAATAAAGTGATCAGGGAAGGCAGACATGTTTAAAATTTGTCCTTTGCTCCTGCTTTTTCTCTTCTTGCAACATAAATGTATTAAATTGTAGCACCAATTTTCAATGATGCGAAATGATAAATTGGGGTCTTTTACCTGGTAAAATGTACTGATTGAACATAGTCAAATATTTGTTGGGGTGTAACCAATGTTCCAGCCAAGGGAGTCTGTCAAGCAACAATCTTGATCTGATTCTGGACTATTTCATTTCCTCATGCAGAACACACCATTTCAATTTGCTTGTCATTATTCATGGAAATTAACTCAAAAAGTTAGTATATATAACGGAAGAATTTATAGATGATGGCTTAGACAGAAAATCGTCAGATGAAGTTAAAGGGAATCTGTCCCCTTCCTGGAGTGTGCTATTAGGAGCAGTGCTTAGTGACTAGTACTTCTGCTGAGTTAGATTGTATGTGTGTGCAGCCATATTAATATAAATTAATGATGCTCCCCCTTATCGGTTGTGTGCCTGCAAATCACCACTATAATTGAGAGGACTCATAAGCCACACACACATCATTGAGATGACCTCTTGAGTACAAGCTTGTGAGTCCTCTCAATGCATCAAGGCGATCTGTATAAGACGGGAACCTAACACTATATAAAATTGACTGTAATTTGTATGCAAAAGATGTATGTATATACCGTATTTTCGGATGCACTCCCCCCCCCCCCACACCCAAAATGAGGGAAAAATGGCAGTGTATCTTATAATCTGAATGGTAATGACCGCATCGGATGCAGGCAAAAAATGTGTGTGTGTGCATGAGCCCTTAAGAGGGATATAGCACTTTCCTGCCTGCCTGAATCTAAATATTAATGTAGTTTTCCACAGAGCATCAGGGAGAAATTTTATTCAATTTAAAGAACTGTGAGGGTCAAGTAAAAATCATAGGAACTCTAAAAAATTACAAGCAAACAATTTTTTTCCAGTTTCATTTTATTTATATATTTTTTTGTCAGAAATGAATATATGGGTTGATGTGGGTCATTAGTGATCAACTAGAAATGCAGCTAGTTGTGCTTGTATTGTACGGAGTCTGATTCAGAAATGACAATATGTCTCCCACTACTCCTGTGTGTGTGTGTGTGTATATACTTGCATACATCCACACTACTTGTGTGGATTGGCTTTTAGGTGAAATTTATGTAAAACGTAAAAAGTTCATGCTACAGCAATTTCCTCATCTCAATTTATTGAAACAAATGGCAATAACATTGGTGGGTATACCCCCCACAAAAAATTCCTGACATTTCATCCACAAGCCAACTTTTTGTGAGTATTGTGTGCGTGTGTGTGTATGTGTATATATATATATATATATATATATACACATACATACATACATACTAACCTTTTCCGTAACAGCCAAAGTGTATCTTTGCTGTCGTGACGTCTTTAACATGAGAGGGGTGGAGCACGTAGATGGGGTGGAGCACGTAGATGGGGTGGAGCACGTAGATGGGGTGGAGCACGTAGATGGGGTGGAGCACGTAGATGGGGTGGAGCACGTAGATGGGGTGGAGCACGTAGATGGGGTGGAGCACGTAGATGGGGTGGAGCACGTAGATGGGGGGGAGCACGCAGATGGGGGGGAGCACACAGATGGGGTGGAGCACACAGATAGATCAGATAGGACCAGGGCTGTGGAGTCGGTAGATAAATTGTCCGACTCCGACTCCTCAGATTTTGAAACTTCCGACTCCTCGACTCCGACTCCTCTGTATTTAATATGCAAATACGAAGCTGTTCCACCAAGTTCTTCTAATCTTCTCTAGCACAGAGAGGTAGTTGAGCAGTAGCTGCTGCCTTCTCCTTTGTGTGCTGATCTTCTGCTGAAGATAGAGCAGTGGGAGGATCCAGGAAGGGGCAGGGGAAGGGGCATTTATTTTAAAATATGATTTTCCTAGTAGAATCCCATAGTCATGTTTAAAATTTAAGCTGACAATCTGAGTTTACATGTTTTATAGCCTTAGCTGAATGATAGCAGTTTTTCAAATGGTTTACAGCTTCAGTCTTGAACTATTGACTATCCATTCCCTTCACTTATACAAGTGTCTCCAGTCCTTAATCAGTTATCAGTGAGAGGCGAGGATAACCATGGGTTCCCTGTAACAGCAGACCACAAGACAATGGAAAGTGTAAGTATTGCCGCTCCTTAAAGGGACACTGACAGGCTGATTTTCCAGCTAAAGATATATATATATATACTGGTATTCATCAGAGAATTAGGAATAAAACTATACTAATGTTACCCCCAGTTAAGCTGTACTTGTGTTTAAAAACATTTTAATCTGTATGCAAATTCACTATCTTTGTGCCCAATGGGGCAGCGTCTCCTGCGGCTTTGTGCCCAGCCGCGCCCGAGTACAGCTTCCCAGCGCTGTTCCCCTCGTTATTATTCACTGCACTGGCCTTTTTTTCAGGCTAGCCGAACGCTGAATTCCTGCGCAGGCGCACGTGTAGAGTGCTGGCAGCAGCCTCGTCTGGCTATGCTGAGGCTGATCCAGCTTTCTCTCTTCCTCCTCGCTACCTAGTCCTGTCTAGTGCTGCCAGTACTCTACATGTGCGCCTGCCCCTTGGGCACAAAGGTAGAGAATTTGCATATTGATTAAAACGTTTTTAAACACAAGTAAACCTCAACTGGGGGTAACAGTCGTCTAGTTGTATTCCTGATCCTCTGATGAATACCAGCAGATATATCAGCCTGTCAGTGTCCCTTTAACTGCACAGTAAAGCATATGAAAAGCGTGCTTCTTCACGGTCACTTAACGTCTTTGTTTAGCGGTAACGTGACGCACTGCATGCATTGGCCTTTATTCTTACAGTAGAGAAGTAATTAATTATAACTTTATCTGAATTGGGACATTTAAACTTGCTTTTTTTTTTATTCCAATTTTTTTTTATTCCAATTTAAATCTAGTAGGAGTCGGAGTCGGTCCATTTTTTGCCGACTCCGACTCCAGGTACCCAAAATTGCCTCCGACTCCTCGACTCCGACTCCACAGCCCTGGATAGGACGTAGCTACATAGGGCGGTAGATGGGACCTAGATGATATGAAGTGGATATTAAATAGATGTGCATACACACACTTGATGTAAAGAAGGTGCCGGTGTCCTCCGGGCTGTTGTTTCATTGCTGCTTTGCTTTCTGCTGTTTATAATGTTTGCATGCACTTGGCTGCCTGTTTATGGTGGGTGCAGTGCAAGACAATTATATATTTTTTTCATTTCAAGGATATCTAAAATGCTTTTACTTGAGCCACACTGTTTCTATCTCTCCTCTTCTGTCTTCCTCCTACTGCTGCTGGCAGAATGGTTTTGAGCCTTGCTTTGTCTTTGAGGTTGACAGTAACACCAATACCATTAAAAGGAGGCCAGGAAGCCACATGCAGGTGAATACAGCATGGCACTACTGGTGTTGTGGTCATCTTCCTCCCCCTCATGTGCCTGTTATAACTTTCCCTGCTCAGTTTATTCTAATTTTGTCCAGCAACACATAGTATCCTGTTTCCAAGAGAATCTGTCATTGTTTAAGACTTAATATATGACACAAAAATAGATGTGGAAACCTTCCTGCTGGTATATGCAAATGACTGATATACCATTAAATGGGTTATGTTTCAGCAAACTTTGCATAAATCAGTGGTACCAGCAAAGATCAGAACGTTTGTAATGCCTTATTAGAGAAGAACTTCTCCATGTATCAGTCATCTCTCCTCCCCGCTGCATTGATCATATACAGTACTCTCAATTCACTGGTAAAATCTGTCTTGAGGGAAGCCATCAACCTTGGATTTTCAGCTTGAGGCCTCATGCACACAGCCGTTCCGTGCATTGGGGACGGCAATTTGCGGTCCCCAATGCACGGGCAACATCCGTGCAGCGATCAGGACAGATCTCGACCCATTCAACTTAAATGGGTCCGTGATCCGTCTGCACTGCAAAAAAATAGAAATGTTCTATTTTTTTTGTGGTGCGGAGGCACGGACAGAAACACCACGGAAGCGCACTTAAGTGAATGAGTCCGCATCCGTGATGCAGGGAGCACACGGCCGGTGCCCACATATTGTGGACTCTCTGTTTGTGTGCCGAAATACGGCAACAGCCTTGTGCATGAGGCCTGATTGAGAGATCGGGTAGCAGCTGCCTACAGTAGTCTATGGAGCTAGAAGGAGGTAGCAGCTGCAGAAGGAGACTCACACAGACAGACTGCTTGTTGCCTATGTGTATTACTGTTTAGCCACAGTACTGGATTCACAGCTACCCTGTTTTGTGTCACCTGTTACAGCACTTCAGTAGTTTGTGTTACCTAATGCATGTTACATATATGTCTTGTGTTCCTTTTGTTTCCTGTTACTTCTTGTGTGAATGCCATTTATTCTGTTTTTCTTTTTGCGGTTTTGATAGAGTGATGAGAGGTCATCGCTGACTCCCAAATCTCCCACTTCTCAGACTGGTAAGTTCATTTTCCGTTTGTGATTGTGTGATATTGTTAGGTCATCTATTATGAAGCTAATTGTGACATTAACACAAGGCCAGACATTTGCTTTACAATCAACATGCTAGTTTCCATGGTTTGGGTAGAAAGTGTTCAGCAAACACAAGTAATTGTAATCTTAAAGGGAGTTTCCATGCAACACTCAAACTGAACTTTGACAAGTCTGGTCAGTCTTCAGCCCTACTCACCTGCTGGATGGCTGCTTTTGGACAACCTAGTGGTGGTCATTACTTCGCTCAGCTGGTTTGGTGCACTTCAGTGGAGCTTTAGGCAGTTCTTGAGGTCCCTCATGCTTTCTCCCCTTCAAACTCCAAATGTTATTAAAAACTATAAAAGAATAACTATGTAATCTTTCCCTCATTTTTTTAGTACATTTATCCTCACCAGCATCTGTTACATCATATCGAACATCTCCTCAGCGTCCAGAAAGTTTCTTATTCCGGGCTGCTGTTCGAGAAGAAGTCAAGAGAAGTAAGTGAGAGCTCATTTCACTCCTTTGCATATGGACCTACCTGTAAAAACTGATTATCCCTAGTAATAAAAGAAGTGTTATTTCTAGGGATTGACCGATATTGATTTTTTTTAGAGCCGATACCGATAATCTGTGAACTTTCAGGCCGATAGCCGATAATTTTTACCGATATACTGTGCATTTTCAAAAATTCCTACACAAATCTGGTGTTAAATGAAGAGATACTTAATATTTTGTTGTTGTTCTTTAACATTTTTTTATTTTTTACTGTTTATTTATTAACTTTTAGCCCCCTTAGGGACTAGAACCCTTGTCCTATTCACCCTAACAGCAGCAGGGAGCAGACTATGGCAGCCAGGGCTTCAGTAACGTCCTGGCTGCCATGGTAACTGATCGGAGCCCCAGGATTACACTGCTGGGGCTCCGATCAGAAGCTGCCACTGCACCACCAACGGGTAAGGGGGGTGGAGAGTCATGAGGCCACTGCCACCAATGATTTTAATACTTTGAGAGAAGGGGGGGGGGCACGGTGGTTGGGGGTGCACTGCGTACTGGGGGAAGGGGTAAACTGCGGCACCAATGAAGATAACACGCCCATTAATTCAAATACAGCCGCACCCGACCTCTATGAGAGTTAGCTGCGATCCGCGGCAGTTAACCCCTCAGGTGCGTTAGTGGTTAACTGTCGCGGATCGCAGCTACCACTCATAGAGGTCGGGGGCGGTTGTATGATACACCTGCCTCCTGTAGTTGAATTAATGAGTGAGTTAACATCATTGGTGGTGCAGTGGCCACAGCCCCTGCCCTCCTCCTGTCTCCTCTTATTGATGGCAGCAGCGGCACAGTGGGGAAGGAGACGCTGCTTCCTTCTCCCCTGTGCTGCTGAGGGATCCATGTTTGCGATTTATTATCGGCATATCGGCAAGATAGATGCCGATACAGACTTTAAAAATCCTGAATATCGGTAAATCCGATAATCGGTCCATCCCTAGTTATTTCCAGCATATACTTGTGCACACTGGAAGTTTTCAGTAAGTTCAGTCTATTATAATATTTCTGTATTAACATGGATTGTCAAAATGTGTTCACTGAAGCCTGCTAAGGTGATATTTTTAAAGGCGCAATGAGAAAAAGAATAAGAAAAACAAAACCACTATCCGTAAAAACCACATATTTGTAAAACACAAAGGGAGCCATTTATTATGAATTATATGCCACTTTTGGCATATTAATGTCACAGATTTTGTTGCAGTGACTTTTTGCGGAAAAATCTGTGACTGTTCGCCACTCGTCCCGAGAACCGGGGAAGAGGGTGGGCCGGCAGGCAGGTCTCGTTTATCATTTTCCAAGTTTTTGGTGTGGAAAATGACTTTAAAAAATCTACGCCAGCAAAGGGGTATGTCGCATGGCCTGCTGGAGGAAGCGCCAAAATTACGTAGAGGCCTGCACCTCCACATTACTTTGGCACCTTCACTGGCAGTGCAGTGGGACTAGGACCAGTGTCTAAGTCCCCCAAATATTCCCCAAAATCTTAATGATATTTTCACAAATTGTATTCAAATTTATATAGAATCAGGTTTGTGGTTTATTTTTTTAATGCTGTTGAAAAAAATTCCTTGAAAAACTAAAGGCAAACACCAACTTGTTGTTTTGTCTATTCTAATACTGGGGGTACATCTGAGTGTGATATTTAATTTTCTATAGTTTTTCCTGTAATGTCTTGTGTTTACAGGTAACACTCCTCCTGCCCCTTTTACTGAATGTACAAACTCCAGATCAGAGCACAGCTCCAAGATTAGACAAGAGGAATTAGAAGTCACAGAGCAACTTAGAAAGGTTTGTAATTGAATTAAAGGAGTCTTCCAGGCTCCTGATATTGATAACCTATCCTAGGGATAGATCATTAAAATCTGATCAGTGAGTTTTTGACCCCCTGCACCCCCACTGATCTGCTGTTCCCTGCAGCCTGTGATTCTGGAACTAGCACTTTGAAGGGAATAGGAAGCACAGCTCAGTGGCTGTGCTGGGTTTCTGCAGCTCGGCTCCCGTTCAAGGGAATGACAGCAGAACTGCAGTAACCTTGCATGGCCACTGGAAAAACCCCTTTAAAGTCTATCTAGCTAAAGCCCTGGTGACGTCCCCTGGCTTCCTGGCAGCCCCATGGAGAGCCCGGTTCGTCACCGGAACGCCAGAAATTGCCTTTGCCCTGCGCGGTTTAGCGCAGGGCAAAAGAGAGCATCGGAGCATGAACGGCTCCAATGCTCAAGTCAGGGGTGCTGCCTGCGTGAAAATAGAGGCATGTCCGGGTTCAGAAACCCCTTTAAAAGGTTTAAGACTCCGTTAACATTGCTGAGTAAGAATGGGAAATTATCCCAACTGTTTATTGTGCACAGGGTATACAAAACACCAGTATTTTTACACCGTATCACATGCTGATGTATGAAAAGGAAGTGTTTCTGAAAAGGGGATGTCCTCATAATTATGAGAAGCTGTGGAGCTCACGCATGAATAGTAGTAGACGGATTATGTGGGAGTGTAGTGGAAAGATTAATGCTGGAGTGAAGGGGGCTTTGGGATATTTCAGTGTTTTTTTGTTTTTGGGGGAGTTCACTTGTTGGGGTCTTAAGATATGTATGTATGATCACATGATGTAATATTATGGAATTGATATGGATGTCATTGTTCTGTTTTTGAGAATACAAATAAATAATGATATCATTTTTAAAAAGGTTTAAGATTAAACATTGACTTGCAGGATGGCTACTTTCCAACTAGAGGCACCATAGGCACAGTTTTATCTTTTTGTATTATAGAATGAGAGCTATATTTGCATACCTTTTCCCCAGAAGAGCATTGCATGGCCTGTAAGACTTCTTACGCCTACTATAAGCTCTCCACTAGGAGAAATATCGCCTAAGCCTAAACCTTGGATTTAATTCAAGAGACCTATTTTAGTATGGAAAGTCCACTGTGGAATTTGCTTCTGATCCTTAGCGAAGTCCGCATGAGTTATATGCTGATTTTGGTGTGGATTTGCCACGGATAAAATCCACCATACAGATCTGCAGCATAAATTGACATTCTGCAGATTTAAAATCTGCAAGGCACATCAGTCTGTGGTGCAGATCATTTTCAGCAGCATGTTGATGAGATTAGCTAAAATGTCACCTACTTTCTATTAATGTAACACACTGCAGATTTACTGCAGGCAAAGCCACAGCATATTCATCTCTTGTAGACGGGGCCTTAAAGTTTCTCTTTTTTTTTTTTTTTTCTCTTAGAACATAGAATCACGATTAAAGGTATCACTTCCCAATGATCTGGGAGCCGCTCTCACAGATGGTGTAGTGTTATGTCATTTAGCCAACCATGTTCGCCCGAGATCAGTGCCGAGCATACATGTTCCCTCACCTGCTGTCGTAAGTATTGTGGTGTTATACTGAAACCAGCAATTGAAATGTTGCCTTTTCACCAGTAACGGCCGCTCTCTGTCTTCAATAGCCTAAGCTCAAAATGGCAAAATGCCGGAGAAATGTTGAAAACTTCCTGGAAGCCTGCAGAAAAATTGGGGTTCCCCAGGTAAGAATACATTGCCATTATGTCCATTCTGGTACACTGGTATTAGACTGCAGAATAATGTTCACTCTGTGTTATAAGAGTACATTTTGTGCATGTTAAGCCGCATGCAGGCGTCCGTGGAACACGGTCCTTGAGATACCGGACTGGCATCCGGCGGAGTGCAGGAGCGCACCGCGTCAGTGGTTGCTATGACGTCATGCGCTTCGTGCCACCGCTGCTGTACAGTAATACACTTGTATAGATCATACGAGTGTGTTACTATACAGCAGCACGAAGCGCATAAAGCGTCATAACAACCAATGACGCCGTGCTCTCCTGCCATCTCACAGACCGTGTTCCACGGACGTCTGCATGGGGCTTTAATTTCTTGCAGCCGTTTTGATACTTTACTCTTTACTTTTTTCTTGGTGAGACAAACGGCAGGTGTCAGGTTTAAGAGGGATATGGCTTGTTAGATTTCAACATGCACAATCCTTTGCTCCTGCAGGAGATCAGTTTTCTTCCTCGCTCTTTGCGGACGTAAACCTGCTCACCTGGCGCATATGCTGTATATGCTGCTAGGAGAAATGGTTGTCCACCAATAGCTATCGGTTATGACAGCTCTAGAATATATTAGGTTATACAGAATATATTATTTTATGTATTTATTTTACTCCCTTATATAGTGCTGACATGCTCCGCCACGCTTTACAGACATTTTCATCATTTGCTGTCCCGCATGGAGTTCACAATCTAAACTCCCTATCAGTATGTCTTTGGGGTGTGGAGGAAAGCAATGCAAGCATGGGGAGAACATGGACACTCCATGCAGATGTTGTTCTTGCAGTCAGATTCCAAACCTTGGACCCCAGTGCTGCAAGGCACACGGACGTCAATGATCTCAAATCTCCTTTGGCTTCTCAGAAGATATTGCAGCACATTTGCTACTTGTTCATTCTTTTGTAGTCCAACTGGGTGTTGCATATAAAACGCAGCAGGGCTAGTAGAATAGATTTCAGTCTGACTGCTAATAGGAGCAAATGTGACCATGTAGGTTGACACCACAGAACAAAAGCCAGTATGCTAACCTTACTTGGTTGTGCAGTAGCCACAACTCTTGGGAAGCGCGTGTATGTCTATATTCATGGTGCACTGCAAGCCAGGGACTAGCTGGAATGGACATCCAGTGGACACACAGTGATACATACAATGGAAAATGTCATGCTGCTCTGTCGCCAAGAAGAATCCCAGAAGACTCTTGTTTGGTGGAAAATCCCTTTTATTGAGAAATCTGTAAGGCGTTTTGGGTTTATAATCACCCCTTCTTCAGACAGACTGACCTATTATGTAATAATGTCTGTCGTTTGTCCGAAGAAGGGGTGATTATGAACCCCGAAACTTGTTATAGTTGTACAGATTTTCAGGAGTCTAGGATTCTTCTGACAGTGCAGTATTTTTTCACTGTATATATCACTATGGCTGCTAATGAGCATTTTTTTTTCACCATATATATAAAAAAAAAAAATGGAAAAAGAACAGAATCAAATCGAATTTGAAATTCTACTTGCCATGCAGCAAATATGTAATTGTGTTTGAGCTGTGATCTAGGCATAACTGTGAACTTTTCTGGAAGAGTAGATTTTTATAACTTCGGAGAAAACATTGGTTATGCTCCTCAGTACAGGTCTGAGGGATATCTGTCACGCTCACATGCCTTCCAACTTCAAATCACTTGCCCTTTAACAGCAGTGTTTCCATGAGACAGATAGTTCTAGGGAGCTTCATTTTGTCAGTTTTCATCCCTTCTCCTTGTCTTGTTTCTCTTGTCAGCAGCCAAGTGTCTAACTGCATGATGGTGTTTGCATGACTGACTCTGCTTTCTGTTTTTCCCTTCCTGCTTACCCCCTCTGGACAGGACAAAGTTTGTCTCCCATCAGACATTCTCCAGCTAAACCTCTGCGGCATTAAGGGAACTCTGGAAAGTCTCCTCTCCTTTGGAGAAGGCTCACAAGCGCCTGCTCTGTCCTCCCACCTCCTGGGTTTTGGGGTTTTCTACTGCACCCTCATGCTTCTCCTCTTCATGCTCTATCGCTGGTTTCTTTCCTTCTGGACACAGGCGTGAAGAGGCATGGGCATCTGCTTACTAACTGTTGACGGGGTGGGTTTGTCCTTGATCCTGCAACTATGAATTCTTCTGGGAAGCTCTATCTGAAGCACAACGGCAGTGGTTTAACCCTTTACTGTGTGGAGCATTGAAAAACGAATCCAGGGCCAGCAACCATGATTGCCCGTGGATGCAAATATCACGGCCTCTACGTCTGTGAGCTATGCCGCGCAGCCAGCTTTAACCATTACTTAGTCAGTGCTTCCTGCCTATAAGATGTAATGACTTAGTGGGGTTACTACTGACCAGTAGCCACACTATGCGAGGCATTTGCTACATTTTATGTTTAGAAAAAAGGAATGTTCTTCACGTCATAAACAAATGAGCAGATGGACAGAAGGTCTTTGGTTCAGCAGCTGATTTTTCAGAGCTGCGTGTGCCTTCATGCCAGTGTTGCCAATAACTTTTTCAGAGTTTTGATAAATTAAAAAAAAGGTTGCTTTTGAGGACACACAGGAATACCCCATACCAAAGGCTCTTTATTCTGACTGAAATAAGGACTAACAAAAAAGGCTGAGTTTCAGTACTACATCTGCTTCAACATATTTATCACCACAAGACCCCCTCTTAGGGCTGGGTGATTATGATCAAAATCACCATTGATTGAACGTTTTACATCAATTACGATTATTGAACTTGTTTTTTTTTTCCCCCTCATAGTTCACATTCCACTCTAGGAGCGGGGGGAGGGGGCGCTAACTGACGCAGTTGGAGCAGTGGAGGGAAGCGGATGCACGTGAAGTGGGGGGGGGGGGGTGTCGGGGGTTCAGACTAGAGCAGTGCCGGCTGTAACCAGAATAACTGAAATAATTGATATGGGCAAGATTGTCAATTAATTAGGCTGTATTAAAAAATAATAATAATTGCACAGCGCTAAAACAAAGCGCCAAAACAAAGAGCCTCTCTGTTAGAGCAGCTCTAATGGATCCAAGCCATCCATTGACTACATTGTAGGCCATTTATTGAATGACTGACATGTAATGCTCCATTTTCCCCTACAGAGGCCACTGCAGGGAAAATGTATAGTCAGAATCTGATTTCCTATAAATAATAGCTGACCTTCTATCTAAAGGGTTTATTTTCATGAGACAGCATCTTCGTTAGAAGGACAGGTATTAACCAGTTTGGGGATGCTTTTTTAGTACTAAGGGTGCATTCACACGGCCGTATATAATTTGCGGTCCACAAAATGCAGATCTGGAAAAAATAGGGATGACGTTCTATATTTTTTGCGTACCCATTGTAACAGTGTCCTCAAAATGGACAACAATAGGACACGTTCTATCTTTTTTGTGGTGCTGCGGAACGCACCTACGGATGTGGACAGCACATGATGGGCTGTCCACATTTTTTTTTTGCAGCCCCATTGAAATGAATAGCTCTGCATCTGATGCACAATAAATGCAGATTGGATGCAAAGAAAAAATATGGGCGTGTGAATGGTGACTTATGGAAAGGATTTATAGGTAGAGTTTTTGGAGGAGGTCCACTGACTGACATGGCTCTGCGTCTGGATCCTTGCCCCTCTATGCTTTTCAGTATTTTTGGTTGAGCAGTGCTTATAGATAACATGCACATTAGATATTTGCGGAATCCTGCTATTTTCAACAGGATTCTTCAGCAGTCAAATATAGAGTGAAAATGTCCTTTGACATCTCCTTTGGGGTAATTGGTTATGGGACAATTTGGCTTTTAGGCTTTCTGCTCCTTTTTCTCTCAAGGACAAGCCATTTATTTCTCCCTCACTATAGAAATAACATGCACGCTCGTCTGAGCTGAATGTCTGTTTTTTGGGGGGAGAGAAGATGATTTTTGCAAGAAATGCAACAAAAAACCAGATGCATTATATTCATTCTAGCTCCACAGTGTTTTTTGCCAAATTGTATTGCGAAGAATATTTTGTGCTTTGTTCCTTCAAGCTCCAGAATTAATAAGGGAATCTGTCACCTACTTCCAGTGTATATAACCAATGCAATAAATCTGTACCGTCATTAAAACTATACCTTTGTCAGTTATCCATCTCTCTGAATGCCAGAAAATGAACCTTGTTTGGTATGCTAATGAGGCCAAGAGATCAGCGGTTCTAGGAGCCCAAGTCCACCTTCTTCAAGAGCTCAAGCCCATCTCTTCACTCGTCCCTAGTACCTCACCTTGCGCCTTCCAGTCCGCCAACTCCTCTGTGACTTCACGATCTTCATCCAACTCCGCCCGCCAGGTGAGCTTCTGCCTCAGTGAAATCTTGAACAAACGCAGAACAGGAAACTGAGGCAGACATTGACCTGGTAGGCTAAGTTAAAGAGGACCTTTCATTACCCTAAAAAATCTGAACTAAGTATGCTCACATGTAGAGTGGCGCCCAGGGATCTCCCTGCACTTACTATTATCCCTGGGCGCTGCTCCGTTCTCCCGGTATGTCCTCCGGTATCTTCAGCTCTTTGGCTCAACAGGGAGGAGCCTGCCCTTGTTCACCGGGGCGTCTCCTTCTCCCAGGCTATGAGCTGAGCGCTGCCGTTGGCCAGCGCTACAGCCTTCAGATTTTTTAGGGTAATGAAAGGTCCTCTTTAAATGATGATAGTGACGTCGCAAAGGAGGGGGTGGACTGGAAGATCAGAAGAACTGTAAGTGAAACAGTGTTGTGAACTCTCCCTAACCCTGACAAAGGTATATGGTAGGCAGAACTACATTGCATTAGTTAAATACAGTGGAAGAAGGTGACAGACTCCCTTTAAGAAGACATGACAAGCATTTGCATGTGATTCTGCATTTACATGATTAGCCACTAACAGAGCAAGTGTCCTTGTGCACAGTTGATATTCTAGCAAACAGCAGTCTTCTGTAGCCTAGTGCCTCTAATACTCTAGCCTAATCTCCACACAGATTATCTAGTTTACTTTTTGAGGACTGTATGGGGTCAGTTCCACCTAATATGCTTTGGCAGTCAAGATTTATGAATATTTTTCTCTGTGGTGTCACTTCAAATGCTACATTACCTTTGCTGGAGCATGCTGAATGTCTTAAAACCTTTTTGATACTGAAACCAAAGTAACAGCGCTCCTGATTTCACTCATATACTTGTATGTGTGGTGATATATTAACCTCTGAAACACTGTGCTCTTTATACATTAAAGCAATAGAAACACATGAAGCAGCAATGTAGCAGCAGGTCAGCTATTACCAGGCTTTAAGCTTTACACTCTACCTCAGCTGAGGACTTATGTCAAGTACAGTGTTGCTATACTGTTTTATGCAGCTGTCCAAACTCGCAGCAATGCAGTTAGATAACTATATAGCAGCCGAAAGGTAAGGTATGCATAAACAAGGGCAGGTTTAAATGCTACAAATTAATCGCATCTAGGAATTTTTGCTTCTTGTAATCAGTGACATTAAGGTTCAAATGAATGTCACAAGTCAAGATGCCTATCGTCCTTCAATAGCTGTCAGTTAAATTCTCATTTGGTTCTGTAAACCCTGGACAGCCCCTTTTAAAAAAAGAAAAAAAAACTGTGCTGTCAGGCCCTATTATGTCAATTTTAATTTTATTTAATTTTTATTTATTTTTTTGGGACCGTGTCGAAATACTGTTTGGTCAAAAGGGACAAAATTAACATGGTGTAATTCTAATAATAGTAATATAAGAATTGTAGCATGTAAAACCAGTTCAAAGGGGTTGGCCAATTGCCATTATAATTTGTTAGACTGCTATGCATTTGTATGTCCCTATACAAGCATACTTCCTCAGTTTCAGTGAAGCAAGCATACTTAACCAGCATTCATTGCTTCCATGGCTGCAAGATGGTGGTGACCAAGTCCCCTGCCTATAACTGTGCAGGCACTTAACAGTAAATAGATGTGTCCTTCTACTCCGCACATGCGCTGGATGTGTCTGTTTGCCATTCAGTAACTGTGCAGAATAGAATGTATTTAGGAACAGCCAGAGGAATCGGATGCAGCCTGCGGACACGGAGGTTACTATATTTACTGCACTGAAACCAGGGCAGCTGATGGCGTCCATTAGGACAACTGGGGGACAGTTTACAGTCAAGTATGCATACATGACTGTATATGACATGTTGACTAATTACATTGGAAATTGGCCAACTCTTTTCATTTTGCTTGTAGTTGAAGTTATTTGATTTGTCTCTGTAATGAGAGCAGTTTGGGCCAGTAGCTTATTGAGATATCTTGCAACACTGGCTGCTGAACAGACAAAAATGAGAGGCTCATGTGCCTTACACATTCTAGCCACCTTAAGCCAGACACACGAGCGAGTTCAATGTGAGAAACTTGCTGCATGTGACAGTGAGTTCCCATTCTGAACTCTGCTCCTCTGACAGGATCGCACCGTGTTATGATGCTTTATGAGGCTGTGTGACCCAGAGAGTCCTGGAATCTACTGAATTACACTGACAACATTATGTCAGTGTAATTCAATAGATTGCGGGTCTTAGGAAGCACAGCCTTATAAATCATTATAATACTGTGCGATCCTGTCAGAGGGGTGGAATTCAGAACAGGAACTCTCAATGCCACACACAGCGAGTTTCTCGCATTAAACAAGCTGGAATCTGTCAGATCTTGGTATTATAAAAAGTGAAGCTTTGGGCTGGGACTACACTGTCACGTCTAATCAAGTTACAAAGTTAAACTATAGCAGTGTTGCTTGCAACTTTTTTGCCCTTAGGGAAGTTCATTACAACTTTTAAATGGAATCTGTCAGCAGTTTTATGCTGCTAGGTTCTAACAGCTCCAGCACATGCCCATGAATCCCCATAATCATGAGTAGAGTTGAGCAAACTTGTGTTTCAAGTTCGGTGTACAGGGTTCGGGTTATCTAAGATTTTCATCATAGATTCCGCTATCACGCACCATAACTTTTGGTGACTGTAGTAGCGGAATCCATAACGGAATTGTTAGATAACTGGAACGTTGCACGGCAAACTTGAAACCACAAGTTCGCTCAACATTATTCATGAGCTCACGGCTCTCCCCTGCCTCTGACAGTTTTTTCCCCCCATATGAAACAGCAGCAGGTGGACAGGGAGAGCTCATGAATATGGGGACTTGTTTGGCATGCGCTCGAGCTGTTTAGTACAAGATTTTGGCAAAAGGGCTCAGTCAATTGAAGAAAATGACCCAGCATTTTGCTAAGGAGACCTGTCACTAGTTCATGTTGCCCTTAGTTAGGACATCATAACTGGTGACAGATTCCCTTTAATTGCTGTGCAGCTCCAGCCTTCTTCACAAGCATATGGCATGGTATTGTAGACTGTTAGAAACAAGCGGGAATGCAGAACACTGATGTATCATGGTTTCTTCTGAAGATCCCTATAAATTGCACTTTGTTGTTTGCTGAATTTTGTAAATAAATTTTGCTACTGATATAAGTGTCTCCTTTCCTGTAGTTCCTGCTTTCTCTTTTCTTTCATCTTTCCATACACTACACATACTGTCCCTCTCGGATATTTTTGATATCCAGTCCTATTAGACGTTTGATAAATGACACTCCTGATTTTAGCACGAATGGCTGTTGTATTGAGCCTTTTGTTGTTTTTATAATTTTTGTTTTTGTTTTGTTTTTTTCCCCCCTTTCCGTTTTATTCCCCTCTCCCTCCCACACCCCCTTCCTATTATTCATGTCCAGGATCGTTTGTGCCTGCCTCCACACATCCTTGAAGAGACCGGATTAGTTGAAGTAGCAGCAACCGTGCAGGCCCTGCTGGATCTTGCACCACCAAAACCGCTTTCCCCCACCAGTGTTTGAATGCCATGTTATCCACTGGCTCCTCATTCTGTGTGCCACATCTGCAGCCTGCGGTTCACTAAAGAGGTCTGCGGATAACAAGCACGTAAGGGACTTTACACGCACAGTTTGGTTCACCAAGGGCTTTTAATTGAATGTTCCATTTTTAGTACCTACTCAATGTTCTGCATTCATTATCAATTTTTTAAGCACTTTCTAAAATATACATGATTAAAATTATGCCCAACCAATGAAGGGGCTATAAAGACAATACGAAGTGCAATATTCACAACTGACACCAGTGTCTGAAGAGGAAAAGCTGTTCTAAAGCCCTGCAGAGGAACAAGTTATTTATTTTACTTTCCTTGTTCATCCCAATGGAAGGCAGTCTTAAGTGCGCCTGAGAAATTCCCTGACCAGTCTGACAATCTAATGCATACAGTACGTTCTGCACCCCGTGTTTGTGGCTAAGACGCAGGGAATAAAAGGCTAATAAGCAGAGCGCTAACATGCACTTCAATGGAGGTCTGGCACACAAAGACTGACTGATTTGAATGAATGAAAGCTGCCATGCACACAATATTCCCCTGGTTTGCAGAAGTTGAATATGAAATACAGCATATAAACTCCTAAAGTGACTAAACCTTTCCTGGTATGGACACCTTGACCTGGCCCTCTTGGAATTTGAATTCCTTGACTGTCAAGGTAATGGAGTAATTCTTGTGCTTTTGTGTTTTTTTTGTTTTGTTTTTTTAATTTATGTTTTTATTTATTTTATCTTTTTTAAGCTTTGATCATTTCAGTCTTTGGTCGCAGTGAACAAATTTACAGGAAAGGGACTGATTTAGCCGGTAGTTGGTCTTAAATGTCTCATAGCTATCTTGTAAATATGTATTACATGTTGTACAACAGGCCATCGCTCGGCAGCAGGGAAAAAAAAGTTCGTAGAAGACTGGTGCAACCTTGATAGGCAGATAAAGAGTAAATGTAACATCTGAGTTGACCATGAAAGCATGGGATCTGGTCATTGAAATGGATTAAACAAAGATCTGTTACTGGCTGGATATACTGTCCAACCTTCACTAACCACATGTGGTCAGGAAAATAAGAAATCGCCTTTACAACACTGAGCTTCTAAAAACTGAACTATAGATTTTCTCTTGATATATGTGGTCATGCTCTGCATTGGTAGCTCTAGTAATATCCCCTTGTAGACTTTTACACAATGGGTTAGTAAAATAAAGTACATTTTATGGGGTATTTGCAGTTCAACGTTTGTATACAGCCCAAGCTTTCCAATACTCAGGGATAAAATCCAATAGCGTTATTAACCCCTCCAGTGCATACATGTACGGGGTTAGTTGGGTCTTTAAAAACGGACGCCATAGCTGCCGGATGCCTGCGGTTTTGTGCAGCAGACACCCAGAGCTAATGTCCCTAACCAGCAATAACGTTGATCATGGACACAAAACCTCTCAGATACAATGGTAAATTGTAACTGAGGCATCTGAGGCGTCTTTCCATGGCTCCCATGGCCCAGATGGCTCCCTCCACTGGGTAATTGTGGAGCTGTTTGTTCACTGTGGTAGTCTCGCTGCCTCTGAAGGATCCAAGGCTACTACAGCGAATAGTTCCTATGGAGCCGCTGTGGAGCATAATGAGACTTCCATAGACTGAGATAATTCACTGCAGTCTGTGGGAGCAGACGATCGCTTGTTCAAGTCCCCTAGAAGACTTGAACAAAGTGGAAAAAAAAGTAAAACATAAAAAAAAAATCCAAGTGACCCCGCCCCTCCCCCCCCCCCCATATTTAAAGTAAAAATCATTTGTACAGCCGCATCCCAAAAACTCACACACTCCAGAATGATGTCAATAAAAAAAATACAAATCTTTCACAAAAAATTAGCCCTCACACAGCTCCATAGATATAACTATACAAAAGTAAAATTTATGGGGGTCAGAATATGGCGATGCAAAGAAAAAAAAAATTTTTTTAGTTTTTATTTTTGTCAAAATTGAAACACAAGAAAAACTATATAAATGTGGTATCATTGTAATTATACTGACCTGGGGAATCAAGGGAATAGGTCAGTTTTACCACATAGGGAATGCCGTAAAAACGAAACCTATAAAACTGCATTCTTTTTCCAATTTCAAACCATTTAAATTTTTTTCCAGTTTCCCACTACATACAATATTAAATATATTAAACAGTGCCATTAGAAAATGCAACTTGTCCCGAAAAAATTAAACCCTCATATAGCTATGTGAACAGAAAAATAAAGTTATGGCCCTGGGAAGTAAAAAACTGAGTAAAAAACTAAAACAGAAAATCGCCCGGGGCTGAAGCGGTTAAGAAGACAAATTAAAATCCCTGTTGCCTCTGTTTCAAATGTGCAGCATGCTGTGAGCTTGAAAACATGTAGACAGTTTTGATTTTTTTTTTTTTTTTTTTTGGATGTCTTCTGTTTTTACAGCTGTAAAGGGGTGTGCTGTCCCTGATAATTTTGTAATCCATTTTTTAGACCGATGTCTGTAAACTTGAGATTATCTAGTTATCGCTTCCCATGCTAAATGTAATTTGATTGATTGTACTGTATGATACTATGATGCTGAGTAGTTGAAGCGGTTTAAATGGTTACACTGTCCATACAATGTAGATAGGGGGTAAGTCCTCTGCTTGGCAGAGTGTGTATGTGTTCTCAGTAGGCAGGGAGGAATGAGCTGCTGCCAGACACCTCTGGGAACAAAAGGATTGGGAATGCTGAAATGTAACATGCCCAACCCTTTTTCCCCTAACATCTGCCATTGCAGAGACCTGTACACCCCAATACACATTACAGGGTATGCTGGTTCCTTGAATTTGACCGGTTTAAGCCTCATGCAGACGTCCGTGGAACACGTCCGTGAAATATGGACTGGCAAACTGCCGAGTG
Organism: Bufotes viridis; assembly: GCA_033119425.1. Lineage (NCBI taxonomy): Eukaryota > Metazoa > Chordata > Amphibia > Anura > Bufonidae > Bufotes > Bufotes viridis. The sequence continues at coordinate 175,345,737 of CM065592.1, read as the reverse complement.
CAGGAGCGCACGCCGTCATTGGTTGATATGACGCTGTGCGCTTCGTGCTGCCGCTGCTGTACAATAATACACTCGTATGATCTATACAAGTGTATTGCTGTACAGCAGCGGCGGTGGCACGAGGCCCATGGCGTCATAGCAACCACTGACGCCGTGCGCTCCTGCACTCACCAGGATGCTAGTTCAGTATCTTACGGACAGTGTGACACGGACATCTGCATGAGGCTTTAGGAGGTCTAATGTGTGACCTCCTTTGATCTATCTCCATGGGAAAATGTTCTGTACTGTCAGTGAATTTGGCCTTAAGGTTTTCACTAGAAGATTCCCTTTGCTGATTTATTTGTTGTTCTTATATTTGCAGTTTGACTTTGTATTATAACCAGTATCCTACCCTAGCCGGTTATTACAGAATACATCCATGAAAACAGTTGGCACATCCATACTTCATGTAGTAAGACTGTTGAATAATTGACGGTCCCTTTCAAAGACTAAATGTCTTAGCTTTTCCATAGAAAGGTTTGATGTTATGTACAGTTTTTTTTTTTTTTTCATGCTTCTCACATCTGTGCTCCACATCTTTCATCTGACTACATTTATTGCCCTACAAGTAGTTCCCAGCCTTGTAAATAATTTCAAATACAGACACTCTATCTGCAGATTTCACTATATTAATTTGCTAATATGTCGGTCTATTAGATATAACCGCAAAAGAGATTACTTTTATTGGAAATTTGTTGATGTAATATATTTTTGTGAAATTGTCAAATTGACTTCCATTGTAAAATGTTTTAAAAAAAACATAAAATAATCCACACTTTGTAGCGTTAAAGGCTGTTTGTTGTGGATTCTGTGGTTTATGGCAATCCTGAATTTCCCTTCTTGCTGCAATGATTTGTGGGTGCCCACTCTATACATTGATCTTTTAGCAAATACCGGATTAATACACCCACTCTCCACGGTTGTAAACCCCACAGGTTTTATAGGTTAATTTGTAGATGCTGGTACTTTCAGATTAGTGATGGCCTAATATATTTCAACACATTGCACAATCGGCCTAAAGCTACACGCACATGACCCATATCCATTTCGTGGTCCGGAAATCACAGATCCACAAAATATGGATGCCGTTTATGTGTATCCTGCATTTTATGGGGGCCCCATTGTAAAAATTCTTCAATAATTTGCAGCATGACTGCGCACAGCACGCGGGTGACATCCGTGTGCTGTCCACATTTTTTGTTGCCCCATAGAAATTAATGTGTCCACGTGTGGTCTGAAAAAGATCAGATACAGACCAAACATACTGTTATATTCAGTGAATCACATCTATTAGCACATCAGTGGACATGCACTATTTTGGTTCGTGTTCCGGACCAAACATGCCCATTGAAGTCTATGGGTCTGTGAAAAACCACTGACACAACATGGATGGCATCCGTATTGTGTCAGTGGTTTTTCACACACCATTGGTAGGAGATGCTCTGGAAATAAATTTTCAGCTGAGCAGTGTCAGAGGAGTACGGATGACAAAAACGGGGACACAGGGCCAGATTTATCATTACACTTACATCTTACTCCACTTTTACATCTGCCCAAAGTCACTTTTAGTTAGTCAGATTTATTAATGGTCCTTTAATACTGTGATAAATGTGGAATGACTGTAGCAGTTTATCCTTCAGTAAGCGGCTTTACAAAAGTCGCACGTCTTTACAAAAAAGTCGCATGTTCTATTAAAAAGTCGCATAAGATAAGCATGGTCCCCCCTGGAGTGAAATTGCGCATTTTTTTGCGACTTTTTTGCGACTTTTTAAATGGTTGCAATAGTAAATCTGTCTAGAGATTTATTTACATAAGACAACACGCCCACTTTCACAAAATTTTACCGATTGCGCATTTTTTTGCGACTTTTTCACTCCATTAAAGTGACTTTAGCTAATGATAAATCTGCCCCACAGTCTTCACTGATATCTCATTGGGTGAAACAGACGAATTTTCCACGGACACGGAAATGTGAACGAGGTCTAACACAAAATTACAGGGGTTTCATGAAATGATTTTTTTTTTATTTATTTACAGAAACCACTCCTTGTCATTGGACTCTGACTGGTAATACAGCTCAGACCCATTCACACTGAATTGAATCAATGGACTTTCCATGTAGTGCAGGGTCCTTCAGAGCTCTTTGTAGCCACTCTCCCTCTGGCTAGTAGATGGGGGTCCAGAGTGGAAGACCTCCTTTATTAAACCAGAATGCCCTATTGGGGTATTTTGAAAGCGAGTTGTCTAAACTACACACAACTTTTAAAGAGGATCTGTCACCAAAAATGCAATGCAATCTGACAGCACAGAGCAGGAGGAGCTGAGCAGATTGATATAGTTTTGTAAGAAAAGGTTCAGTAAAACTTGTAATTTATATCTGCAGCCCTGGAGGTACGGGAGGTGTTATCGGTGACTGACAGCATTGTGTGTATAGAGAGAGAGCTGTCAGTCACTGATAACACTTCACAAGGCTGCAGATATAAATGTATAAATTACAAGTTTTACTGAACCTTTTCTTACAAATGTAATGTCTTTTTTGTGCACATATTAAATGGGACCAAATAAAATTGATGATCTGAATCCCTGCAGGTTAGCTATAACATTTCTTTTGCTAAAGCTCTTTAAAGGGGTTCTCCAGGCTTTACATAGTGACAACCTGTCCTGAGGATAGGACATCAATATGAGATCAGCAGAGGTCCGGATCCTGGCACCTCTGTCGATCAGCTGTACATAGAGACTGCGGCACTCTGGCTTTTCCTAGGCCATGTGTCATCGCGTTCATTGATTTGGCCTGAGCTCCAATACCAAGCACAGCCACTATACAATGTATGGCACTGTTCTTGGTAAGCTGCGAGGAGGCTGTGGCTTCCGGTGAGCCCCTGACAATCTCATATTGATGACCTATCGGAAGACTCCTTTAAAAACTACACAATAACAGTACACTTCTCATATGTATCGAGCATAATGCAAAAGTGATGCAACGTGTGTTTTAAAAATGTCATATGTACCACTTTAATCATGTTTTGTGAAATGACCAACTTTTTAGGCAGTGTTCACATCACATTTTATGCCTACGTTTAGCATATGCACTGTGAATGCTCCTGGCACATATGATGAACACACCCATAGCCTCCCACTGTCCCGAGGTAGGCCATAAGTTTCCTTTTGGCATTAAATTGTGTGGTATGTATCTGCCTGATTTTTCTTTTTTTTTTTCTTTTATTAAGGGCCCATTCAGACGGCCGTATGCTGTTCGCAAAAATGAGGATTTTTTTGTGGATTAGATGCAGACCTATTCACTTCTATAGGGCCCTTTTCTTCAGTTCTACGGCTCCACTAAACAAGTAAAACATCTCCTATACTTTTCAGTGAAATCAGGAGGTGGTCCCATTGAAGTCTATAGGTCCACAAAAATGCTGAATGCAATCCGCTTTTTTATGGACATGCTGAACTTTCCGCAAAAAAAAGGGACCGTTTTTTTCCGAACAGCATACGGCCGTCTGAATGAGCCCTTTAATAAAAGCCCTTAATAAATGAACCCTAAAGCAGAAGAAGAAACCTATATTGCAAGGTGTCTGTATGTATGTATGTATGTGTGTATATATATATATATATATATATATATATATATATATATATATATATGACATGCTAGCCTTACAAGGCACTTTACCTGGTCTGGCAGTAAATTGTAAAAATGGGAGCGGAGCCTGTGAGCAAGTCATATACGGTATCTCATAGTGGTCAGTTCACAGAGCCACCGCCATTCAAACAGAACCTTTATTGATTTAGATAATATCACCCTTTTTGTGTCTAAAGCTGGCCATACATTTGAGATAATGATCGGCCGCATGAATTCAGCCGGTCATGCCATCAATATGCTGTGATGAACGTTCGAAGTTTTCCAGCACGGCGAATTACATTTTCATCAGACAAGAGTTTTTCAAACTACAGACTGCCGGAATGGCTTAAATCTGTCATAACGGCCAACTTTAATCTTATGTGTAAGGCCACCGTAAGCTTGGCAGAGGCTGGTGTAGCGATCAAGAAAGTGATCGCTTAAACTCGCCTGATGTCTATCCCTATTATATTAGGCCCTGCCTAAAAAGAGAATAAGCTCCACAATAATGGTGATGGCCCTTCCGTTTTTTGGTAGGATGTAAAAGAATTGGGATAGACTTCAGGCAGAGTTTAGTTCCTTTTTCTTGATCTCGGTGTCACATGTGACAACTAGTGGTAAGATGTACAAGTTTATTGTAAGACCTGCACTTTTATTTGTTCATGTTACCTTAAAGAGTTTTCTCTGTACTTAAAGGGGTCTTATAGGATTAGAAAAAACAGATGTCTATTTGCTGCGTTCTAGTATTGTAGCTCAGCCCTATTCACTTGATTTGAGAGGAACTGCTATATCGGACATAAAAGCAGTCCCGGAAAACCCTGTTGTACTCATTTGCTGACTGACACCCGATTGCAATCCTAGCTGTTAAGACTGCAGGTATGCAGACAGATACTGATCTGTGGGTGGTTCTTTGTCCTCTACGTGGCACAGAACTGATCAGAAAAGCTATGGCTTTCCACTGATATTTGTATTAGAGTGTGGTATATAAAATGTACAGATAGACAAGGTAGGACGGGGAATTCACACTTTGTAAACTCAACACGGTTCACAAGGTTTCATAGTTGTTAATTTCTGTAAATACATTCCATATTTTTAAGATCGTTAAAAGTATATATTTGTCTGTACATCTAGTAGTTTCTCCACCATTGTCTACTGTTCTTTATATGATAATGTGTGATATATGTGGTAAACTGAATAAAATGTACCTTTTCAAATATGTTGCCTGCGGTTTCGTTACATTTCTGTTCATTGTAGTATATAAAGTCTTTAAAAAACATATATATAATATATATACACGCACACACACTGTATATAGTAAATTTACTTGAAAGGTAAGGTCATGGGCTCAGGATCGGGGCAATTATCCGCCAAGAGCATTCGTATGAGAGTGGTCGTTCTCGATAAATGTTCATATGCTTGGTTATTGAGTGATCACGTTGTTTATACGCCACATAAAATAATTTGCTGTTAGCACATCATCCTGTGTAAACATTAAGCAATTAATCCGGTCATTCCCATATAAAGGGGATGACTTCTGCATGTAAATGCAGCTACCACCTCCACTCAATGATCAGGCAGTCGGGAACGTTCGGTTCGTTCATGAAAATTTGAAAACATGTATATTGAAATGCTCGTTCATCGGGTAATAGATTGTTGGTGCAGACACTTAAATCATTGTTTGTTAGTAGCAGATCGTGCCGTCCAAACAGCATTCTGTTGCTGGCAAACAACGATTCTGTATGGGGACGAGCAATGGCATTAGAGATGGTTCCTTCCCATACTGCGGAGGAGATCGCTGCATGTAAATGCAGTGGTCTCCTCCCCTGACAAGCAGGCGATTGTCAGGAAGGAACGCTTCTGATCAGTACCGGATCAGTAGCTACAGTGCTTGTCCAATTATGCGCACTCATGTGTTCCCGGCCACTAGACTGAGGAGAGATCATCTCACTGCGCAAGCACTGCCACCGGCTGCTAACCCTGACAACAAGCAGTAAACAAAAGGGGTACGTAACAGGAATACTAGGCGCTTCTGAAAAAGTAATGTTTGGTAAGTGCCTTAGGGCTCATGCATACGACCGTTGCCTGTTTTGCGGTCTGCAAATTGTGGATCCGCAAAACATGGATAATGGCCGTGTGTGTTCAGCATTTCACGGAACGTCCAGCCCATAATAGTCCTATCCTGTCCGTAATATTGAAAAGAATAGTTAGTACAGTAGAAATATTTCTCAGCTCATCCACAGTCAGTGTATCACATGCACGGAGCTCCCAGACCAAGACATTCTGTAAAGTGAATAAGTCGTCTGGCTTTAAAAAGGGGGCTGAACTGCTTAAGAGCAGGTTATGATTAAGACTTAATATCGAAACGCATCCACCTGTACTGACTCGCGTTTCTGTACTTTTAATGGATCTTGAATAAAATGTGGATTTTAACAGCGAACAACTGTGCTGGAAGACTTTTTCATTTTACAGTAGACAAAAATAGGACATGTTCTATATTTTTGCGGATGCCACGGAACGGACACACTGTGTGCTGTCTGCATCTTTTGCGGCCCCATTAAAGTGAATGGGTCTGCATCCGACCCATAAAAAAAAAAAACCTTATTGCGAGTTTTTTTCTACAGGATGGCATCCAGTTATGGAGATGGGAATACCCCTGTAAGAAAACAAATGTATATAACGGTCACTATAGAAAGATAAACCATGCTTGCCTTTCTTTTGATCAGTTTGGTCCGGTTCAGTAAATCAAAGGAATCAAAGACTTAATAGCACAAGTTATTTTATTCCAGAATTAGAGTAAATCTGTTGAATGTCTTTTTGTCCTTCGTGCCTTGCGATTAACTCATTTCTTCTTTTTACCTCCTTTTTTGGCTTTACCCTTTTTGCCTGTCTCTTTCCCTTTCTTGCTTTTTGTTTTTGCATAAGGTCCCAGGCTTTTCCGTACCATGGTGCCCCTCCACCAGGCTTGTATCTGAAGAAAGACAGTTTTGCAATATGTTAATGCATAAGAGGATGTGTTGCCATTCCTGAAATGTTTGTTTCCGTAAATACTTGTATTTCCTATTAAATAAGAATGCTGGATCATCTTCCTACATACAAGTTGTGACATTCTTATGTTACTCCTCCTGAATATTTATGAATACATTGACAACTGGGTGCTACCATTCCCCTTGTGTGTGAAGAACCAATTACTTTTTTCCATGCAGCAGTTTTAGTCCATGAGGCCAATCGTGTGGATTCAAATTATTGCACGTAACCTGAATGGCTCCAATAAAAGAAGTTAGATATGAATGTATGAGCATTACTAGGGGTGGTGATTTACCACAAAATATGGTAATTTACTGATGTCATATTTCCAGAAAACCACCCAAAGTGCAGTTATTTAAAAAAACTATACAAAATGTACAGTTTTTTCCATATTATTAGAGATTTTTACCTATTGTTAGTTTTTTTTAATTCTCAAAAGAAAGGGGCATAACCAGAGATTTGACTGCTGCACCGTATTAAGCACAATTTCCTTTTTTTGGCTTAGAATACTTGTGCATTGAAATATCCTTAAAGTGAACCTGTCAGGTGAACTCTGTTGCCCTATCTGAGAGCAGTATATGACAGAGGTAGAATAGCTAAGCTCTGTTATATACGGTATATAGATTTACTGTGTTTTGGACTATAAGACGCACCTATGTTTTAGAGGAGGAAAATAAGAAAAAACTTATGGCGGGGTCTGCGGATGAGACACTGTTTGGGGGGCATTTGTCACTGATAAACTGTTACTGGCACACTTCAATAGGGGATCTGTGGAGGACATACATATGGTAAGCTGAAGCACATCCAGGCAGGGCAGCTGGATGAAAAGTCTGCATCCACCCACTGGTAATTACCATCTCCGTCCTCCAACACATGGACCCACCCGCCATCTCCCACTTCCAACTCAACATCTGCTTTTCCTGCCCGCTTATGGTCACTCGCTGGTATGGTACTGGTACATCTCATGTGTTGGCAGCACTATGCGGCCTGCGATGTGCCATGTTGCTGCCTGTCAGATTCACTCTCTCTATTTTGGGGGTGCGTCTTATAGTGCACAAAATACAGTTTATGATTTGGAGCAGGTTTTCTGGGTAAAAAGCAGAGTAAATCCTAACAGAATTCCTTACCTAAAGAAACCTGACAGGTTTGCTTTAGGTAAGCAGTTGTCAGCTACAACATAATTAATAAATGTGGGCCAATGTTTTTCTGAACAATGATGAGAAATGAAAGGTGTTGCCTCACTTCAGCAAGTGGCATTTATCATGTAGAGAAAGTTAATACAAGGCACTTACTAATGTATTGTGATTGTCCATATTGTCTCCTTCGCTGGATTCATTTTTCCATCACATTATACACTGTTTGTTTCCATGGTTATGACCACACTGCAATCCAGTTTTGCTTGCAAAATATAGAAAAAAGTGCTGGCCAGTGCCGCAAGAGCTCACGTAGGCTGGTGTTTTTTCCTATAGTGTGCAAGCACGATCGCCACTGATGGATTGCAGGGTGGTCGTAACCATGGAAACGAGCAGTGTATAATGTGATGGAAAAATGAATCCAGCCAGCAAAGGAAGCAATATGGGCAATCACATTACATTAGTAAGTTCCTCTTTTAACTTTCTCTACATGATAAATGCCATTTGCTGAAGTGAGACGGGCCCTTTAGGACAGGAAATGTCATGACTAGACAGCATTCTTAAAATCTTTTAGATACTGATGAACTATCAAGTGAATGGGAGCTGAACAGCAGTATGCTGGTTTGACCTCTACATAGTGGACAGAGCCTTCTGCTTTCAACTTGTCTACTGTTTACTTTGTCGGTGGCTGCAAGTAAAAGTTGATCGTGTAAAGCAGGCATCCTCAAACTGCGGCCCTCCAGTTGTTGTAAAACTACAACTCCCACAATGCCCGGCTGTAGGCTGTTTGGGCATGCTGGGAGTTGTAGTTTTGCAACAGCTGGAGGGCCGCAGTTTGAGGATGCCTGGTGTAGAGGATAGGCCATCTATATCTAAAAGGATGCCTATAAAAACTATTCTAGAGTTTATTAACACAGATTTCAACCAAAATGGTTGTTGGAAATTAAATAAGAAATTATAGTTTTTGTTGACCTATGAAACATCATTGGCTGAAAAGAAGTCAGCCATGTTTGAATTCTTTATCAGATGAAAGATTGTTCATCTGTTGCCCCGTGTCACTGAACACGAAGGACTGACTGTAATGGTCAATACGGACTAAAATGTGTACAGCTTTATCTGCAAAACAAATGTTGGGCATCTATCAGCAGATTTGTACCTGTGAAACTAGCTGACCTGTTACATGTGCACTTGGCAGCTGAAGGCGTCTGTGTTGGTCCCATGTTCATATGTGCCCGCATTGCTGAGAAAAATGATGTTTTAATATATGCAAATGAGCTTCTAAGAGCAATAGGGGTGTTGCCATTACACTTACCCTAGGTACACACCTAAGCGTTTTACAGCGCGTTCAAACGCGCTGTAAAACGCACAACATGTGAAAAGCCATGCTTCCCAATGGGCATGGTTCACATTTGGGCGTTTTACAGCGTGTTTGAATGCGCTGTAAAACGGCCAACTCCCAAACAAGTACATGAGCTTCTTTGGGGCGTTTTAACGCGCCTATGGACAATGATGCCATAGGGGAGAGTCACTCAATCGCGCGTATGTTAACAAAACGCGCATTAAAAAACGCGCGTCATACGCGCGATTCAGAAACGCTTAGGAGTGTTCCCAGCCTTAGAGGCTCCTCTCTCTGCAGCTGCTGAGCCCTCTGCACTTTGACAGGGCCAGGTCTGATGATTACACTACCTGGCCCTGTCAGTCAAAGTGGAGAGGACGCAGCAGTTGCATAGCCTCTAGGCCAATGATGGCTAACCTCCGGCACTCCAGTTGTGGTGAAACTATGACTCCCATCATGCTTCATTCATTTCTGTAGAGTTCTGAGAACGGCCAAGCAAGTGTGCATCTTGGGAGCTGTAGTTTTATCAGAGCTGGAGTGCCGGAGTTAGCCATCACAGCTCTAGGCAATGCCTCTGTTGCTCCTAGAGGTTCATTTGCATCATTTTTCTCAGCAATGCGGGCAAACATGAACTTGGAGCCACACAGATGCCTACAGCTGCCAAGCACACATGCAACAGGTCAGCCAGTTTCATAGGTACAAATCTGCTGACCAATGCCCTTTATGTTCAACTATCAACCTACTTCTGTCAAATGTGTATGGCCATCTTTAGTTCTTGGGCCTGTAACATCAAACACTAACATGGAAGTAAGCTATTACAAAAGATTTTTATACTGTACACTAAAGACTTTTTTCTTTGTTATCTTTAGTGAATCTTCTATTACCTTAATTGCACTTGCTAGTTCCATCTTTTCTTGCTTTTTCTTTTGCTGGTCTTTCTCATTCTCTAAGCGATCCTCTATAATCACAGTCTCATACTCTTCATACTGCAGTAAAAAAAAAAATCCATATTGTACAGGCCTCACAGCTAATCTATTCCAGCATACACAGAGTACAGCAAACCATAAAAAGAGCCAACTACATATAAACATTAGCATTCACGCTGTTCTATGAGAGGTCTGTGGTTTTGTCTTCAGTTGGCCTGCAGTGAACAGATACAAATGTACGTCATCCACCTATAGATATGTATACAAATGAGACACTCCATGTAATATCACTTTCAACAGGGGTTGTGTGACGCTAGTGCTGTAGTGAGGTCAATTTTCATTTTGCATAAAACCTCATTTTTAGTTCCTGAATTTTTCTGTAAAATTCTATACGAATTTACACCCTGAAAAGGGAAACCAAACACCATCATCTGGAAGTTCTATAACAAGAATGTAACAGCAATCTAATGCTACAGGAGCACCGTAGGAAGGATTCTTTACACAGGTCGGTTGTCGGGAACGAACATTCATACAAACGTTCACTCCCTATAATTGCCACGTGAAAAGGTGGCACTCATGACTGGATCAATGAGCGAGTGGTTGAAATCATAGTTGACAAAGCACCCGAAATGATTGTCTCTGGGCAGTAGATCATCCCTTGTGGACAGGAATCTGCTGAACAGAAACAACAAATTGTGTGCGGATGAGTGATCGCAGTACAGATCACTAGTCCCCGTACAGTGGAGATGATTACTGCATGTTAAAGCAGCTCTCATCTCTTCTAACAGTCAGGCAGTTATTAGGAATGTGATTTCCTGATAATTGTCTCTGCCCAAGTAAGGCCCTTTGCACACGACCGTATGCCCTCCGAGACATACGGTCCGTGAGCGGGCCATATGTCCCGGAGCGGCATACATCGTGCGCACGGGAGCACACAGCATCATAGGTTACTATGATGCTGTGCACATCGGGCCGCCTGCGGGACTATTGTCCCGCACAGGACAATAGTCCCGCAGGCAGCCCGATGCGCGTCTCGGAGGGCATACGGTTGTGTGGAAGGGGCCTAAACGAGCCTTAATATGGACATTTGACACGGAGATAAACCCACTGTTTCTATTTTAGAAAACCATACGGAATGACACTTTAAATATATCTCCTATGTGCATGATTATCAATTTTTGCCTTACTTGCTTAGCTAGATCACTGAGCAATGAAAGGTCGTTAGTTCTAGAAGTCTTCAGAGAGTTCAGTTCCGCCTGCTTCTCCTCTGTGTCTTTGTCATACTTCTCCATCCAGTATTCCAACTTCTCTTCCAGCTCCTAAAAATACAAATGTCAACAATCGAGGTAACTTATTTTCATTCTGCGCATTTGGCTTATGTAAACGTACATTTAAAAGAAATATATATCCCTCAGATGTATACTGTAAAGTACCTTTATCAGGATAGCCCATCAATATTTTATTAGGTTTCAGGATGAGCAAATCGATTCTTCTCATTAGCAAGAGTTCTTCACCTGTCCGAGGCTGTCCACACAGGAGACATGTCCACTTGACAGTTGATCGACAGAGCCAAACATCTAGCCCAGCTCTGACAATCTGGATGACGCAGGCTCTGAAGAAGAAGCAGCAGCAACTGAGCTTGCGCTGCTACCCGGAAGTGTAATGGCTCATGCGCATTCGCCGCTCCTGAAGCAGAATTCGGTGTCACTACATGGGCGAATGGCCCAGATGGTCAGAACCAAGGTAGATGTTCGGCCAGGTCAATCAAGGCAGGTGGATGCTTCGTCACCTGTGGGGACAGGCCCTCACAGATGAAGAACTTGGTAATAAGACAAATAGATTTGTTTGAATCGATTTGCTCATCCCTAGTGGGGTTCTGACTCTTGGCAGCTACTCTGATCAGCTCATGGAAGAGACAGTGTGAAGTGCCATGTCCCCTTCATTGTGTATCCCAGGCACAGTACCATACGTAGGCCTCTCTCACATGAGCGATATGGATTGTGTCAGGATCTGTTCAGGAAAAAATTGATGGTTTTGCATCCAATTTTTTCTGCAATTGTGTTCAATGTTTGCGTTTGTTCCATCTGGATTGCATGTGTTTTTAACATTTGGGGAAAAAAAACCTGAAGAATAACAATCTACATCTCCTAGCAGCCATCAGTGAAACACACATTGCATCTGGATGCCTTCAGTTTTTCACCCAGGCCCTATTCATTTGTATGGAGCCAGAGCTGCATGAAAAACTTACAATACAGGACATGCCGTGATCTCTCCTGAACGCAGAGATGTCTGAAAAACAACGCTCATGTGCACAGACCCATTAAAATGAATAGGTCAGGATTCAGTCTGGATGATATGTGTTCACTACATGTATTGCATCCGGACAGAAAACTCACTTGTGTGAAAGAGCCCTTACACTTTTAGCCCTACCTGGTACCACAGGCCACTGCAGCTCAGTCCCAATAAATATAGGTGACCCAGCCTCTTCAGCTGATCGGTGGAGGTTCCAAGGGCCAGACCACAGCAAGAAATTCCACTAGAATCTTTACATAAAATAATCCATTAATTTCAGTAATCTCACCATTAAGTGAGAAATGGTTTGCTCACCTGTTGATGCTGCCTTAGGAAATTTTCAATCTCAATATGGACTCTTATCTCTTCATCCATCTTTTCTTTAACTTTCTACAGAAAAAAAAAGGAAGTTCTGTGAGGTGATATGTGGCAAGAACCAGAAATGAGTTGCTCCTATAAGATACAATGTATAGCTCTGGGAACTTCTGAAACTGAAAAGCATAAATTCCTTTTAAAGTGTACATCCACAAAGGACGTAAAACCCTCCGGAAATCTGCATTTGCTGAAGATCTGCCACAAATTTCACACTCTGCATTGCAAAAGGTGAAATCTGCAGAACAAATTAACATGCCGCAGATTCAACCCCTTCAAAACCTTGCGATTTTTCATTTTTGCTTTTTAATCCTTGCCTTTCCAGAGCCGTAATTTTTTTTTTAATTCTTACATTCACATACCCAAACGAGCTACACCTCAAAGCTGGGATGAAATGTGTTCGGTTTTGCACCAAGGCACACTGCCCCAACACGTGAACCCAACCTAGTAGCTGGAGTAAGGGATTTCAAAATTGCAACTAATATCCCCATATTTCAAACAGTTATTTTGACTCCCCCCAATAGCAATAGTGAAATCACAATTTTCATAGCCCATATGGGAATAGTCTCAATGTGGTACTCCGCTCCAAATCCCATGTCCAGAAGTATGGAACCGCTGCCATATTCATTCCAGGCTTCAATTCAGTGGAAATGCCTTTTATTTTTCTCATACAATATTATGACTGGTGTACACTGATCTTACAGAGTAAGACCTCACGCACACGGCTGTGTCTGTTTAGCAGTCCGCAGATCCGCAAAATATGGATGCGGTCCACGTGCTGTCGTCTTTTTTTTTTTTGCAGACCTATGCTTTTGCTGAACTGACAGATGCGGAAAGCATAAGGACAATCCTGCGGATCTGCAATTGGCAGTGCATGAGCCCTAACGCATAAAACCTGCTTATATACGACTTTATCAGATGAAATGCATTTCCGCAAGCTTATTCCTACAAGGCACACCTGGATGTCCATCTGCAGGTCGGACTCTGCTATGTTGCACTTTTTCTGTGTCTGGAACACTTGAAGCTCGGTGTCCTTCTTGACATATTTGCCTTCCATGCTGGTTTTAGCTTTCATCTCCTGCAGTTGATCCTTTAGGTGTGCAATCAGTTCTGTGCGGTTCTGAGAGGACAGAAAACGGTAGAGATATTTGTAAAATGCATGCTCTCGTTTAGGCCTATGGGACCACAGGTACTGAGCTGTTACTTTCAGAATACAGACTTTTAAACATGGCTACAATAAACCTATCTAAATGAAGCCGTTAGAGAGTGTATGCAGGATATAACTAGTATTTAAAGGGAACCTGTCACCTGGATTTTGGGTATAGAGATAAGGACATGGGTTGCTAGATCGCCGCTAGCATGTCCGCAATATCCAGTCCCCATAGCTCTCTGTTCTTTTATTGTATCAAAAAAACTATTTTAAAGATATGTAAATTAACCTTTGATGAGTCAAGTGAAGGAGCCCAGCCCAGCACCGCCCCGCATCCTCCGAATCTCCTCCTTGCTCCCCGACGTCACGAAGCTAGAGCGCCATAATCTTGCGATGTGCGAGCTAGCGCACGCGCAGTGTCGGCATGGTGTTCCTTCCCTGTGCTGGCATCAGGCTCAGGGAACGAACTGCGCATGCGCTAGCTCTCGCATCGTGAATTTACAGTGCTCTAGCTTCATGACGTCAGGGAGCAAAGTTATCTTGGTTAATTCTAAGGTTAATTTGCATATCTTTAAAATTATTATTTTTTAACACAATAAAAGAACAGAGAGCTATGGGAACTGGATATTGCGGACAGGCTAGCGGCGATCTAGCAGCCTATGTCCTCATCTCTGTACCCATAATCTAGGTCAGGCATGCTCAACCTGCGGCCCTCCAGCTGTTGCAAAACTACAAATCCCATCATTCCCGGACAGCCTACAGCTATTAGCCTACAGCAGGGCATGGTGGAAGTTGTAGTTTTACAACAGCTGGAGGGCCGCAGATTGAGCATCCCTGATCTAGGTGACAGGTTCCCTTTAATCACACACATGTATGGCCTGCAGGACCACACCCTATTCAGCTTAAGGGGGTTATCCCACAAAGGACATCCATGGACTATCCACTGGATTGTGTGATTTCTGGGACGCACATTGATCAATAGAACAGGTTTCTGAGCCTCCTGCTCTGCTCCATTCAAAGTCTATGGAGCACTGTACTCAGCTATATGCATCAGTGCCATAGACTGGAACATCAGGGCCTGTGTTTGATCACTTCTACTTACTACAGTCATACAGAAACAGGAGACTCACGGCCCCTGTTCTAGTGATCAGTGTGGGTCCCAGCGTTGGGGCCCCCAGCAATCCAACTTTTATCACCTATCCTGTTAATAGCTAATAAATGTCCTTTGTTAGACTCTCTTGTCACAGAGTTTACGTCAAATAAGTATTCTAGCAGAGGACAACTACAATGTGTATTGTATTTACAGTGGACATGTAAGTATGACTATTTGGATGGTTTACTTCTCGTTTTGGTTTATTATTTGATAGTTAAAGGGGTTGTCCAACTTAAAAACTGATTTCCGGAAAGTGTTTAACATGAAGAAAAAATGCATTTACCTATTCATGGCCACTCTGTTCCAGTGCTCCTGAGGGACCAAAGTGCGACATCCCATCAGCGGTCATATGCCACTAAGGTGGATCGTGGCTGAGGCCAGTGAATGGCTGCAGCACAGCACATGACCACAGACCAGGAAGGATCGGAGACTGACTGGCACTGGATCAGTATGGTGGTGAATAGATGACTTTTTTGTTCTTTATGTTAAACACTTTCCCTTCGGACAACCCCTTTTAAGCTATAAAATGAGACATGCTTTATATAAAATGTATTATTACCTGCAACTCCACTTTCTTTTCTTGTTTTACATCTTGTAACTGCTTCTGCAGCAATCTGATCTTCTTTCTCCCCTCCTGTTCTCTGTGGAACAGTTGTAATGTTACACTGTGCATTCGGCAGTAATGCTGACATGGAGATTGAGAAATTTATAATCTGTCACATAGGTCAGATTCCATGCAGATACCCACTGACATCCGCACTCAGTATCCTCTTCTTTCAGTACCCCCTCACAGGTGTACTCATATACTATACCCCTTCCATTTGCCCATTTATCCCTGCATGGAGCTTGATCTAGGCCTGTGATGGCTAACCTCCGCCACTCCAGCTGTGGCAAAACTACGACTCCCAGCATGCTCTATTCATTTCTATGGAGTTCTGAGATCAGCCAAGCAGGTGTACATCTTGGGAGTCGTACCACCTGTGGTCAAACTACGACTCCCAAGACGAACACTTGCTTGGCTGATCTCAGAACTCCACAGAAATAATTGGAGCATGCTGGGAGTCGTAGTTTCACCACAGCTGGAGTGCCAGAGATTAGCCATCACTGATCTAAGCCCTCTACCTCCAGTGTTCAACCACGCAGCCGTTATCCCACCTTTCTATTGTATTATAGAGGTTCGCTTTTTTCTCCTTCTCAGTGGCCACTGCGTCCTGAAGGCTCTGAAATGATCCAGATGTTTCCAGCTCCAGCAACAAATCTGCAATGATGTCTGCAGCAAATTGTCTACAAGACAAAGAGTCATAACACGTATCAATATTGTAGTTTATCATCTTTAACTGGTAACGGGTAAGGCGTAGTCATATGACTCTGCTCCTTACCTGTCTGCCTGGACTTTCTTTAGGTTGTCAGAAGTTAAAGGACTTTGTTTTGCAGCCTTTGTGAATTGCACATTGCTAATTTTCAGCTTTTCACTAGTTTCATGGACCTGCTCCTTCAGATCCCGCAGCTTGTTTAACAGAGGAGGTGGTGATAACTGGATGTCTGCACGTGTCGCAATCAGTTCTTCCAGGTTTGCTTCCATTTGTCTCTGAGTCTTCAAGATTTTACCAATTTCATTTCCTACAATCTAAGATTTGAAATAACACTGGTACGTTACATTACGATCACTGAAAGCTAATAAAGGTCTGCTGCAAACCCTCTATACGCCAGGTGTGATCTCAAATGGATTCTATTTGGTCATGATCTATTCCAGTGGTGAATGACTATTACACCTGAGTTAACGGCATAGCTCAGTGATGGTAAACCTATGGCACGGGTGCCATAGTCGGCACTCTGAGCCCTCTCTGTGGGCACCTGTACCTTGGAAAAAGTCTATGGTGTACTAATATGCCTTAGACTTTTCCTGCCATTCATCAGCGCAAGACATGCTATGAACAGCACAGGCAGCGCACTGAATGTAGGCTTAATGATAAAGTACATGGAACATACAGTTGTGTTCAAAATTATTCAACCCCCACTGAAATTGAGTGTTTTGCCAGTTTGACATTGATTTTGATCATTTCAGTCATCGTGTTTACAATTAAATCAAATAGGCACTTGTAAGTCAGAGAAATATAACATAACATTTATAATGAAATAACCACAAATGTCTTTTCTGTGCTCACATCATTATCAGTTTTATTCAACCCCCAAGTGACAGTCAATCTTAGTACTTAGTACAACATTCTTTTCCAGTTATAACAGCTTTTAAACGTGAAGCATAGCTTGACACAAGTGTCTTGCAGCCATCTACAGGTATCTTCGCTCATTCTTCATGGGCAAAAGGCTCCAGTTCAGTCACATTCTAAGGCTACATGCACACGACAGTGAAAAAAAACGTCCGTTAAAAACGGACACACTGTCAGTTTTTCATGGCCATCTTGCATCAGTGTGTGCATCCATTTTCTGGCCATGTGTCCGTTTTTTATGTACATTTTGCATCCGTTTTGCATCAGTTTTTCATGTCCGTTAAAAACGGACATGAAAAACGGATGAATTTGATTGGCAGTTATTTCTAGACCCACCCTTCTGAGAACACCCACATGCTGGTCACATGATCACCCCAGAAGCCATTTTCTTTTCTTCAGGAGGATAAGGAGAATTTCTGTAGGATTTCTCTTGCATTGCATGGTTTTGAGAGCAATATGTCTTCATACTTCATAATTTTTTTAATAATGGCCTCATGGTGTCCCAAAGCAAAAAAAAATAAAAACCTCACCTTATCCACTTGCTCGCGCTGCAGTCTCTTCTATCTTCGCAGAACGGAGTGTGCGTGATGACGTCACTGCGCACCCCACGTGATGACGTCACTGCGCACCCCACGTGATGACGTCACTACGCACAACGCAGGTCCTTCGGCAGGTCCTTCTCAATGAAGAGAGAAAGGCTGCCCCAACGGAAGGACTTGCATAAAGATGAGTTATTTGGGGGCATTATTTAAACTATGGGGGGCATTATACTGGGCGGGGCTTATTTAAACTAGGGGGGGCTCATTATTTCATGATGGGGCATTCAGGGGCATTTTTTTAAAGCCGCAATGTACCCGTTTTTAACGGCCGTGAGACGGGTGCCTTCCTGTCAAACGGCCGTTAAAAACGGTCCCATTGATTTCAATGGGTCTGCACGGCCGTGAAAACGGCCAGAAATAGGACATGTCCTATTTTTGGACGGACGCTATTCACTGGCCGTTTAAAGAACGGCCATGTGAATAGCTCCATAGACTTACATTGGTGGTAAAAATGGCATGTGTGCATGAGCCCTTAGGCTTGCGCGCTGCAACTGCTTTCTTTAAGGCTGGGAACACACCTAGGCGTTTCTGAATCGCGCGTTTTTGGATGCGCGTTTTTGTAACTAAGAAACGCGCGTCATACGCGCGATTCAGTGATTCTCCCCTATGGCATCATTGTCCATAGGCGCGTTAAAACGCCCCAAAGAAGCTCATGTACTTGTTTGGGCGTTGGGCGTTTTACAGCGCGTTCAAATGCGCTGTAAAACGACCAAATGTGAACCATGCCCATAGGGAAGCATGGCTTTTCACATGTTGTGCGTTTTACAGCGCGTTTGAACGCGCTGTAAAACGCTTAGGTGTGTACCTAGGGTAAGTCCCACCTGAGGTTCTCAATCGGATTTAAGTCTGGTGACTGCGATGGCCACTTCAAAATGTTCCAGCCTTTAATCTGCAACCATGCTCTAGTGGACTTGGAGGTATGCTTGGGATCATTGTCCTGTTGAAAGGTCCAACGTCTCCCAAGCCTCAGGTTTGTGACGGACTGCATCACATTTTCATCCAATATCTCCTGGTACTGAAGAGAATTCATGGCACCTTGCACACGCTGAAGCTTCCCTGTACCTGTAGAAGCAAAACCGCCCCAAAGCATGATTGACCCCCCGCCATGCTTCACAGTAGGCAAGGTGTTCTTTTCTTCATAGGCCTTGTTCTTCCTCCTCCAAACATAGCGTTGATCCGTGGGCCCAAACAGTCCTAATTTTGTTTCATCAGTCCACAGAACACTATCCCAAAACTTTTGTGGTTTGTCCACATGACTTTTGGCATACTGCAGTCGACTCTTCTTATTCTTTGGAGACAGCAAGGGGGTGGGCCTGGGAGTTCTGGCATGGAGGCCTTCATTACGCAGTGTGCGCCTTATTGTCTGAGCTGAAACTTCAGTACCCGCATCTGACAAATCTTTTTTCAGTTCCTCAGCAGTCACACGGGGACTTTTCAACACTTTGCTCTTCAGGTAGAGCACAGCAGTCGAAGTCAGCATCTTCTTTCTGCCACGACCAGGTAGCGTTTCAACAGTGCCCTTTGCCTTGAATTTGCGAATGATGCTTCCTATGGTATGTTTAACATCTTTGCAATCTTTATATAGCCATTGCCCTTCCTGTGAAGAGAAATCACCTCTTCTCTTGTCTTCCTGGACCATTCTCTTGACTTCACCATGTCTGTAAACACACCAGTAAATGTCTAGAAGGAGCTGAGTATCACAGTCATTTTACATCTGCCTAATTGGTGCTTATTCTGCTTGATTGCTGCTCCTTGACATCCAGAGGTGTTTTCAATACCTGATCGAAAACACTTGAATGAACCTCTGTTCTTAAGAGTGGTAGTCTTTAAGGGGTTGAATAATTGTGTCAATGAAGAAATCACAAAAAAAACATTTAATACTGTATTACAAAAACAATTGATGTCATTTTAGTTTCATTTGGTTCTTTAAAAAGTCCTTGTAAGATTTCATTCTGAACACAATTACAAATGTACACTAAATTCCCTAAAGCCCTTTACAGCATTGGGGGTTGAATAATTTTGAACACAACTGTATGCTATATTGGACTGTAGTATTCAGGTTACATTGCCGTGTTGGCACTTTGTGATAAATAAGTGGGTTTTGGGTTGCAGTTTGGGCACCTGGTCTCTAAAAGGTTCGCCATCAACCGGAATAGAAAATGGAAAGTTTACTATAACATAACATTTGTGTTCTTTAAAGAGGCACTGCCAGAAAAATAGTGTGTAAGGCTCCAATCACACATCTGTGTGTGTTTTGCGAATCCGCAAAACACAGACACCGGCAATGTGCGTTCCACATTTTGCGGACTGCACATCGCCGACACTCTAATAGAAAATGCCTTTTCTTCTCCCCAATTGCGGACAAGAATAGGACATGTTCTATTTTTTTGCAGAACGGAAGTGCGGACCCGGAAGTGCGGATCCACAATTCCGGATCCGGGCGGGACATAGTGTGTCCCCATAGAAATGAATGGATCCGCAATTCCGTTCCGGAAAATGCCCGGACGTGTGAATGGAGCCTTAGGGTCGTATTAGGTATACATAATACTGTTTAACAAACTTACATATCGATTTATTGATGTATTTTCAACCTTTCTTATGTTTGGCTGCTAGATCAGGTTCACTAGCTGCCACTGCGTCTGCTGTATAGACAGGAAGTAATTTTCTCTATTTAATCCTATGATACTGACATTAACAGGAATGAATGGAGAAACGGACTTCCTGTCCACACCGCAGACGCCATGGGCTCCGGCAAGTCTCACTGAAGTCCCGTGATCTAATGGCCAAATGTAACGTAGGATGAAAATACATCAATCAATCAATATGCAAGCTTGATAAACTATTATGTGTATCATTCACATACAAAGTGGCCAACCCTTTTTTTTTTTTCTAGGAGTGGCTCTTTAACGGAACATTGTACACGCACTGTGCTGCCTATAGTCACTATTACGTCAGGTCCACGCAAGTGTATTACCGATGCATCCGTATTTTGAATGAGTGCCCTGGTCTAATTGCAAGTTTATGGACCCAAACCCACAGCATCATAGGCATCTATGATGCCCATAAGTTCGGGTCAGTTAGACTCGTGGTCAGGCCATGTCAGACATTCAAATTACGGACACGCAATGCAGTATTAATACATTCAGGTGGACCCTGCCTAAGGCTAGGACTACACAATGGGCATCATTTATTATGACTCTCTATGCCAGTTTCTGATGTAAAAAAGCCAAAAGACCCAGTTATCTGATTTTTTAAATGCCTACCTGCTTAATTTTAGGTACACGCAACATTTTTACACTGTCCTTGTTACTGGCTGCAGTAGCTTTCAATCTAGGTGCATAAACTTCTAGAGGATGTGCCTCTTCATAAATTGAGCTCATCCTCCGGCGTAAAACGCAGGTCTTCGATAGGAGACCACCAATAACTTTGTGCAACTCAAGTGTCCTGTGCTGTTTAAATAACTAAGAGGGCAAACTTAAAGGGGTTATCTATATTGATGACCTATCCTCGGGAACGCTCCGACTCCCGGCATCCCCGTCGCTCAGCTGTTTGAAGAGACCACAGAGCTCGTACGAGCCGTACGTTATTTCCACTATTTTCCTTCACTTGAATGGGAAGGAGCAATTGTCGTTACACTGCACCGCCACTGTAATGTCGACAGCATGCAGGTAAACAGTGGAGAGAACGCTGCAGTCTCTTCAGACAACTGATCACCGGGGGTGCCAGGAGTCAGACCCCTGCCGATATGATATTGAGGACCTATCCTGATAGGTCATCAATATAGGACTGGACAAACCTTTAAAATATTACAACCATTTTAAAGAGGTTGTCCAAAATTTAAATACTGACAACCTATCCTCAGGGTCCAACACCCTGCACCTCCCACTATTAGCTGTGTCAGATTAGCTCCAGCATTGCGTACTGGACGGGGCTGGTAGCTGTAGCTCTGCTCCCATTCACTTCAATAGGAGCAGCACTGAGGTTACCAGCTCCGTCCACTACACAATAGGTGGATCTACTGTGAAGCAGCCTGCACCCCCGCCAATCCGATATTGAAGGCCTGTCCTGAAGATAAGCCATCTAAATAAAATCCTTGAATACCCCTTTGAGTAAAGACAGCCCAAATAATTAATTTTTCCTGATATTGCGTTGGTGAGGAGGAGATATCGGGAGAAATGCAATAATTAGCTGAATGTGGACTTCAGGGGCTCATTTGCTCCAGGCTTATTGGCATATAATAAAACATCATTTTTCTCAGCAATGCGGGCACATGTCAACATAGGCCCAACACAGATGCCTTCAGCTGCTAAGCGCACATGTATCAGGTCGGCCAGTCTCATTAGGTACAAGTCTGCTGATAGATGCCCCTTAATGATGTACATGGAGAACATTCCTCCATGTCCCATTTTTGTCAGTTTACTGCAGATTTTCAGATTCTAGCCAAGTAGAACTATATTTTGCCTGAGATTTGTGGGATGTTTTGCCAAAAATCATGAGCAGGCGGCACTAGTTTGGCATCTCTCCTGTAAAAATAGACAGGTCTATCTGCTCCTGTGTGTTCAAAAACTCCAGGAAACCCTGGTTGGGAACCACTGTATACCGTATACCCCTATTGGTGCCTATATCAGCATATTGCATATTTATACATATATCTATAGGATAGTAGCAGAGAAATGAGATTCAATTCTATTACCAGGACCATACAATAGGCTCAGAAAATGGCAATGTCCTGTCAATGGGCAGAGCAGAGGAGCTGCGGTGATGGGATGATGGATGTTTAGATGTAAGATAGTTCCTCAATAAACACACAGACAAGTCACATTATTATGACCACCAGCTAATATCCAGAGTAACCGCCGTCTGCAGCACGGACAGCAGCTAGATGGACTGGGAGTGACTCGGTAAGGTCCTGGTCGGTTGTCACAGGTGTCTGGAGCCATGCTGACGGCAGTGCATCTCACAGCTGCTGGACGGTGCGTGGGGAGGATCCATAGGGCAAACATGATGATCGAGGTGGTCCCACGGAGGCTCAATTGGGCTCAAGTCTGGGAAATTAGTACAAGTGTGGCAATAGTTCAATTTTTCTACTAACGATACTGAACAGTTCACAAACTGCGCAGTTTCAGAAATACCAATACCGCCACCCTTGGTCCGGAAGCCAATGATCATCCTTTTTTGCAACTCTGATAAATCGCCCCTTTTACCCATGACAGCAACGAGGTATACATCTACAGACAGCCTATTGCACACCTTACATACCCACCGAGCCAGCTAACGACACGTGACTTTCTTCCCGAGCTGCATGTAAATAGTAGGAAGTGGTCATAATAATGCGACTCCACCGTATATGTGACATCTGCTAACCATTTACGTTCTCCTTCAATAGAATTAAGGTTCCTACTCACGTTATTTCGCCCCTGGTAGGAGACTGGCATGATATATCCTAGGACAGAAAGCTGATCCAAGCTGTCCTCCAGCACCGTGCTCACCCGCAGGACTTCCATCATGGGCAATGATGCCATCTCTTAAGTGTCTTTGGCACCGTCCAGTATTTTTATGGGACCTGTATAAGAAAACTACATAGACTTCAATAGGTGGACGATTATGATGAGTGAAGAAGTGGAAATGCGGCATATTCGTGGAGATAAAGGATAGCATGCTATCCACGTGGTGGTGAAAAGTAAAGAATACGTATCATCAATAAATCCTGGTGCAAGAACAGAAACCTATTTTATTGGTGGTGCAGTGTGGTAGATTTGTCAATATATTTGACAGTTTTCTCGTTCAAAGGGGTTGTCCTGGAATAAGAAGCTTTACCGTGATGCCCGCTGCCTGCCTCTGCTATTGAAAGAATCATATATATCTGCTTCCCGCCATTCTGTTCCTACGTGTCCATCTTCCAGTCCGCGGCCTGAGCATGAACATCTGCCAGTGGCTGGTTTTAGTGGTGGCATCCACAAGAGACAAGTCAGTTGGCTGCAGTGGGGCAGGTGACCATGCCCGGGAGGAAGTAAACAGGCTGCGGACATGAAGACAGATTCACGGGAGCCAGAGCGGCGGGGAACACATGATTTTTTCCATAGCAGGGGCAGGCTGCGGATATCACAGAAAAGATTTTGTTATTCCTGGACAACCCCTTTAAGCGTCAGAACAGTAAAATAATCTGGCTCCCGTTCTGACATTTTCCTGACCATTCAGCCAATCACAGGCCCCATCTGTGACCCACCGCAGACACTGATTGGCTCAGCGCTCAATTCCTGAAAGTTGAGAGGGACCAGACAGTAGAGGGGACGGGACAGCACTGGAATGAGAGCGGCAGGGTGACCTATGACTTATTTTATTATTTTACACTGTTCTGAGCTTTTTTTTTTTTTTTTTATAAAATAATCAAACGACCAAAGTTTAAATAGTCTGAGAAATATGACGTTCAGGTCAAACACCACATTCAGGGCCTTACACCAAACACACGTGTCAGAAAAGTGCATGGGACTTCACAGCCATGATAGGAGCTTTATGAAACTGCACAAATGAAAAGCTCTCTTTGTTGCCCATAGCAACCAATCACAGCCCAGCTCTCATTGCATAGGCTGCTCTTGAAAAATGAAAGCTGCGCTGCGATTGGTTGCTAGGAGCAACAATACCCCATTGAGAAATCTGCCTCATTGGAAAAAGCGTACCCGATGCCTGCAGTGTTGAATGTGGTGTACCAGTCAGATCTACTCTACCACACTATCTGACAATCCGTTGAGAAGGGAGCGTCAGAAATACTGTTCACTGATCACACACAATAGCTACTAAATAAACAACTGTCCAACCCGGTGACGGTAGTCGTTTATAGAATATAATAATAATATAAAATGTCATCTACCGGCAGTTCCTATATCATGGGTAATTACCTGCACTGCACAGAAGAGTAGTCATAAAGTCGCGTCTGGTTTCCATGGACACCGAAGCTCCGCCCCGGGGGCCTTCTCTCCGTTCCGCTCCGTAATCGCCTGTTTCATGTTTATTAAGTTTACCGTTCGTTTCTCGCTGTGCGGACGCGTATTCCGCTTCATTGGTGACTGTGCAGACACCCAGCAGTCTGGTATATTCCGCTCAGGCAGTGGTGAAGACACCTCACGTAGAGGACGCTTCTAATGTCCCAGCGTGCAGCGCGTCTTCCCTTCCTTTTCCTCCATCTTGGATTCCGGTGCGGGTGAGGAGCTCTGAATGTCTCTTCTAGCTCGCGGGTTTTGCGTTGGGTGCCCGTGTTACGTACGGGATACCGACATAGACGGGCTGGGCGGCAGCTGGTTAGTGGAATGAGGGGTGTAGCGGGGCTGTGTGCGGGGGGATGGCCGGGATATCGGCTGGATTGTGCGGGCCGGCTCCCGCTGAGCTGACTTGTCACTGCTGCGGTTTATGCAGTGTGTGTGCACGGAGGCTGGCTGACCTGGGCATGCGGGGGCGCTGTCCTCTTGTGCAGCTCCTGGTCGGTCATTAGGAAGCGTTGTTTGGTGCCTCATTCCGCAGGAGGCGGTATCGGTGCGGCTTATGTGCGGCGCCTGTTGTGCATGCCACTGCTGGGCATTGAAGCCTGGCTGTAGTTATAACTGTAAGGAATCTGTGTGGCTGTACTGAGCATCAGGGTTTCTTCTAGTGATCACTGGGGCAGACTGTACTACTCTACCCATCAGGCATAGGAGCGGAGCCGAACACTTCCTAGGTTACTACAGCCGCGCTGTCACTGGTGTCCTGGCTTACCCCCTGTGACCAGAGTGACTGTAAATGTAAAAATATGGTAGCTTAAATGCTTAGGTTTAACTTCTTACCACTTTCAAGATCTTGAATTGCTGCCTTTGAATGGAATCGCACCTAACATCTAGGGCAGGGATAAGCAACCTCCCGCGCTCCAGCTGTGGTAAAACTACGACTCCCAGCATGCTCCATTCACTTCACTGGGAGTTCTGAGAACAGCCATGGAGGTGTGCATGCTGGGAGTTGTAGTTTTACCACAGCTGGAGTGCTGAAGGCTGCTGGTCCCTGGTCTAGGGGATAAAAAGCTGCACAGCTGACAGTTGTATGAAGTCTAGGCTGTGAATGCTTTAAAGGGTCACTCAGCTGTCACCAAACTAATGATGTCATAGTCTCTATCAGAGGTATTGATCGGTGGCGGTCCGAGTGCTGAGACCCCACTAATCACTCAGCTTAGTAGTGAAAAGCGGACGGACTCGTTAGAAAGTCTGGGGCCCCATCTCAAATCTCGTTGAGAGGTCTCCGTTCTGATCCCACCGATGAAAACCTTTCATATGTCTGACACAAGAAACGTTGAACGACTTTCAGAACTGCTTTCCTGATGGCTTGCAGCGATGTATCATCCTGGGGTCCAGACTGTTCATTGGAGGAATCTCTGGGCTGAACACCATTGTATCTCTGTTCGGCTGTATTTGATCTGAACGAGCGTTTTTATTCACTGACAGCAAGCTCAGCTGTTAAAATGGGATTGCAGAGATGCAAAGTATGCGGATACAGCTGCAGAACTGTTCATTTAAATAAAGCTGGGACTGTTGCGATACTTGTATGTGCAGAATTCCTGACGATGGGCTGCGTCATGTAAGGCTTTGTTCACATCACTGTCAGGACTTCAGCCATAGAATCTGAAGACTGGGCTGAACTGATCCGTCACCTCACAGCCCTTTTTTGCCAGTAAGGTGCCCACCGGGTATCTGTTATGGTGCCCATCGTTTTACTAGACAAGAACAGTGTGGCGTGCTGTGCTATTTTGAGCCTCTAACGTAAATGTGAACGTAGCCAAAGACTGATCAGGTTTCACATTATGGCCAGTTTTATCTTGTGATTGGAGAAATGAGGAGAAAGAAGCATGTATGTGGAGTACTGGACGCAGGCTCCGTCCTGTTTTAGTGATCGGCAGTGGTCTTCACATTAGACCCTCTCCTCACATATCAGAAACATTTAAATCTTTACAGGGACACGGTAATCTTTGAATACACTGTAGATCGTGAATTTTTTTTTTTTTTTTTTTAAATGTATGAACTCAGTATAAGTCCACTGAACGTGTTCTCTTCTAACCTCCTAATCGTTCCTTGCAGTCCAGCCAGCATCTGGATAATAACTGAAAATGTCTGGCAGGTAAGTCCGTGGAGTCTCGGGCATTACTGTAATGGTTCCTTCTCTACACAGAGGCCTAATGTGTGTCCTTGTCTCCCTCACCAGATTGTGGTGCAAAGCAACCTTTGCTGGCTACAAGAGAGGCCTCCGAAACCAGAGGGAACACACAGCCCTCCTGAAGATTGAAGGGGTCTATGCCAGAGATGAGACAGAGTTCTACTTGGGCAAGAGATGCGCCTATGTGTACAAAGCAAAAAAGTAAGTGTCGTCTCCCCAGGTGTGAATTGTGCCATTAAAAATACTGCGCCCTCTAAAGCTGCACTTGCTCAATGGGTTCTGCAGTTATTTTAAACTGATGATCTATCCTCTGGATAGAACATCAGCATCTGATTGGGGGGGGGGGGTGTCCCGGGTGTCGGACCCCTGCCGATCAGTTCTATCAGAGGATAGATCATCAGTTTAAAATAACTGCAGAACCCCTTTAAAGGGGTTTTCCATTATCTTCATGTTGATGGCCCATCCTCAGGAAAGGTCATTGATATCTGATTTGCAGGGGGTAGTCCCATTACTGCGCAGTTCTGTCTATTGTGTAGTAGATGGAGCGGTGCTGAAATGGAGCTGTGTAGTCCCTGCGCCTATTCATCAATGGGGTGTCGGATCTCCTCCAACCTGATAATGACGCTGAGAATACTGATAAACCCCCTTTGAGGGTTTTTCCTCATAAAAGTTCACCTCAGAAATCTTTGTAAGGCTAATTTCACATGAGTTTGTTTGGTGTGGGAATTGCCCTCTGGACCAGGAAATGCAGCCATTACACAAACGCCGCTTCTCTGACCCGAGAGCACCACATCACAATTATATGTGAGACTGGCAGGAACTGGTCTACTGTACTCGTCATTATGTGAGTACAGTAGACCCATGGCCGGGCAGGAACTCACAGCTTCAGAAGTCATGATGTGAGTTTGGATCAGAGGCGCACTGTTCATTCTGGGAATTGCGGCTGTAACACGGAGCACGTTTCCTGGACCAAAATGCTTGTCTGATATTGGCTTCAATGCTGCCTAATACCGAGATTCAACTTTATTAATGTTGATAACTGTTCTATATATTCATAAAACAGGAAAGCAGAAATTAGGATAACTCTCAGAGGCTGTAATGAAAAGCACCTACTTCTACATGTTGTGATTGGTGGGGGTCTGGTCACCAGGTCTCCACTGATCAGACATTTATATGGGTTAGGCCTCATTCAGACGTTTGTTTCCGCATCCATTCTGCAATCTTTCGCAACTGATGTGGACCCATTCAATTCAGTGGGGGTGCAAAAGATGCAGAAAGCAAACAGAAAAGATAGAACCTGTCCTGTTCTTATCCAACAATAATAGGCATTTCTATTATAGGGTTGGCCATTTCGCACACTGCTGGTATTCGTGTTTTGTGGAACCACAAAAGCGGATACGGTCGTCTGAATAAGCCCTTAACTAGTTCTAAACAGAATACCACTGTAATATCACTCTGTGCATCAACAAACCTGGTGCATTAGAATGAAAGCTTTTGCAGTTTAACTTTTACTTTCAGTAGTATAACGCGCTTTTTTAAAATTGATGTATCATCTGATGTTCTTTTTACACAACAAGAACTGTCCATCTCATAAATTTTCTCCTTGTGACTGCTTTCTTTAGCAACACGGTGACACCAGGAGGCAAACCAAATAAAACTCGTGTGATCTGGGGAAAGGTGACAAGAGCTCATGGCAATAGTGGCATGGTCCGTGCAAAGTTTCGCTCTAACCTTCCCGCCAAGGCCATTGGACACAGAATCCGTGTGGTGAGTACAAGTCATGAATGACAAAGTTTGAGGCATTTTCTTATTTTACTGCTTTATGAATCCTCTAGTACATATGTTGTGGCATCTAGCTAGTGATGTCTTGCATCTTGTCATTTATAGCTTTAAACATTTCCTTACATAAAATGGTAGACGCACTTCATAAGACCTGAACTGCTGGTGGATTTCGGATCATAAAATGTCATCAGGAATTCCATTGTGGCTTCTATAATTGCCATTGCTCATAACTGATGGATTTAAGACATTCGCTGGTCTGCCTGCCATGATTGCACCACAATGTAGGGTTTATCAGTATGAGTGGAGTCTGCATCCTAACTTGTTACTTTGGACAACTCTTCCACTTAATCCGTGTTGTGTGGAATTTCGGCCGGAGTGCCGATCCGGGCTGTTTAACACTTTACATGCCACAGGCAATGGCGCCTGCTGCATGTAACGTGTTGACAGAGGGAGCGGACTCCCTCTGTCTCCCATTGGCACCCTGCGATGGCATGTGTGTCAAGACTGGCAGGGGTCTCGTGTAGGCCCCAGACCAGCCTTTAGTAATTTCCAGCAGGCTGCACCTCCCTGCTTAGTGTTAGAGTAGCACTCATAATAAAATGCAATGCCCTATAGGCATAATGCATTACATTTTAACATCAATCAGAATGTTGTCTGTTATAGTCCCCTTGTTGGACTATTGAGTTGTAAAAAACAACATATTTATACAATTAAAACAAATCCCATAAATAAAATATTACGCTTTTTTTCCATTGAATATACGCTTTTCAATGAAAAAAAATTGCAAAAAAAAAAAAACTCCCCCGTATGTTGTATTGCCACGTCCGTAACGACCCGTACTACATAAATTATCGCCTATGGTGAACGCCGTAAAAAAGACAGAATTGCTAATTTATTCATAGTTGCCACCAAAAAAAAAAAGTAATAAGCAATTAAAAAGCACCATTTACTCCAAAATGATACCAATGAAAAATACAAGTTGTCCCGCAAAAATCAAGCCCTCGCACAACTACATAGAAAGAAAAATAAAAAAGTTATGGTCTTGGGAAGCGGCAATGCAAAAAAATGGTGTTTTATTGCAAAAAAAAGTAGTAAAACGGAAAAATAAACTATATGCATTTGGGGTCACTGTAATTGTAGTGACCCAAAGAATTAAGAGATTATTTAGGGCCCTTTCACACTGGCGTTTTTGTTCTCCGGCATAGAGATCCGTCGTCGGGTCTCTATGCCGGAAGAATCCTGATCAGGATCATCCCCATGCATTCTGAATGGAGAGAAATCCGTTGATGCATCAGGATGTCTTCAGTTCAGGACCAGAACGTTTTTTGGACGCAGCAAATACCGCAGCATGCTGCGCTTTTTGTTCCGTCTAAAAATCCGGAACACTTGCCGCAAGGCCGGATCTGGAATTAATGCCCATTGAAAGGCATTAATCCGAATCCGGCCTTAAGCTAAGCGTCGTTTTGGCGCATCGCCGGATCCGACGTTTAGCTTTTTCTCAATTGTTACCATGGCAGCCAGGACACTAAAGTCCTGGTTGCCATGGTAAAATATAGCAGGAGCGGGGGAGCAGTATACTTACCATCCGTGCGGCTCCCGGGGCGCTCCAGAGTGACGTCAGGGCACCCTACACGCATGGATCACGTGATCCATGCGCATGGAGCGCTCTGACGTCATTCTGGAGCGCCCCGGGAGCCGCACGGACTGTAAGTATACCGCTCCCCGCTACTATTATGGCAAAGACTGATCAGGATCCTGATCAGTCTTCTAATGATTCAGGCGACTTGCGTTCTGACGGATCCGGCGGGATGGGAGTGCCTGCCGGATCCTCAGAACGCAAGTGTGAAAGGACCCTTATATGGAAAAATGAGCGCCATAAAATGTAAAAACGCAGTGGCAGTATTGCTGTTTTTCCCATCTCCCTCCCAGAAAGAGTTAATAAAAGTTAATCAAAGTGATGTGTAACCCAAAATGGCGCCATTAAAAACTACAACTTGTCCTGCAGAAAACAAGCCCTCATAAAGCTATATAGATGGAAAAATGAAAAGTTATAGCTCTTGGAACGTGACGATGAAAAAAGGAAGAAAAACGCTTGTCAGTAAGGCCTAAAGCAGGCTGGTCACTAAGGGGTTAAATAAAGGTGCTATCTGTTTTTTTTTTTTTTCCTCTCGTCCCTGAATAAGGCCTTCAAAATTAACATCCACCCAAACTTACAATTTTTAGAAAGCCTTATTTGTTCTGCAAAAACAAGAGACTGGGGAAACAAAAACCTTATCATTAGCATTCCAAAAGGTGATATTTTGCCCAGATCATGAAGCCCTAAAGCATCCCTGTTCATGAAGGAGTTACATTTCGACCCAAGTCTGCTGTACCTGTGGAAAAAACCACAATCGCCTGCTCTCCGCCGCTCTTTTCTGGCTCCGTTACTGGTCTTCCTGTCTCTAAACTTCCAGATGGATGGGGTCACTTGAGCCGCTGCAGCCAGTGACTGACCTTTTACCCACAGGTACAGCGGTCTGCGGTTGAAACTAAAAGTAACGAAACCTGGACAGTTCCTTTAAGCAGGATGGCTATGTGTGGAGATTTAGTGGCGCTGCTCTTGGTAAAAATAACATACAAAGATAGAGATCTGGCTTGGCTGTTTTTAACTTGGCTTGTCTGAAAAGTCACTAGGGGAGATTTATCAAAACTGGCTTGCTTGCCATGGGCATTGGACACCTGTTTTTGTTTTTTGTTAGTAATTGTATACATTTTGAGCTAAAATGTTTTTTTAATTTGGTCTTTATCAACATTTTGTTGCATTGCCTGTGCAGACTGCTGCTTCTCTTCCACAGAGCTGTTCTGGTAGCTAGGTCTTGTAGCCCCTATCTCCAATTCCCTGACAGCTCATAAACACCAAATTTAGCTCAGAGAACCTGTCGGCTCATTTTCGAAAATCAATACCTCTACTGTAGTCCGCCTTAAACAGATGCCATCACGCTGTTTTAAAAAAATATAATTTTAGCCCCAAGATTCCCAATTTGGTAAATCTGACGAGAACAGGCTATGTAAGCGTGTATATTACTTTTAGTGCCTGCTGCTCTCCTAGTGCTGAGACCTGTATTGTCCTGCCAGCACTGTATCTTCTGGTCTCAGTGCTTGCTGAGTGTTTCTCCTGCTGCAATCCAAGCAGTACAGATCCAGACTGAGCAAGCGTCGAGACCTGTCCTCTCGTGCCTGTGCTGTGTCTCCAGTGACTGACGATACAGCATAGGCAGGAGAATACAAGTCTTGGTGGAGGAGAGCAGCAGGCGGGCTGGCAGATGCTCTATAACATGGAGCCTGCAGATTCACATCATTTAAATTCTAGGAATGCACGAAAATTTTATCTAGGGCATTAGATTTACACTCTCCAATAAAATGTGTATTTAACACGTTCATAGAGAAGAATTGTAAGAATCTTTAGATGTTTAACAGCTAGTCGTGTAAATTGTATGGAAGCAGAACTAAAGATTAAACTGTAAATACATTTTATTGTGATTTTTCAAGTTCTAATGTGTTTTTTCCTTTCTGTTCTTTGCAGATGTTGTACCCTTCAAGGATCTAAACATTCTGTACAAATAAAAGAAAATTCAGGATCTTTTTTTATGTTTGTGGCTTTTGTCATTCTCATCTTTTGAACTGGTGTGACTGTAATGTATGATGTGTACAGGAGTACTTGCTGTAGTAATAAAAACATTACTGGGATTAACACCTTGGGGCCTGTACGGCCTGGGCATGAGATCCGCATTTAAAACGATAACATGTACAGGTGTCGCCAGGCCGATCCATGGACAGGTAATCACTTTTGTCCATATATTAATATTCTACAAGTCAAATATTTTCACTGAAAACAAAATAAGGTAAAATTGACATCTACATGTGGTTTTTGCCACGGAAAACCAGTGGACTTTACCATCTGTGTTGCGAAGGATGAAATCCAATGGGGAGAACCGCTGCAAAATTGTTTTGCATATTTCAATTCTGCACCACAGATTAGTTTATGCTGTGGTTTTTGTGCACAGCGTGTGGAAGACATTTCGTAAAATCTCGTCTACTTTGCTGGTACATTAAAACACTGCAGGTTACTCAAATGAACACAGCCTAAACGTGGACTCCAGCAACCCGTCCAAGAATGACTGACTAGAATCAGTTGCCTCGGCTTTTAGAGCTGATGAAGACGGGGCCTCGCTACACTGCTGGTGCCTGCCTTCACTTATATTGCTGAGCTTTTCTGTTAGGCTCCTTAGCCTAACAGCATATCTTATCCACTGCCATCTGTTGTAAAGCAACACGTCTACTCTGCAATAGATAGTAATTATGCAATTCTGCATGGCATCATTGCTGAGCATCCTGATGGGAGTAGGAGTGGAATCTCCCTCTATTTCTGTCAGGCTGCTCAGCCATGATGGTGTATCTCACACAGGATCACATCATTACTAGCTGTTGCAGAGCAGAATTCCTGCTTTACGAAAGATCATGCATGAGAGATGCTAAGCAGCCTGACAGCAAATCTAAGCAATGTAAAGTGAAGGCAAGCACGCACTGTGTATAGAGACCCCTTCCCTCTATCCCCCTAAGTAGCTCTGCTGGTGGGTTGCTGGAGATCTTTTTATTCCTATAGAACCCTTTTAAGTGGAGTAATGCACTGACAATCGTGTCTACCAACTGGAGATAATGCGTCTCAAATAATCCTGCTGACGCTACATGGGAACATGTGGTGCAGCATGATGGTCAGCGAGGTTGTGATGGCACTGGTGCCAAAAAGTCACACATGACTGCCATCAGACCACAATGCAAGTCGCATGTAGTTGAGACTTTCTTTTGCTTGACACATCGCTGTGTAGCCCCAGGGTATCAGAAATCTGACCCTGAAATTGATCTGTGTTCAAAATGTTAAAAGGTTGAATACTGACCTCGTTCGTGTTGTAGCGTAGTCCTAGGCATCATAACTGTTAAAATCATGCATGAGAGAAACTACAATTTTAACGGGAACCATTGAACCTGGTGTCTCAGCTGCAGCCAGCATGTTATGGAGTAGAATCCTAGCAGATTGATATTGATTGGCAGTCCTATCGGTGATTGACAGCCGGTGATGAGCAGGAACCTAAAAGAATAAAATACATTTTACTGAATCTCTTCTCATAAGACTGAGTCTGCTCAGCCTCTCCTCTATAACCTGCTGTATTGTATTTTCGTGGTGACAGATACCCTTTTAACATAGGTGTCCCATTGGATCCAGTAGATACACATCATATGGGAACTGTGGGTCAGTTGTTGGATTTAAGGTTCTGTGGGTTGAAAGACTTCTGTGCCAACTCGAAGGCCAGAAAAGAAAAATGACTGCTTAAGGCCCTATTCACACGTCCGCATGTATTCCGCAATTCTGCGGAATACATGCGGACCCATTGACTGTGAATGGGGCACGGAACAATGCGGAGAGCACACACTGCTCTCCACATCAGTTTTTGCAGAGCTCGCCGCCGATCTTACGGCCGCAGCTCCGCAAAAAAGTAGAGCATGTCCTATTCTTGCCCGCAATTGCGGACAAGAATAGACATTTCTATGGGGCTCCTGGCCGGGTGTGTTTATGGATCCGCAATTTGCGGATCCATAAACACAACGGACGTGTGAATAAGGCCTAATTGATCTCTACAAGTGCTGGTCTAATTTTGTGGCTCAGGGGTGTAACTAGAAATGCCCCGGCCCCATAGCAGATTTTGATCGGGCCCCCACACCTCCAGCTACCTCCCCGTAACCCCCATCCCTATGGCTAGTAAAGATCACCCACTCGATCATATAATATGAAAATAAAATAACCAGCAGGGTTGGATTTTTTTGTGATTATGGGCTCACTTTAACCTGTGAGCCGTGCTGTGACTCCATTTATTTCTAAGGCTCCACTACTGCACTGCGACCCTTAATCATGTGACGTCTGTCGTGCCCAAGATTGCCGTGTAGCCCCATTCTTCTCACATATGAACTCCGAACCAAGCAGAAGTGTATTGTGCACAGCCATACATCAGTATTGTAGGGTAGGGATCAACAACCTTCTGCACTCCAGCTGCTGTGTAACTACAACTCCCAGCATGTGCACTTGGCTGTTCTTGTAACTCCCATAGAAATGAAACTAGGATTCTAGGAATTGTAGTTTCAGAACAGCTGAAGTGCCAAAAGTTGCTGATCCCTGTTGTAGTCCATCGATAGTAGTCGTGGGGGTCTGAACTCCAGGTCCCCCACTAATCACAGTAAAAAGGAGGTCCAAATTACTGCAAGTCATGCATACTGCTTTTTTAATTTAACCCTTAGAGGACCTTGCAATTTTGCGTTTTCACTTTCTAATCGCACCATTTACAGTTGCATAGAACGCAGTGGGAATCGAACAAAAATTCCAAATAGGGTAGAATTAGAAAAACTATTCAGTCACAGCTTTTTTTTTTTAACGGCGTTCACTATGCACTAAAGTTGGCCTGTTACCTTTAGGCTGGGAACACACCTAGGCGTTTCTGAATCGCGCGTATGACGCGTGTTTTATGCACGTTTTTTGATGCGCGTTTTGTTAACTTACAAACGCGCGTCATACTCGCGATTGAGCGACTCTCCCCTATGGCATCATTGTCCATAGGCGCGTTAAAACGCCCCAAAGAAGCTCATGTACTTGTTTGGGCGTTGGGCGTTTTACAGCGCGTTCAAGCTCGCTGTAAAACGCCCAAATGTGAACCATGCCCATAGGGAAGCATGGCTTTTCACATGTGCGTTTTACAGCGCGTTTGAACGCGCTGTAAAACGCTTAGGTGTGTACCTAGGGTCAATCTCCAGGTTGGTACGATTACAATGATACAACACTGGTATAGTTTTCTTGCATTTTAATACTGATATTCTGACCCCTATACCTTTTATTTGTAAGTTGTGTACAGAGCTGTGAGGGCTCATTTTTTGCGGTGCCAGCTGTACTTTTCAGGGATGCCATTTTAAAGTGTGTGAGACTTCTTGAGCACTTTTTATTACTATTTTGGGAGAGGTGAAGTGGCAAATTGGCCATTTTTAATTTTTTTGCTTGAGGCTCATGGCTATTCTAATGTAACAGGTCCCTGATCTTCAGGACTGCTCGCATGCCGCGGTCACAAATTTACCATGGCATCTGAGGGGTTAAATGTATGCAATTGGCCTTACGACTGATCGCATGCATCTGCTGTGGGTCTCTGCTGTTTAAAACATGCATGTGTGAATGGGCCCCATCTTTGAAGTACTGAGATCAAGAAAGGATTAAAGACACAATTTTCCCTCCATAAGATAGCTGTGCTGAACACTGCATCTTGGCCTTTGAGGGATATCTGGCTTTCATTGTGTTGTAGACCCAATAGTGAGGCTCCACATTTATTTTGCATCTTGGCCTGTTTAAGTGAAATAGCACAGATACAGCCATATGTACATTGATGCAGAACTTTTTGGAGTTTCTACTGTAGGGGTGCATCAGGGGGGCTTCAAATGGGACATAGTGTCAAAAAACCAGTCCAGCAAAATCTGCCTTCCAAAAACCATATCGCGTTCCCTTCCTTCTATGCCCTGCCGTTTGGCCATACAGCAGTTTACGACCACATATGGGGTGTTTGTGCAAACAAGAGAATCAGGGCAATAAATATTGAGTTTTGTTTGGCTGTTAACCCTTGCTTTGCTACTGGAAAAATGGATTAAAATGGAAAATTTGCAAAAAAATTGCTGTTTTGGGACCGTTTTTATTTTTTGCTATTTACATTGCTGAAGTGACAGGTTAGATTATGTGCTATTTCTATAGAGCAGGTTGTAACGGACACGACAATAGGGTTTTTTGTTTGTTTTACATAATAAAGCATCTTTGAACAAAATTATTTTTTAGTGTCTCCACATTCTGAAAGCCATAGTTTATTTTTTATTTTTTGGGCGACTGTCTTATGTAGGGGCTCATTTTTTGCGGGATGAGATGGCGGTTTGATTGGCACTATCTTGGGGTGCATATGACATTTTGGTCGCTTGCTATTACACTTTTTGTGATGTAAGGTGACAAAAATGGCTTTTGACACCGTATTGATTATTATTTTTTTGATGTGTTCAGCTGAGGGGTTAGGTCATGTGTTATTTTTATAGAGCAGGTTGTGACGGACGCGGCAATACCTAATATGTATACTTTTTATTTATTTATATAAGTTTTACACAATAATATCATTTTTTAAAACAAAAATAAATCATGTTTTAGTGTCTCCATAGTCTGAGAGCCATATTTATTTATTTTTTTGGGCGATTGTCCTATGTAGGGGCTCATTTTTTGCGGGATGAGGTGGCGGTTAGATTGACACTATTTGGGGGGTCATATGAATTTTTTATTGCTTGTTACACTTTTTGTGATGTAAGGTAACAAAAAAAATGGATTTTTGACAAAGTTTTAATTTTTTTTTTTTTTACAGTTTTTACTTGAGGGGTTAGGTCAGGTGATATTTTTATAGAGCAGATTCTTACGGACGTGGAGATACCCAATATGTCTACTTTTTAGTTTTTTTTATACATTTAACACTAAAAAGCATTTTTGAAACAAAAAAAATCATGTTTTAGTCTGAGAAGCATATTTTTTTTATTTTTTGGCCAATTGTTTTAGGTAGGGGCTCATTTTTTGCGGGATGAGATGGCGGTTTGATTGTTGGTACTATTTTGGGAGGCATAAGCTTTTTTGATCGCTTTGTATTACACTTTTAGTGATGTAAGTTGCCCAAAAATGGCTTATTTACACCATTTTTTTTTTTTTTTTATGGCGTTCACCTGACGAGTTCAGTCATGTGATATTTTTATAGAGTAGATTTTTACGGACGCGGCGATACCTAATATGTGTAGTGTATTTTTATTTTTTTATTTTTATTCAGTGATGTGTTTTTCATTTTTACTTTTTTTTTCCCTTTTTTACATTTTTTTTGACCCAGACCCACTTGATTCTGAAAGATCCAGTGGATCTGGTGTCTGTATAATACAGTACACTATATAGTGCACTGTGCTGTATTTTGTACTTTACAAAGTCTGAATAGACCTTTAGCAGGTCTTTTCAGACTTTCAGCACCATGGAGACAGGACGCTTCTGAAAGCGTCCTGTCTCCATGGCAACCATCACCCGCTGCCATAAGAGGGCAGCGGGTGATTGAAGCAGAAGGAGTGGAGCCCCCTCCCTCTGCGATCCCATCCTGTTGGGGGGCTGCAAAGGCACAGCAGCCCCCCGATGGGAGAGGGAGGGAGCTCCCTCCCTGTTAACCCTTCCATACCGCGGTCCGTACAGATGCCAAGCACAGATGCCAGCCGTTTCTATCAGAGTGTCAGCAATGTGCTGACACTCTGATAGACCCACTAGACACCAGGGATACATTACAGAGGAGGCGGGTGGGGGATCGCGATCCCGCCCACCTCCCACACCGCCACCCGCAACCACCCCCCCTGCACCCCCGCAGCCGCAATTGGGGGCTGCAGGGGGGGTTAAAAATAAACACATTGGGGGCATTAACCCTCTGATCCCCGCAGTCACAGACCGCGGGGATCAGAGATCGCACAAAAAGCTGCAAACCGCAGGTCTGAATTGACCTGCGGTTTGCAGCGATCATCGATATGGGGGGGTCACAAGACCCCCCTGGGCATTGTAACAAGGTACCTGCTGAATGATTTCAGCAGGTACCTTGTTCCGATCACTGCCAGCTGAGCAGCAGTGATCGGAACAACTCATGACGTACCTGTACGTCATGGGTCCTTAAGGACTCGGAAACCATGACGTACAGGTACGTCATGCGTCCTTAAGGGGTTAAAGGTCCACATACCTCGGTCTGCAGCCAGGTGAAGGTCCGAGCTGAATGCCAACAGTAAAGATGAAGACTCCTGTTAGTGCCCCCAGTAAGAATAATGCTGAATGGAAGCTTAGGACAGGACCTGCGCTCCAGTATGATGTCTCGCAGGTCCTATCCT
Source organism: Bufotes viridis (assembly GCA_033119425.1). NCBI lineage: Eukaryota > Metazoa > Chordata > Amphibia > Anura > Bufonidae > Bufotes > Bufotes viridis. The sequence goes on along the minus strand of CM065592.1, from coordinate 175,306,929 downwards.
GAGCTTCCAGTCGTCATCTTTATTTCACCAGTAAGCTACTTTCACACTTATGTTTTTGCTGGATCTGGCAGGGCTCAGTAAAAACGCTTCCGTTACTGATAATACATCCATCTGCATCCGTTATGAACGCATCCGGTTGTATTATCTTTAACATTGCCAAGACGGATCCGTCATGAACTCCATTGAAAGTCAAACCGCTGCTTGCTCCTTGATGACTTAAAGAAGACCGCTGCTTGGTATGGGAACGCAACCGAACGGAATGTATTTTGAAGCACCCCGTTCTTTTCTGTTGCGTTTTGTCCCCATTGACAATGAATAGGGACAAAACTGAAGCGTTTTTCTCTGGTATTAAGATCCTATGAGGGATCTCAATACTGGAAAATGGAAATGCTAGTGTGAAAGTAGCCTTACAGAGAGGCACAGGAAAGATGGGAACATTCCACTGATGCTGTGGAGTCCTTTCCTGTGGTCAGTGATGTGTTCTCGCCCTGTCTGTACCCTTCACACCCCCACAAGTTGATTTTTAACTCTAGTTTTTAAATCCCGGTCGGCTGTGGAGTGGGAGGGGCATGGTCTAACCCATGGCTTGACAAATCCCAGGTCGCCATGGCGACCGGGAATTTGGTCCTGGCGCCTGGGTATTTATAGTAGAGAATTCAAATAAATAAAATAATGATTGTAATAAAAAGCACTATCCGTAGATTACCAAAGGCTGAATGAAGGGAAGGGTACTCACTTCACTGGGGAGGCTGTCTTGCAGGTTAAACTCAAGACACCTGAGACAATAAACCCCCCTGGCCAGGATCGCACGTGGAATCTTAGAGGCTGAAGTCACCACTCGGACGAGGATCTTCTTCAAATCCACTTTAATAACATCAAGGCTCAACGTGTTTCGGGGTATCCATTAACCCCTTCCTCAGGAGCAGTATATCTGCGCCTGAGGAAGGGGTTAATGGATACCCGGAATGCGTTGAGCCTTGATGTTGTTAAAGTGGATTTGAAGAAGATCCTCGTCCGAGTGGTGACTTCAGCCTCTAAGATTCTACGTGCGATCCTGGCCAGGGGGGTTTATTGTCTCAGGTGTCTTGAGTTTAACCTGCAAGACAGCCCCCCCAGTGAAGTGAGTACCCTTCCCTTCATTCAGCCTTTGGTAATCTACGAATAGTGCTTTTTATTACAATCATTATTTTATTTATTTGAATTCTCTACTTTTAACTTATCAGTTTTAAGTGGGTCACTTATTTCACCTACTGGAGATCAAGTTACACCCCTATTGGGGAAGTAGTCTGGGGCTTATAGACCCATATATTTGGGACACTAAAAAGGGGGTTCTAACCATCCCTCTAAATCACCTTTTTTTTTTTTTTTTTTTTTTTTTTTCTTCTTGACACAATACTAACCGTTTGCTTAAACGGTACGATCCAGCAGCCTAACTACTTTAGTTTTCACCCAGTGTTTTAGATTTAGAACCTTACCAGATATCCATCTCCCCATCACCGGTGTCGCCCTGCACAAAAGGTTTAGTCCGTCTCTATCATTAGGGACCTCCTAACCTTGTCCTATTTTTTCTTGTGTGTACTCTGCCTGGGTATTTGTCAGCCGGTTTGTAAAGGTGGCCGGGCGCAGGGTCGGCGCGTCCTAGGAGTGCCGGCCCCCGTCATGCTGCAGCCGCCCGAGCGCTCTATATAGAGCCTCAGGCGGCTGCAGCACTGCCCGGGCTGGCGCGTCCATGAGGGCGCACCGCCCAGGCGCAGCATGAAGAGAGGGACTGACAGGAGGGAAACGCTCAGCGCTCAGTCGGGGGGCGGCTTTTATAGTACCTCTTTTGAGGCTGGCAGTGGTGATGTCTTGTCCAGCAGCACGTAAGTGTCCTTTGGAGTTTTGAAGCTCCCCTACGCGCTGCTACTGCAGGAGAGGAGGGGCGGAGCGCGCTGAGAGACAGTTTGCTCCAATGCAGGCGCTGGATGAAAGCACTAAGAGAGACAAGTCTCGGTGCCTGCATGTGGAGGGACCTGTCTCTATCAGCACGCTCCTCCCCTTTCATCCAGCACCTGCATGGGGAGGAATTTGTACCCCAGTTCTTTCCGGCATACTGGGAGATTAGAAAGCAGCCTAAAGTGCTGCTTTCTATGGAAAGCATGGCAGGCGTCCGGACAGCTGCTGATACGGTCCGCCAGTTGAGTACCCCTGCCATAAGTCAATGTTCGACCCTTTAAATAGGCCTTGAGACACGACTCTGATATAAAATAAGCCAGCATCTCATCTGCAGACAGCTGTTTCAGGGTGATTGCCCCTCATCAGTGCAGAGCAGAGAGGACTGGCTTAACTGGGTGAAAAGCCTAGGTCTGGATTTGGGAGGTACTACCAAGAGGAGCATGTATGCCCTATAAGTCTTCTTATGCCGATTAAGGTGCTCTCTCCCCAAGGGGAAAGAGTAACCTCCAAAACAACAGATAACAGTACAGATAAAAAGTAGTCACTTGTAGTCCTATGTAACACCCCAGATAACTGCTATATAATGGCTCAATAGAGATGGAATCGCTCATTGCTGGAGCGCAGGGGAGCCGGTGGTCCTTTCTTTCACTAACTGCAGCTCATCTCTGTGCTCCTTCTCTCCTCCGGGCCAGCGGTGACGTTATGACTAGGGATGAGCGATTCGACTTTGGACGAAACTTCGAGCGCTCTTTACAGTATTAGAACGTATTGGCTCTGATGAAATTACTTCGCGAAGTCATGCGAGACTTTGCATGATTTCAGAAATTTATTTATACTGTAAAAAAACATTTCCTGAACACTGGTTCAGTTCCAAGGTACCGAGTTTGGGAAATTGTTTTTACAGTATAAATCACTTTCTGAAGTTATTATGCGAAGTAATGACTTTGGCTCATTGGAGCCAATACATTCTAATACTGGGCGGAGCACTTGCTCTGTACAGTATTCAAACAGTTTTTGCGAATCGACTTTGGATGTTTTATCCGAAGTCGATTTGCTCGTCCCTAGTTATGACTTGTCTCACTGCTGTGCTTGGCCGGAGAAGAGAAGTAGCACAGGGAGATGAGCTGCACTTAGTGAAAGAAAGGACCACCTCCTCTCCAGCAATGATAGGTATTTGAGGGGGTCATTTAAAGTGGTTGTCACATGAAAAATAGGGATAGATCGAGCATGGACACACCCCCATAGCTGCAGCAGAAAAGACACTCCCCTTGAGCTGCCAGCTTGATATAAATATAGCAGAGCAATGAATGGGGAGATCTCTGGATCCATGTGAGGTAAAGGGCTGGTTCTAGCTATATTAGAAAGAGATTGTCATGTACTATAAACTATATGATGTCTGATTTTCATTTTTTACATTATGTGCAACCTGAAGTCTCATGCAGGACTTGGGCTAGGAAGCTGTTTGTCTGGGTGCAATGGCAGCACCCTCATTGAACCATGGGTCTAATTTGAATGTAAAAATACAGATTTCTCCACATCACAGCCACCAATAAAGATGGGACCAGCATTTCATTCAGCTGATGAGCACATCTCCCATATCAGCTGGGTTGAAGAGAGGCATGTGGTGACATTACCTTTAGTGACCTATGGGCACTTTTTTTCCCCCCCAAGTTCAGGGGAAACATGTATAGGAGAAATATCTGCACGGTATTTATAGTGCATTGCACAGTTGTGTGAGGCATGTACTCACTATGCTGCTGATGCTGAGTGGGCACAGTAGGGGGGTATGCTTTGAGTGAGGACAGCCTCAGTCTGCTCTTGATGGCTGGCCATAGGCTCTAAAGTGCTAACTGCCTCTGGCTGTGTCTTGTCAGCATCAGATGCAAAACCAAGGAGGAGGTGGAGCGGGATCTTTAAAGAAATAAGGGAGTAGCCACAGCAGTTGGTACTTGTGCAGCATATGGCAGTAGCAATTTCAGTGCTATAAGAATCAGGCCCCATCATGTCCTTTTTGCAGTAGGGTTGGGCAGGCAATAGGTCCCTTTGTTATTAGACTTGTGGCAGGGCCTATACAGTCATATAACTAGTACTGCCCTGAGGCTGGGCCCCAGTGGAGGAGGAAGGGGGCCTGACCACTGTCTGGCTCCTGCAATTATCAATAGGCTCCTCTGTCTAGCACAGTCTGGGTCATATGCCAGGCGCCCTGCTGCCGTTCTGTATGTAAATAATGGATCGTCGTCCTGCACCACCTGGCTGCTGTCCATGGCGATAGTTGCAACTCTGGCAAAAGTGTAAACTGCAGGATTTTTTTTTTTCAAATTAAAATATTTAGTGATATGTAAAATAAAAAAATAAATGTATTTATTATGTTAAACATATTTTCCATTACGCCCCATGACAGCACCTGTGAGAGATCCTCCCCCATCCAGACAGGAAACAGGAACTTCCCAGATCTCTAAATTGGTCCACCTCCTTCCACCACTCAGTTCTTTCCTGTTTCCTGTCCAGGGACAGGTGGAGTATCTTCCCAGGTCTATCCTCCGGGCTGCAGGACCTCTAGGGTTATGAAGGAAACCTATTGGAGGTACCTGTCGGCGTAAGCCTCCACTAGGAGCTGCTGAGAAGCCCGGCAGTTCCCTTCCTCTGCGCCATGGGGGATACCTGTGGCCACCTCATTATCCCTGCCCAGGCCGGCGAAGTTCGGCATGAGAGGGCAGGAGTTCCTCTTCTCTCATCTGCGGCAGGCCAAGATTGGGCGCGCGCGTTGCGCTGGAAGTGATGCATGCGTTCCACCGGCCGGAAGGGGAGGGGCCTAAGAACATGGCGGGCGCTGTGCGGCCCATTTGAAAAAGGGAATGCCGGCCAGCCAGGATGGAGGGAGCAGCGACAGCTAGATTCTTGACCGGACGGTCAGATCTTCCCTCCATCGCCCCCTTGAAGCACCACTATACAGGAATAGTGATGTCGCGAACGCGAACTTCTGCAAATGTTCGCGAACGGGCAAACGGCCATAGACTTCAATAGGCAGGTGAATTTTAAAACCCACAGGGACTCTTTCTAGCCACAGTAGTGATGGAAAAGTTGTTTCAAGGGGACTAACACCTGGACTGTGGCAAAACTCCCATGGAAAATTACATAGTTGACGCAGAGTTGGGTTTTAATCCATAAAAGGCATAAATCACCTAACAATCCTAAATGTTTTTGAACAACGTGGTTTAAAACATCCAGTGTGTATATACGATCAGGTATGATGTTGTATCGATCAGGTAGTGTAAGGGTTACGCCCGCTTCACAGACATTGACAGACCAAACTCCCCTTTTTGCACAACCACAAACTCCCCATTTGCACAAGGTTGGATACCAAGCTAGCCATGTCCCGGTGATGTCATTGAAGGTTTCTTCCTCCACCCAGCCACGTACAACACCAAGGGTCCCCGAAAGGTGAATTGAATTGATTTTTTCGAACGGGGAGATGGTTAAAAAAAACGCTGGCTCCCTTCCCTTTGTTTTAATCCACGGTCACTGCGTCTGCGCCGTGCAATTTACTGTCACACCCGATATGAGTGGTATTTTCTGTAGTACTATTCTCATCAGTTTAATCCCTGTTACGTCCCCTATCAGGACATGTATTGAATGGATTTTAGATAAGTGGTACTACGCGTGCTAGGTACTGTGCCACACGGTATGAGTGTTGGGCACTAGCAGAGGGCACACTACAGTCTGTGGGCCTGACACACACACAGACACACACTGGCCGGCAGGCAACTGACATTAGATTAAAGTGTACAGATAAAGTGCCTTACTTTAGGCAACGTCCAGTGCCGCACGGTATGATTGATGGGCAGCACTGGCAGAGGGCACACTACAGTCTGTGGGCCTGACACACACTGGCAGGCAACTAACCTTAGATTAAAGGGTAAAAATTAAATACCTTTTTTTATGCAAAGTCCTGTACCACCCGGTATGAGTGGTGGGCACTGGCAGTGGGCACACTACAGTCAGTGGAAGTGGACCTGTGACACACACTGGCAACAGGCAGGCAACTGAAATTAGATTAAAATGTAAAAATCAAATGCCTTTTTTTATGCAAAGTCCTGTGCCACACGGTATGAGTGGTGGGCACTGGCAGTGGGCACACTACAGTCAGTGGAAGTGGGCCTGACACACACTGGCAGGCAACTAACCTTAGATTAAAGGGTAAAAATTAAATGCCTTTTTTTATGCAAAGTCCTGTACCACCCGGTATGAGTGGTGGGCACTGGCAGTGGGCACACTACAGTCAATGGAAGTGGGCCTGACACACACTGGCAGGCAACTAACCTTAGACTAAAGGGTAAAAATTAAATGCCTTTCTTTTATGCAAGTCCTGTGCCACACAGTATGAGTGGCACTGGGCACACTAAAGCTCCTCACACACGGGCAGGCCAGGCAACTGCAATATATATATGGAGAAAAATAAAATAAAAGTAGACTAATGTAGCAGCCCTAAAAAGGGCCTTTTGGGGTGCTGTGACGCTGTCCTTTCAGCAGATGAGTCTGTGGACACAGAACACTGGCCTAGCTAACGCTTTCCCTATGAATTCAGAGTCATCAGCGCAGCAGCAGCTGCAGTCTCCCTGCTCTCACTAACATGCAGCTTCAGACTGAATCTAAAATGGCTGCCCTTTTTATAGGAGGTGGTAAGGTGTGGGAGGGAGGGTTCTGATTGGCTGGAATGTGTCTGCTGACTGTGAGGTATAGGGTCAAAGTTTGCTCAATGATGATGGATAGGGGGCGGACCGAACATCGCATATGTTCGCCCGCCGCTGCGAACGCGAACAAGCTATGTTTGCCGGAAACTGTTCGCCGGCGAATAGTTCGGGACATCTCTATGCAGGAAGAAGGAGAGGCTCAACTGCGCACAGACAGGCAGGAGCTGCATTCTGAATCAAGCATGGTACTCCTGGGGGTAAGAGGGATTAAGCCCCACCATCTCCCTTTGGGGAGTTATTATTGTGGTCAGATTTAGACTGGGGCTATTTATTAAATGCAGGTGAAAGAAGCCCCAAGAAAAGCTACCCACAAAACAAGGGCTAGAGAATGTGAAATTTGCAAACGGAAGTTGAGCCCATCCTACCCTAAAACATGTTGCCAACCTTGTCTGGATAAGTTAGTGGCAAAGGAATCGCCATCTTTATTGCAGAACATCCATGAGTTAGTTAAAAATGAATTGCGTTCTTCTGTGAAACACCTTAAAAAATCCCTGCCTAGCTCATCCAGACATAAGACGGCTCAGGCGGTAGTGGAGAATGCTTCAGAATCTGAGTCTGAGGAAGAGGGCGCCATTACAAGCTCAGATTCCTCTTTGAAGATTTAACCGGGAAACCATTGTTCAGAGTTGAGGATACAGATCTACTACTAAAGGCGGTTAGGTCCACTATGGAGCTAGAGGAGGAAAAAGAATCCAGGTCTAGGCAAGAGCTTATGTTTGAAAGCCTGAAGCCGAAAAAGTCTAGGGTGTTCCCCATTCAAGATTGTATTAAAGACCTGATTAAACGTGAATGGGAAAAGCCTGATAAAAAATTCTTTATCCCTAGAGCTGTAAAAAGAAAATACCCCTTTGATGATGAAGAAGTATCAGCTTGGCAGGAGATACCCAGGGTAGATGCCCCTGTAGCGAAAATAAATAAAAGGTCCGCACTCCCATTTGAGGATTTAGGATCCCTTAAAGACCCTATGGACAAAAGGGCAGACACCTGCTTAAAGAAAACGGGAGGCATCCACATCGGCCTTCAAACCTAACATCGCAACTACCTCAGTGGCCAGGTCATTAAAAGTCTGGTTGGAGGAGCTAGGGTCTCATATTGAGAACAAGACCCCTAGGGAACAGCTTCTGGAAGCTATCCCAACCATGTCCAGGGCGGTAGATTTTATCTTTGATGCCTCCACCAACGAATTGAGACTATCTGCTAGAGCGGCTGCTCTGTCTAATTCAGCCAGAAGGTCCCTATGGTTGAAGGGATGGAAAGGTGACATGGCATCAAAATCTAAACTATGTGACCTCCCTTGTCAAGGAAATTTTTTGTTTGGGTCAGCCTTGGATGACATTTTAGATAAGGCAGCAGATAGGAAAAAGGATTTCCAACGCCGTCCTTTCCTAAACAAGGGAAGCCCTTTCGGAACAGCGAAAGAAAGAGGGGTTTTGGGGATCAAAGGAAAATAAGAGAGTGGGGGTCTGATAAATCAAAGAGTGTGCTGTTTAAATCCAGACCCCAGACTTCAGGTTACTCTCAGCAATGATGCCAAGCTCCAGGTAGGCGGTCGTCTTTCTTTATTCTCTCCTGCCTGGCGAAATATTACCGCAAGCGCCTGGGTAAGGACTATTATAGAGGAAGGTTACCGCCTAGACTTCCCACCAAGGACACTAAAGATCACACCCATAAACCAGCGCTCTCCAAAACAAGTGGCTCTCATGGAAGAAATAAACAGTCTTCTGACCAAGGCAGTCCTCGTACCAGTACCAGAAAACGAGCAAGGGGAGGGCTTCTATTCAACCCTATTTTTGGTTCCCAAAACCCAATGGTACATTCCGATTGATAATAAACCTGAAAGACCTAAACCAATACCTGACATATCAGAAATTCAGGATGGAGTCAATATCCTCCACAGTTCTCCATCTGTTCCCCAATTGTGTGATGGCTTCAATAGACATGAAAGATGCCTACTATCACGTACTCATCCATCCGTCATCTCAGAAATACCTCAGAGTGGCAGTGAAGACGGAGGAGATGATTATCCATCTAGAGTTCAGAGCGCTTCCTTTTGGGATATCGCAGGCATCGAGGCTCTTCACAAAAGTAATGGCAGAAATAAGAAGAGCGGATATCATTATAATCCCATACCTGGACGACCTTCTCCTGGTAGGGCAGTCTCAGGAGGTGTTAGTGTCCCAAATACAGAAGGTACTGGGGACCCTAGCAAGCCTCGGGTGGTTGATAAATTGGGACAAGTCGTCCCTCATTCCAGCTCCCAGTTGTGTGTTCCTGGGCATCTTACTAGATTCCCGGACACAAAAATCCTTTCTTCCGGTAGAGAAAATGAATGCCTTTTAACAGAAAATCAAGGCCTTCAGCAAAAACAAGGAAGTGTCAATAAGAGCAGAAATGTCTATTTTGGGTCTGATGATGGCTTGCATTCCTGCTGTAAAGTGGGCCCAATTCAGATCCAGAATCCTGCAAATGCACATCCTGTCCAGATGGGACAGGGGGTCATTATCCCTGGATCGCAAGATTGTTATGCCGAAGTCAGTAACCCGGTCCCTAACCTGGTGGCTAAAGACATCCAATTTGAGTCAGGGGTAGAATGGGTGAAGGAGGATCCCCTAATAATTACCACCGATGCAAGCCCCTGGGGGTGGGGGGCCCATTCAGTTTTGGGGGTTTTCCAAGGTTCTTGGTCAAGAACTCAGAGTGCCCAATCCCAAAACGCCAGGGAATTGAGAGCAGTCCTGTGCGCATTATAAGAAAGTCTCCCTTATCTACTACCAAGACATGTCAGGATCTTATCTGACAATGCCACAGTAGTAGCATATGTCAACAGGCAAGGGGGGGGACAAGATCTGCTGAGCTAATGCAGCTAGCGTCCAAGATCTTTTTTCTGATACGGGGGAAAGCTCTCTCTCTCAGCAGTCCATCTAAAAGGCTCATAAAATCACCAGGCGGACTGTCTCAGCAGACACAGCTTCAGCCAGGCAAATTGGTGTCTGAACCAAGAAGTGTTTCACCAAATCGAGGCCCTATGGGGATCTCCCAAAATAGATCTTTTTTCCTTACTGGGGAACAAAAAATGCTAAAGATTCTTTTCCCTGAGCAGGGAAGATCAGTCCTTGGGCACAGATGCGCTCTCCCAACCATGGGGAGAGGACCTAGTCTATGCGTTTCATCCCATCAGCCTACTGCCAAGAGTAATTCAGAAGATCAGGAGGGAGAAGGCAACAGTGATTCTAATAGCGCTGTTCTGGCCGAGAAGAATCTGGTTTGCCTGGTTAAGGAGACGATCAATAGCAGATCCCTGGATACTTCCAGAGAGACAGGACCCTCTATATCAGGGCCCTCTACATCATCCGGAGGTGAAAACCTGCACCTGACAGCCTGGCTTTTGAGAGGCGAGTAATTGGGACTCTTCTAGCTAGCAGGAAAAAGGTCACCTCCGATATCTATCTGAGAGTATAGAATACTTTCCTTCAGTTTGCAGGGCCAGGCCTAGACTTGAGCTCACCTAACATCCCTTTAATTGTGAATTTTTTTACGGGTGTGCCTTAACAAAAAACTAAAACCTAGCACCCTCAGGGTTCAGGTCTCGGCACTGAGTGCTCTCTTTGATTGCAGATTAGCCACTCATCCATGGGTCAAAAGGTTTATTATGAGGTTCCTCTAGGCCAGTGTTTCCCAACCAGTGTGCCTCCAGCTGTTGCAAAACTACAACTCCCAGCATGCCCGGACAGCCTTTGGCTGTGCAGGCATGCTGGGAGTTGTAGTTTTGCAACAGCTGGAGGCACACTGGTTGGGAAACACTGCTCTAGGCTATGTCCTACAGTTAGACCTAAGACAGCCCCGTGGGACCTTAGCCTGGTTCTATCCGCCCTGACCCTTTAAAGATGCTATCCTATAAGACGGTCTTTTTAGTGGCTATTACATCTGCCAGGCGAGTAGGAGAACTGTCCGCTTTGTCTTCCTCCCCGCCATATACCCAAATTCTAGAAGACAGAATAGTGTTCAAACCGGATCCTGCATTCCTACCCAAAGTAGTTTCTGTATTCCATAGATAGTTCTCTCCTCCTTTTGTCAAAACCCAAAGAATGAGGGAGAAGAGTCCTTTCATACTCTAGATGTGAGAAGATGTGTCTGCACATATTTAGAGTCTACAAAGGAATTTAGAAGGACCCCACAACTTTTTGTTCAATTTCAGGGTCAGAATAGAGGCTTGAAAGTCACAAGCCGTACCCTAGCCAGATGGATTAAGAGAGCGATAGGTCTGGCATACTCTCAGTCAGGTTGTCAGGTGCCTTCGGACTTTTCAGCTCATTCCACTAGAGCAGTAGTCTCTTCCTGGGCAGAAAAGGGATGCGCTACTATTGAGCAAATTTGTAAGGCAGCAACGTGGAGTTCTCCTTCCACATTTTACAAACACCACACATTGGATCTTTCTTCTATGCAACACATGTCTTTTGGGAGAAAGGTGCTGGAGGCTGTAGTCCCTCCCTAATAGTCATCTAGTCTAATCTCTCACAGGTGCTGTCATGGGGTGTAATGGAAATACTTCAATTACTCTTACCGGTAATATGTTTTCCATGAGCCCATGACAGAACCTACATAATTCCCTCCCAAATAATATTATATATATATATATATATATATATATATATATAAAGAAGAAAAATGGACAGCACTCCAGACGAGGTTTCCTGAAAACGGATGTGATTTAATCACCCATGTGAGAAAAAGAGACAACGTTTCAGCTTTACAATCAAGCCTTTTTCAAGTCAATAACATAAGTGTGAGTGCGCTATTTATGCTCAAACAGTAATGAAAGGATACGCCCCATCAGGTGACATCATATCCTGGGCGTGCACAATAATCGTGATTACCATAAATTATACATCAAATACAGATATACGATCAAACAGTGAATATACAGAAAAATCTGGCTGTAATATATACATATGTATATGGTGAAACCATAAATATACAAACGAGTGTATTGTGTGCATGATAAAGTGGAAGACCAAGTGAGATTAAAATTAAGGACCGCCCACAGGGGAGATGGGATGGCATGATGATAGGTAAATACAATCCATACGTCACATAGAAAGGTTTGCCCGGTCATTCGATCCTAACCGCATTGCACCGGAAGTGTATGTCACTGCCGGTCATGCGCATTAGACACAAGCTGTGGAGATGGTCATATGAGTAAAGGGCAAAATGACCAATGAGTGGCGCGCGCATATCAAAACACATGAAGGTGACATAAAAGGTTTGCCCGATCATTCGATCATAACCGCATTGCACCGGAAGTATACGTCACTACCGGTCATGCGTATTAGAATTAAACTGTGGGGGTGGCCATCTTAGTAGAGGGCAAGGAGTAGCGCACATGCGCCTATCGAAGCTCATGAAAGTAACGTCCATGTCAGTGTCTGGCAAGCTTGCCAGTGTCCCATATCGGGACCTAAATAATCAAAAAGGGGACCCATTTAACCCAGTGAGGGCTCAACCAGAGGACACCCACCATCAAGGGGATGAAACCCATAGTATAGGCCAGCTCCCTAATAACAGTGAGAGAGCGAAAGAACGCCGTCACTGTCCTCAGGAGCGAGCGATGCCACACACTATCGGGTATGGTCCAATCGCGGGATTCTCCGCTGTATTAATTACTGACAGTCACTAGACAGGACAAGCAGATATTGTATATAATAGTTATCATCTAAAGCCACCCCACAGTAATAGTAGAATACAGTGAATGATCAGGGCCGTGCGAAGGATGTAGTCCATCATCATGTCAGTTCCCATCAACTCGTGCGTCCTTTACAAATTCTAAAATAATAAGAAAAAAAGAGAAGCGTTAGTACATTGATTGATGTCGTATCTCATTGATACACCTTATGTTTAAACAATTGGACTAACACAAGGAGAAGAACAGGAATCGTATACCCAGAAGGGACACATGGGGGCAAGCTCACTCATGTTACACCTATCCATATTCTATATTCAATCCATGAGGTTTTAATGAATTCAGAGTGGAAATCCAGTAGTTTTCTCTTCTTTTCAGAAGAGAAACCCTGTCTCCACCACGTCTTGGGGCTGGAACATAGTCAATTATCCAGCATTTCAGATCTCGTTCCAGATGCTTGGATACGGTAAAGTGTCTAGGTACAGGTAAATCCATACGTTTTTGTCGTATGGAGAACCTGTGGTTGTTGAGTCTTGTTTTCAAGTCGGTCGATGTTTCTCCAACATACAACAACTTGCAAGGGCAAGAGAGAACATAAATGACATAATTAGAATCACATGTCAGGTGATATTTGATTTGATAGATCATATTAGTTGTAGGGTGAACCAACTGCTTGGATTTCTGTATATATTTGCAATTGGCGCACCGCAGGCACGGAAAACAGCCCTGGCTCCGATCGTCAAGTATTGTTGTGTTTTTACATTGAGGGGCCCACATCAGCCTTGACCAATTGGTCCCTGAGATTCCTGGATCTACGAAAAGCAAATAGAGGAGGTGCATGAAATTGTGGTATATTGGTGAGTCTGCCAAGAATACCCCAGTGTTTCCTAATAATACGTTTAATCAAATAACTTTGTTCGCCATATGTGGTGATGAGCGAATTCTGACATCACCCTCTTTCTTGTTTTGGGGGCAAATAAGGTACGTCTATCCAAGGCTAATACCTCATCCCTTTGTAATCGGAGTAACGAGGGGATAACCCCTACATGAAAATTTTTGGCCATATCATTCAACGTTAATTCGCAGACCGACTCGTCAGAGATTATTCTTTTAGCCCTTAGGAATTGCGAATAAGGAAGATGACGCGTTGTATGCTTAGGGTGACTGCTGTCAAATCTAAGAATGGTATTACGATCTGTCGGTTTGACATACAATGTTGAGGTAAGTTTACCATTCTCAAATCGAATTTTGGTATCCAAAAACTGAATCTCGTCCTGAGAGTGTACCAAAGTGAATTGTAAGTCAGCATTGACAGCATTGAGTGTATCCTGAAAGTCCAGCAAACCAGACAAACTCCCTGTCCAGATAAGGAAGACGTCATCTATGTATCTCCACCACTTCAGAACCTGGCCAAAGTGGTGGGACACATAGATGACGTCCTCCTCAAAACCCCTCATAAAAATATTAGCGTAAGTGGGTGCGGCATGTGACCCCATGGCCACACCCCTTTTCTGTCTATAGAAGGTATCCTGGAACAGGAAATAGTTCTCATATAGGACAATTTTCAATAGTTTAAGAACAAGGTCACATGCAGATTCAGAAAGAGAAGACAGTTCCAACATACGCCTAACTGTGTCAATGCCTAAAACATGGTCTATAGAGGTGTAAAGAGAGACAATATCAAAGGAGGCTAGAATAACATTGGAATGTGTTGTCAAATCAATAGTGTCAAGTTTCCGAAGAAAATCAGAGGTGTCCTGGATATATGAGGAGGCACTCATGGCAAAGGTACGTAAAACACGATCCAAGAAAATCGCAATGTTATTGAATATGGAGCCAGATCCAGAAACAATTGGCCGACCAGGTGGGTCAACCAAAGATTTGTGGATTTTGGGAAGTACATAAATAACAGGAGTCCTAGGATGCTCCACAATGAGAAAGGACCCCAGTTTCTCATCAATGGTACCTGCCATAATTGCTTCAGAGACACAAGATTCAATTACTTTTGCAATACGAAACTTTGGATCCATATTAATCACCTCATACACATTGGAATCACCTAACTGTCGAATGATTTCTGCAATGTATTTGGACGTGTCGAGTACTACCACAGCCCCCTTGTCAGCAGGTTTGACAGTGAGGAGCTGTCGTCCCTCAACTCGTTCAATGCCTGTACCTCACCACTGGTGAGATTCGGATGCTTGAATTGACCACCACTCGTATTCTCACGTTTAAGTATATTTATATCAGATGTAACAGCTGATATAAATGCATCAATTAACGGTTCATTAACAACGGGTGTACTGGACTTAGCTGTAGAAAGACCAAGGGTATGCATAGTAAATTCACTAGTTTGCGGTATACCAGAAGACATCTTGTCGTGAAAGAAATATTTCAACTTAATTAGACGAAAAAATTAGATAAATCAATGTCCAAGTCAGACCACTTAACATCTGCCGTGGGGCAGAAAGACAATCCCTTGGTCAAAACACTTACTTGTGTAGGGGTTAATGTCCGGGATGATAAGTTGACCACAGTTAGTTCTTCTTCTGTACTTTGTGTTGAGACCTTGTCTTGTTGTAGCGAGTTGAGACCGGTCCTCCGAATCGGCGACCTCCACGTCTGGTGCGATGTTTCTTGCGGGGGCGTCTGCGGTCCGTTCGCTAAAAAGACTGTCCATCAAATGCACGCGGAGGAGGGCGTCTCTTCTTCCTTCCCTCGTACGTGGTGTTGCGGGAGCTGTCGGCTTGCCAAGTATACACGTTACCTTTATTATAGTCAGCAGTGTCCCTATTCCATTTAGAGCGTTTAGTTTCTTCCGCCTCTACCTTAAATTTGGCCAGATGTTCCCCAAATTTTTCAGAAAATAATCGAAAGTCCTCTTCAGGTAATAGAGAACGTAGGGTTAGCTCAGTTGCACCAATCTCAGCCTCTATTGATTTCAATTCAAATTGTAAAAACTCAATATTAAGCAAAATAAAGTCCATGGAATATCGATCCGATAATAATTCGAATTTTTTACAAAAAGTCGAGTTATGCGAAAATAAATTTGGACGAAGATGTGATCTCATCCCACGTGGAATTCTTTGTAATTTATAATATTCACCTAATGTGGTCATATGTAGTTTCAAAGATGTTGATTTTTTGGAAAGAAATTCATATTTCCTTTTAAGTTCCTTGATGGACGGTGTACTTAGGAATGTAGCATCTCCCACCACTCTCTCTCAGAATACGCTCCTTCTCCTCCTGTGTATAGCCAAAACCACATGGGGATGCCATAAAACAAATAAAGGGATCGTGCCCAGCCAAAAGACTCTTGCATATAAAAATGGAAAAAAATGGCGGCACCGAGAGTCCAAAATATATGAAGTGGGTGCTAGGTCCAAGGGTGTGAGTCCTTACCCATAAATACAAAGAAGAAAAATGGACAGCACTCCAGACGAGGTTTCTTGAAAACGGATGTGATTTAATCACCCATGTGAGAAAAAGAGACAACGTTTCAGCTTTACAATCAAGCCTTTTTCAAGTCAATAACATAAGTGTGAGTGCGCTATTTATGCTCAAACAGTAATGAAAGGATACGCCCCATCAGGTGACATCATATCCTGGGCGTGCACAATAATCGTGATTACCATAAATTATACATCAAATACAGATATACGATCGTATATCTGTATTTGATATATGGTATGGTAATCCACGTCATCTCATCGTGCGCCCAGATATGATCGCTGTCTGCGCATTACTGTTGACATAAATAGACACTCGCATATATTGACTGAGAGAAGCGGTGCTAGCTGAAACGTTGTCTCGTCATGGATAAGTAGTCACATCCGTTTTCAGAAACTCGTCTGCAGTCTGTCCATTTTCTTCTTTGTACTTATGGGCTCACGCCGCTGGACCTAACACCACTTCTTATTTTTGGACTCCGATGCCGCCATTTTTCACTTGTATGCGAATCGGCTGAGTCGTCCCTTGAATTGTTCATGGCATCCCCATGTGATTTATTGGCACGACAGAGGAGGGCGTAGTCTGGAGAAGTGGTGGAAGATGCCATCTAAGTACACTGATCCATCAGGCAAGAGAAATGTGAATTTCTTTCCAAAAAATCAGCATCTTTGAGCACACGCTATGACCACATTAGGTGATATTATAAATGCAAAGAATTCCAGCGTGAGATCACATCTTCGTCCAGAGTTATTTTCGCATAACTGACTTTTGTAAAAATTCGAGTATTATCGGATCGTATTCCATGGACTTTATTTGGCTAATATTGAGTTTTACAATTTGGAAATCAATCAGAGGCTGGAATAGTGCGGCTGAGCTAGGAGTTCTCATTACCTGAGAGAGACATCCGTTATTTTCTGAAGAATTTGGCATCTGACCAGAAAGGCAGAGCGGAGAAATAGCGCGCTAAGCAGAATAGGGTTGCTGCTGACGTAATAAAAGGTAGCGTGTATGCTGCAAGCAGCCGGCTCCTGCAACACTGCGTCGGAAGGAAGAAGAGACGCCACCTCGGCGTGCGACGGAGCTTTTAGCGGCGGACACCGAACGCCAGGCGCCACGAACTCGCTCCCAGGCGATGTCGCTATTGCCGGTCGACAGGACAGTCGTCAACCGACTAAGAGTCTCAACACGAAGACCGAAGAAGAACTAACTGTGGCTCATCATCCCGGACATTAACCCCTACGCAATAAGTGTTTTGACGAGGATTGTCTCTTGCCGGCACAATGTTAAGTGATCTGACTTGGACATTGTTTATCTATTTTTAAGGTCTAATAGGACCAGTATTTCTTTCGACGTCTAAGATCTTCTGGATACCGCAAACTAGTGATTTACTAGCATACCCATGATCGTCTACAGCTAGCAATTATCCGTTGTTATGAACCGTTAGTGATGCATTTATATCGCTGTTGCATCTGATATAAACACTGCGTGAGATGCGGTGGTGTCAATCCAGTCGTCAGCATCTCACCGGTGGTACGGGCATTGAGCGGTTGGACAGCCTGCGCGAGACCTGCGCTGACACGGTGCGTATCCGACTGCCGTATTCAGAAATTGCGAAGCCGGGACGATTAGGCTGTTCCATGGCATGTGTGGTGGGTAATGGTCCAGGACTGTGACCATGCAAAGTAATTGATCTTGTATCTCTGGCCATGGCAGGTGCCGTGATGAGCGGGTCGCCGACTCGGTGAACATCTGGACTCCTGATTAGCGCTCCCAAATCCTGGTTGACCACCTGATCGACCGACCGGTATTTCTGGATCTGGCTCCTGTTGGCGGTAGCGACTTTATCTGCCTGACATTCTTGTGCTTTCGGTACGCTGTCGTGGCGACTCACCTATCGGTGACAGCACTCATGTTGTCTCTTACGATATTGCTTTGACACCTATTGCACTCTTTATGCACCACGCAGTTAGGCATGGCTGGTCAAACTTGTGCATGTCTTCTTTTTGCAATCTTGCATGTGACAGCTGTTCTCAAACTATTGGCGTCTGATCTGTTTCTGATTCAGGTCCTGCTCGAACAGAAAGGAGATTGACCATGAGGTCACATGCCGCACTGCATTTTGTGAGTTTTGAGGAAGGCGTCATCTATGTATCCACCCATTGAGCGAGTTATGAAGTGCGATGGCGTCATAGGACGGGACGTCTTCTGCAGTTTCGCTGGACTTTCAGGATGCACTCCAATGCTGTCAGTGCTGACTTCAATTCACTTGGTACACTCTCAGGGACTGAGATCAGTTTGAATACCCAGAATTCGGCTAATGTAACTTACACTCGGCAGTATGTCAGACCGACAGATCGTGATGCCATTCTTGGAGCTGACAGCAGTCACCTAAGCGCTGGCAGCGTCATCTTCGCATTAGCAATTCTGGGGCTAAAAGAATAATGCTCTGACGGTCTGCATGCGTTGAGTGATATGACCAAAAAAGTTATCACATGAGACCTAGTCTCCGTTACAAAGGGATGGTACTAGCGCTGGATAGGCGTGCGCTTGTTGCCCCCAAAGCACAGAAAGAGGGTGATGTCAGAAGTTCGTTAATCACCACATATGGCGAACAAAAGTTATTTGATTAAACGTAGTGTCAGGAGACACTGGGGATGGCGAACTCACCAATTACCGCGATTTCGTGACCTCTCTGTTTGCTTTTCAAGCAGAAATCTCAGGGGCCAATTGGTCAGGCGATGTGGGCCGCCTGGCGTTGCAAGCATTGCAACACAGCATCGGACCGAGGGCTGTTTCCGTGCCTGCGGTAGCGTCAACTACTCACAGAAAACCAAGCAGTTGATTCACCCTACAACATGATAGCTATCAAATCAAGTATCACCTGACATGTGATTCTAATTATGTCGTTATGTTCTCTCTTTGCCCTTTGCAAATTGTTGTATGTTGGAGCATCGACCGACTTAGACCAAGCTCAGCAACCACAGGTTCTCCATACGACAAGCGTATGGTTGACCTGTCTAGACACGCTGCCGTAGTCAGCGTCTGGCAGATCTGGCATGCTGGATAGTGACTATGTTCCAGCCCCAGGCGTGGTGGAGACAGAGGTCTCTCTTCTGAAAAGAAGAACACTGGATTTCCACTCTGATTCATTAAAACACTCATGGATTGTAAGCACATGGATAGGTGTAGCATGGTGAGCTTGCCCCCATGTGTCCCTTCCTGGTATCGATCCTGTTCTTCTCCTTGTGTTGGTCAATGTGTTTAAACATAAGATGTGTCAATGAGACTGCGACATCAATCAATGTACTAACGCTTCTCTTTTCTTATTATTTAGAATTTGTAAAGGGCCTTACGAGTTGATGGGAACTGACATGATGATGGACTACATCCTTACACGGCCCTGATCATTCACTGTATTCTACTATTACTGTGGGGTGGCTTTAGATGATAACTATTATATACAGTATCTGCTTGTCCTGTCTAGTGACTGTCAGTAGTGATACAGCGGAGAATCCGCGATTGGACCATACCCGATAGGTGTGGCATCGCTCGCTCTGAGGACAGTGACGGCGTTCTTTCGCTCTCTCACTGTTATTAGGGAGCTGGCCTATACTATGGGTTTCATCCCCTTGATGGTGGTGTCCTCTGGTTGATGCCCTCACTGGGTCAAATGGATCCCGTTTTGATTATTTAGGTCGATATGGGACACTGGCAAGCATGCCAGACTGACATGGGACGTTACTTCATGAGCTTCGATAGGCGCATGTGCGCTACTCCTTGCCCTCTACTAGATGGCCACCCCACAGTTTAATTCTATAGCATGACCGGTAGTGACGTATACTTCGGTGCAATGCGCGTTATGATTGAATGATCGGGCAAACCTTTATGTCACCTTCATGTGTTTGATATGCTGCAGCTATCACTCATTAGTCATTTTGCCCTTTGCTCATATGGCCATCTCCACAGCTTGTGTCTATGCGCATGACCGGCAGTGACATACACTTCGGTGCAATGCGGTTAGGATCGAATGACCGGGCAAACCTTTCTATGTGACGTATGGATTGTATTTACCTATCATCATGCCATCCCATCTCCCCTGTGGGCGGTCCTTAATTTTAATCTCACTTGGTCTTCCACTTTATCATGCACACAATACACTCGTTTGTATATTTATGGTTTCACCATATACATATGTATATATTACAGCCAGATTTTTCTGTATATTCACTGTTTGATCGTATATCTGTATTTGATGTATAATTTATGGTAATCACGATTATTGTGCACGCCCAGGATATGATGTCACCTGATGGGGCGTATCCTTTCATTACTGTTTGAGCATAAATAGCGCACTCACACTTATGTTATTGACTTGAAAAAGGCTTGATTGTAAAGCTGAAACGTTGTCTCTTTTTCTCACATGGGTGATTAAATCACATCCGTTTTCAAGAAACCTCGTCTGGAGTGCTGTCCATTTTTCTTCTTTGTATTTATGGGTAAGGACTCACACCCTTGGACCTAGCACCCACTTCACACACAAAGAAAAATCAATGGAAGTACCATCCAGAAAAGCGGGTGCAATGTCCAACAATGGGTTTTAGCAATGCCCAATATTATAAAAAAGAGAAAGTTGGACTGCACACCTAAATTGTAGTGAAAACAATAAAAGCTTTATTCACTCATATGGTGGCAAAATTGCAACGTTTCGGCTCACATGAGCCTTCCTCAAACATGGATAAAGTGAAAATGAGAGCATATAAAGGCATCTGATATTTGTGTCAAACAGATATAAACAAAGTGCATGTGCATAAAGTGACATGTGCAATCAGGATCAAAAATACATGATTGATATCCTTGTGAATACATTGAATGAATACATCATATAAAATATATCAAATACATATAGAAAATCTAGTACAAAACTTCAGTGATCCAGTGAATTAATGTCCCAGATGAAGATCTTAAAGATCCTACCTCGATAAGTCATGGCGCCCACAGAAACCAATGCATGTCCAGAAAAAAGACATGAATGGCATAGCGCATCGACTGAACGCATGCGCTCTTCTCAATATCGCTAAGTCCACCATATTGCTTGATGGCAAACTGCCCCATTATTCTAAATGATTGTTATACACATATTAAAGTGCAAAGTGCGTCCAAAACAATATACAGGCCGCCGTAGGTGAATCCTACATTCTCCAGCGTATAGGGCAAGGTCCAAACCCCAGCCCGGGAGGTTGTCTGTATCAAGCGGGATCACGTCAAAGTCCCCGCTGACACTAACAACCACAGCGCCGATCTCCACGCAGCCCAGGAGGGATTCTCCTCCAATTTAAGGATAACACTGCATATAAATTGAATATCTGGAATTGCGCAAAAATTTATGAGATAAAATGTAAACAAATGCAAAAAACAGATGGTACTGTTGGGCGTCATCACAATCAAAGAGGCATGGTCCACTGCTCTTCATCTGGTCGTGAAAATTTCTAAAAAGCAAGAGAGAGATTGCGAATTAGTTACAAGCAAAGTTGTCTAATTAATATAAATTATATTTCCACTAATCCATGGCACTATTCTACACCATTGTAGTAAACCAATCGCAAGAAACAGGAAAATCAAGATTGGCCCCAAATCAAGGGTTCTTTCACCTAAATTCCATATTAAGGCCACTGAGATGTAGACTATCCAGAGTATAGATCCATTGAAGTTCTTTTTTCTTTAACAATACCATGCGATCACCTCCTCTTCTAGGTATCGCAATGTGGTCTATAATCCAGCATCTTAAATCTCGTTCTGTGTGATGAAGGGACTTAAAGTGTCTGGAAACCGGTAAATCCATACGGTTTTTCCTTATGGAGTTTCTATGGTTATTCAACCTTAATTTCAATTCCGTTGATGTTTCGCCAACATATATCAAATTACACGGACATGATAAAACATAAATCACATATGACGAGGCACATGTAAGGTGAAATTTGATAGGATACGCCTTCCCTGTATATGGGTATACAAAGGACTTGGATTTGCAGATATGATGACAATTGACACAATTCAGGCATGGGAAACAGCCCAAACCTGGTTACGTCAACGTTCGCTGGATCATGCTTTTTTTAGGACCTATATCAGCTTTGACCAATTGGTCTTTAATGTTCCTATTTTTGCGATATGACAAAAGTGGAGGAGGTTTAAACTCTGGAACATCCTTGATGCATCTGCCAAGGATGCTCCAGTGGTTTTTCAAAATCTGTCCTATTTCAACACTATAATCCGAATAAGTAGAAATAAACGGTAGCTTATTATTGGAGATTTGCTGAGTTATTTCATTATTTGTATGGAGGACTCTACATTTTTGTTTAACTAACAGTTTACGAGGGTAACCACGCTCTTTAAATTTACCTTCCATCATATCCAATGTACCGGTTAACTCTGTCTCATCAGATACAATGCGTTTTGCCCTCAGAAACTGCGAGTAAGGGAGGTGTTTAATCATACTCTGTGGGTGATTGCTCTCAAAACGCAAAATTGTGTTTCTGTCTGTGGGCTTGACAAACAAACCCGTACAGACAGAACCATCAACCAATTTAACATTGGTGTCCAGAAACGCTAAATCCGATTTTGAAGAAGACTCAGTATATTGAAGATCCACATCTACACTGTTAAGGTATTTGTGAAATTTATTCAATTATGTTTCAGTCCCTGTCCACAGGAGGAAGATGTTATCTATGTATCTCCACCACCTCAAAACATGTTGAAAGTGGTGGGATACATAGACGAAATCTATATATATATATATATATATCTACAGGGACGTGCACAGACATTTTGAAGGGCAGGGGCTTAAATAAAAAAAAAAAGGGCACTTGTCACGTGACGTAACAGACGTGCGTCACGCACGTCCGCTACCCAGGCAGCCCCTGCGCTAGCCTTAAAGGACCCTGTCACCCTAACCCTGCACTGGTGAAAGGGTAGACTGTTGAATCAATTGTATCTGTGAATAAATTGCGCTGCCGCCGGCAGGATGGACCACATACCTCTTACATCCAGTGACAGACCTTCTCTTTCCTCCTCTCCTCCGTTAGACCGCCATGGCAAATTCTTTCAACCACATCTTGTCTCTACAGAGTTTATAATACAGACACGTTAGATTTCTCAATGTTTCCATCCCCCTCCCCATCCTGCTGCCACTCCCAATACTGTGCCCCTGGAGCTCCCCAATGTCCCAGGTACTATACTGCTGAAAAATACTGACCCCAATAGACATATTTGGGGTCATTTATCAAAGTGGTGTAAAAGAGAAGTGGATTTCCATAAAAGCTGTTAAAAATGAAAGGTGGAATCTGATTGGCTGCTATGGGCGACTAAGCCAGTTCTACTTTACACCAGTTTGATAAATTACCCCAAATGTCCCTATAGTGTCCACAGCAGCTATAATGTCCCCTAGAGTGCCCCCAGTAATAATAACACCCTATATTGTGCTCCAGGCAATAATCCCTGTATAGTGTCCCCAAAAATAATAGAATTGCCCCTACAGTGCCTCCCCAATAGCAACGCCCCAATATAGTAATTTCTCCCACACTGCCCCCATAGTAATCCCCCATAGTAATTTGCCCCCACAAAGTAATTTACCCCACACTGCCCCACACAGTGATTGCCCCCAAACAGTAATTTGTCCCCACACTGCCCCCACAAAGTAATTTGCCCCACATAGTAATTTGTCCCCACACTGACCCCACATAGTAATTTGTCCCCACACTGCCCCCACAAAGTAATTTGCCCCACATAGTAATTTGTCCCCACACTGACCCCACATAGTAATTTGGCCCCACACTGACCCCACATAGTAATTTGTCCCCACACTGCCCCCACAAAGTAATTTGTCCCACACTGCCCCCACAAAGTAATTTGTCCCCACACTGCCCTCACATAGTAATTTGTCCCCACACTGACCCCACATAGTAATTTGTCCCACACTGCCCCTACAAAGTAATTTGCCCCACATAGTAATTTGTCCCCACACTGACCCCACATAGTAATTTGTCCCCACACTGCCCCCACATAGTAATTTGTCCCCACACTGCCCCCACATAGTAATTTATCCCCACACTGACCCCACATAGTAATTTGTCCCCACACTGCCCCCACATAGTAATTTGTCCCCACACTGCCCCCACATAGTAATTTATCCCCACACTGCCCCCACATAGTAATTTGTCTCCACACTGCCCCCACATAGTCACTGCCCCACATGTAATTTGCCCCCACATAGTAATTTGTCCCACACTGCCCCACATAGTAATTTGTCCCCACACTGCCCCCACATAGTAATTTGTCCCCACACTGCTCCCACATAGTAATTTGTCCCACACTGCTCCCACATAGTAATTTATCCCACACTGCCCCACATAGTAATTTGTCCCCACACTGCCCCCACATAGTAATTTGTCCCCACACTGCCCCCACATAGTAATTTTCCCCTACATAGTAATTTGTCCCACACTGCCCCCACATAGTAATTTGTCCCCACACTGCCCCACATAGTAATTTGTCCCCACACTGCTCCCACATAGTAATTTGTCCCACACTGCCCCCACATAGTAATTTGTCCCCACACTGCCCCCACATAGTAATTTATCCCCACACTGCCCCCACATAGTAATTTGTCCCCACACTGCTCCACATAGTAATTTGTCCCACACTGCTCCCACATAGTAATTTGTCCCCACACTGCCCCCACATAGTAATTTATCCCACACTGCCCCCACATAGTAATTTGTCCCCACACTGCCCCACATAGTAATTTGTCCCACACTGCCCCCACATAAGTAATTTGTCCCCCCACATAGTAATTTGTCCCCACACTGCCCCCACATAGTAATTTGTCCCCACACTGCTCCCACATAGTAATTTGTCCCCACACTGCTCCCACATAGTAATTTGTCCCCACACTGCCCCCACATAGTAATTTGTCCCCACACTGCCCCACATAGTAATTTGTCCCCACACTGCCTCCACATAGTAATTTGTCCCCACACTGCCCCACATAGTGAATTTATCCCACACTGCCCCACATAGTAATTTGTCCCCACACTGCCCCCACATAGTAATTTATCCCCACACTGCCCCCACATAGTAATTTATCCCCACACTGCCCCCTACATAGTAATTTGTCCCCACACTGCCCCCACATAGTAATTTGTCCCCACACTGCTCCCACATAGTAATTTGTCCCCACACTGCCCCCACATAGTAATTTATCCCCACACTGCTCCCACATAGTAATTTGTCCCCACACTGCCCCACATAGTAATTTGTCCCCACACTGCCCCCACATAGTAATTTGTCCCCACACTGCCCCCATAGTAATTTGTCCCCACACTGCCCCCACATAGTAATTTGTCCCCACACTGCTCTCACATAGTAATTTGTCCCCACACTGCTCTACATAGTAATTTGTCCCCACTGCCCCACATAGTAATTTGTCCCCACACTGCCCTCTACATAGTAATTTGTCCCACACTGCCCCCACATAGTAATTTTTCCCACACTGCCCCACAAGTAATTTTCCCCACATAGTCATTTGTCCCCACACTGCCCCCACATAATAATTTGTCCCCACACTGCCCCCACATAGTAATTTATCCCCACACTGCCCCCACATAATAATTTGTCCCCACACTGCCCCCACATAATAATTTGTCCCCACACTGCCCCCACATAGTAATTTATCCCCACACTGCCCCCACATAGTAATTTATCCCCACACTGCCCCCACATAATAATTTGTCCCCACACTGCCCCCACATAGTAATTTATCCCCACACTGCCCCCACATAATAATTTGTCCCCACACTGCCCCCACATAGTAATTTATCCCCACACTGCCCCCACATAGTAATTTGTCCCCACACTGCCCCCACATAGTAATTTGTCCCCACACTGCCCCCACATAGTAAGTCGCCCACACACAGTAGTTTCCCCCACATTTCTGGGCCTGGCACTGGCAGCCCTGCAGCACATCTTGAATCCCCCCATGGTACATTTCTCCCCCTACCGGACAACCCCCTCCATGATGGCACAGTGACAGACTGACAGCAGTGGCACTCACTCGAGCACCACACAAGCTCACTCACCGGTGATGAGCACCACTAGTAGATGCACGCAGTCACAGTGTCTGAACTTGAATTCAGCTCAGCTCCAGACTCCCGCGCGCCACCCCCACGTGACTACTACTGAGACACTTGACTGCAGCTCTGAATAGTGCTGCATGCATGCGCCGCACGGGCCCGGCCGACACACGCCCGCCACCTGACAATTGCGAAAGTGGGGAAAAAAGGCAGCCGCTTGATCCGCCTAGCGCCGCAAACCCCGGAAAAAAAAAAAGAAGGGCATTAAAGGGGCAAAGACAGAAAGGGGCAGGGGCTCAAGCCCCCTTTGAGCCCTATGTGTGCACGTCCATGTATATATATATATATATATATATATATATGTGTTGCTGGTCCCAGGAATCTTGTCAATTACTGAGTGGTGGAAGGAGGTGGACCAATTTAAAGATCTGGGAAGTTCCTGTTTCCTGTCCGGATGGGGGAGGATCTCTCACAGGTGCTGTCATGGGCTCATGGAAAACATATTATCGGTAAGAGTAATTGAAGTATTTCAGAATTTTGTCTCTTCCTTCAACCCCTTCAGGACCCTGCCATTTTTCACTTTTTTGACCCCGCCTAATTTTACAAATCTGACGTGTTCATTTATGTGGTAATAACTTTGGGATGCTTTTACTTATCTAAGCCATTCTGAGATTTTCTCATGACATATCATACTTGATGGTGGTAAATTTGAATCGATACGTTTTACCTTTATTAAGAAAAAATTTTACATTTTGAGAAATTAGCAATTTTCTAAATTTGAATTTCTCTGCTTTTAAGACAGTGCTACCTTACAAAATCAACATTCCCCAGTTTGCATTGTTTTGTAAATGTCATTTTATTTTTTAGGATATTGGAAGGCTTAGGATTTTAGCAGCAATTTTTCAAATTTTCAAGAACATTTTTAAAACCTACATTTTTAAGGACCATTTCACTTTTGAAGTCACTTTTTGGGGCCTAGATAATAGAAACCATCCATAAATGACCCATTTTAGAAACTACAACCCTCAAATTATTCAAAACTCATTTGACAAAATGTAACCCTTTAGGTGTTCCACAAAAATTAAAGGAAAATAGATGTTAAATTTTACTCTTTGACATGTTTTTAATTTGAATACATATTTCCCTCTAACCCTTAAAGGTTTAACAGTAAAACCGAGATTCTGCAGTTCACAGAAACAACTTATACGTGGTCGCAAACTGCTGTTTGGGTGCACCGCTCAGAAAAGGAGCGTTCTATGCTCTATGCTTGTGGAGGCAGGTTTTGATGGAATGGTGGAGGTACCCCTAGACTGGAGACCCCCAAAAAAAGTTACCCCATTTTGGATACTACACACCTCAATTAATTTATGGAGGGGTGTACTGAGTGCTTTAAGCCCACACGTGCCATCTGTGAAGATGAAAAATGTAATTTCTTCCAATAAAATGTGTATGCCATTGTTAAAAGCAGGCCCTCTTATTATGCTGTGCGTCCTAGTTTTAGAAACATCCCATATGTGGCCCTAATCTTTTGTCTGGACATGCAATTGGTCTAAGGACTAAAAGCAGCGGGTGCATTTGAGGCCCAATATGGTGATTTATGCATCTTGTGCTGACAACTGTAGAGGGTCTGCAGTGAAATAAAGGGAACCCCCCAAAAAGTGACCCCATTTTGGAAACTACACCCTGTATGGATGTGGTGAGCATTTACAATCCACGGGTGTTTTGCAAAAATGAATACACAGCAGATGGTGCATAGTAGATTTACACTGAAACATATGTTGTGCGACATTTGTTGTAATAGTAAATGTTGTCGCACTGCGATATACTGTGACGCAGCAGTCTCACAAAAATCCATCTTGGATGGTTGCTGTATAGGCATAGCCTCATTGACTAACCCTTTCGGGAGGGGTGTTCATTTTCTATTTGAGTGTTTCTTTTACGGATATCTTGATTTAAAAGTTAAATTTTAATTAGCCCCTGTTTTCTTTTGTCATTGGATTCATGTAGGGTGGTGCACCAATATTGTGGAGAGGCAAAAAAATGGTATTTAAATATTCAGAATTTACCATCAAAATAGCTTTTTTTTTTTTTTGCAGTGTTTCTTCTTGCCCACCAGATGGCACCGGTGTGCTGTTTTTAAGACTACAATAATTCTTTTCACTTTGCTTTAGTGTACAGTCTTCACACAAGATGTTATTTCCAAAACAGAACATGTCATGAATGTTTTGTTGGCTGTGTGCAATATAGCTATGCCACAATGTGCAGCACTTTTGCAATGCCAAAGGGGGAGATTTATCAAAACAAAGGAAAACTGTAATAGTTATTCATAGCAACCAATCACATTAATAATCCTTTCATTTTCCAAAGAAGCTCGGTTGCTATGGGCGACTCAAGCCATTTTTCCCTAGCATCAGTTTTGATAAATCTTCCCCTTTGTGTCTAGGACTGTTCTGAAGCCAAACCTAAGCTATTGCCTGGAGGAGGGGGCTCTTGTCTTAGTTCTGGCACATAGTGTAGGGTCGCAAGTTGAAACCTGTAAAAAGTGGAGGAGAATTTTTGGTGCAGAAATACATTAAACTGATGTGAATGACATTTAGTAAGACCCTATTTACATGCCTCCTAACTTCTGAAAAGTCCAAGGAGGGACAACAGCATTGCACCTAAGCAAATTGTTTTTCACACTAAGTCATGCCTCTAATGCCTCATTCACACGTCAGTGTTTCCCGGACATGTGCTGTATGTGTTCTCTTTGGACAGCACACGTCCCCTTTCATTTGAATGTGTGTATTCACACATCAGTGTTTTAGCACGGTCCGTGGGTCCGTGTTGTCTGCACGGATGCATGCCCTATCTTGTCCATGTTCCCGGATCCCTCACGCCCATTATAGTCAATGAGTCCGTGAAAAAAACGGATGTCATCCGTGTTTTACGGACCATTAAAAAGAGATGGTTTCAAAATTATTTTCCAGCTGCTCAGTGTCAGTGAAAAATGGATGGCGCACGGTCAGCAAAAAACTGACCCACGGATCAGTCACAGGGAGGAAACACGGTTTGAACACTGTCCGTGTTACCACTGATCCAAAACTGACACTGACAATGAGGCATAACACTGTCCAGTGCCTATCCATACCCACCCAATCTTGTCCAATCCCCTTGTTCAGTGCCCCACCCAGTAATTATGCCCCATGGTGCCCCCACACAGTAGTTATTCCCCTTATTGACCCCTTCTCCCCCGCAGTACTACTGCCCCTGTAGTGTTGTTAACAACAAGGTAATACTCACCTAGCCCAGTTTACCTGATGAATGGATCTCACCAGCAGCCAATGCAATGCAGGGATGTCATCACACCTGTTGAGCTGGGTAGAAGAGAGCACAGGCTGATTCCTCGGCCAAGGGATGATCCTCGACTTGTGCTGTGCTGTGGCAGAGAACACTGGCTGGTAGATGGTGAAAGGGGTGAAATTTGGGCTAGAACATATTATTTCTGTTATATTCAAGCCAGTGTCAGACTGGGATGCCTAAGACCCACCAGTAAAATTTATTTTGGGGGCCAACCATCTGGATACATTCAAATACTACCTGCTCACCAACAGCAAGATGCTACCAGATGATTGAATATGGGGGTCCCAGCAGCACCTTTGAGAAGGTAGGTCCTGGGGAGAAGAGGACACTGGCAGCTTTCCTCTATACCTAGAAGTCATCTCAGCTCTGATCGTGTCTATAATAATACACTGGGGAGTTTCTTGAACCACTTCAGAACCGCCCATTAACTATAAACGTCCTATGGGCGGTCGTTTATCTCTGAATGGAATTTCTGGAACGTCCATTTAGAGATGGCAGCTGCCAAGCGGGGGCCCGCTGTCAGTGACAGCAGGGCAACCCAGAGAGAATGCAGGGACCATTCCTGGGTGTCCTTGCCTTCTTGATCGTTCTACACACAGTGCTCAGTGAGCACTGTGTATACAGATCAGGAAGCGCTTTGCACTTCCTGTCCCGGCCCGATGGTCGGGACATTCTAAAATGCTTTATTATGTAAAACTGAAACAAACAAAGTAGACATATTTGATATCATTGCGTCCGTAACAACCTGCTCTATAAAAATAACACATGATCTACCCTGTCAGATGAATGTTGTAAAAAATAAAACAGCCATTTTTTTGTTACCTTGCCTAACAAAAAACATAATATAGAGCAATTAAAAAATCATGTGTACGCCAAAATAGTACCAACAAAACTGGCACCGTATCCCCTAGTTTCCAAAATGGGATCACTTTTTGGGAGTTTCTACTGTAAGGGGGGCTTCTAATGGGACATGGCATCTAAACACCAGTTCAGCAAAATCTGCCTTTCAAAAACCATATGGCGCTCCATTTCGTCTGCGCCCTGCCGTGTTACATCAGTTTTCGACCACATGTGAGGTGTTTATGTAAACAGCAGAATCAGGGTAATAAATATAAAGTTTTGTATGGCTGTTAACCCCCGATATGTTAAAGAAATAAATTGATTAAAATGGAAAATCTGCCAAAAAAAGTGAAATTTAGACCTAAAGGGTTAACAAAGTTTGTAAAATCAGTTTTGAGTAACTTGTGGGATGTAGTTTCTACAATGGGGTCACTTATGGGGGGAATCCACTATGGTAAGCCCCACAAAGTGACTTCAGAACTGAACTGGTCCTTAAAAAAGTTGACTTTGGAAATTTTCTTAAAAATTTTAAAAATTGTTTAAAAAATTCTAAACCTTATAACGTCAAAAACGTAACAATCGCAAAGACAGGTGCACTCTGCGGTAATACTAAACCCTCACACTGATGTTAAAATTGAGAGGTTAGTTCGACATATGCTACTGGGAGGACATGTCTTAAGCAACGCACCAAGGTCTCTCAAGTAGCCCGAGGCCCTACCACTCACCTACCTGTGCCATATGGGCGATACCAGGGGCCAGTGGGCGAATTACGGGAGGATAAGGCCTGACTAACAAACAGCTTCCCAGTAACCTCCAGCATGTAACCATGCCTGCAATGGGAGGTGGGAAGTGCCTGTGAGCCCCAACCGAGACTGGCTGATATGGCCCAGGGCCTACCAGGTGCACCTGAATGTAGCCTGTAGATGAAAAACAGGCACATTTAAATTGGAGTTTATACACCTCCAAACATAAGAATATACAAACCATTAGAAAACATTCTAACGTCCTAAAAAAATAAAATTACATTACCAAAATGATGCCCACATAAAGTAGATATATTGGGAATGTTAATTAATAAATATTTTATGAGGCATCACTATCTGTCTTAAAAGCAGAGAGATTCAAATGTAGAAAACAGTGATTTCTTTCAAATTCTCGTTAACTTTTGGACTTTTTTTTATAAATAAAGGTAAAACATATTGACTCAAATTTTCCATTAACATGACTTACATTGTGTCACGAGAAAACAATCTCTAAATGGATTGGATAAGTAAAAACGTTCCAAAGTTATTACCACATAAAGTGACACATGTCAGATTTGCAAAATTAGGCCTGGTCAGGAAGGGGGTAAATGGCCTGGTCTGGAAGTGGTTAATAATCTATCAAGTTTTTTATATGAACATAGGCTGGTTGAGGTGCTGTATATGGAATATATGTATGTAACGCAGTAAGTCTACTGTGTTGTGTGCCACTTGTGCAGGGAGTGCGAGACTAGGGGCCTACCTTGCTCAGGGGCCCACCGGGGGATTCACCTGTACCCCTGTGTGCCAGTCTGAGCCTTTTCAAGCAGATTTATGTCAATCATTGTATAGCAAATCAGATTTTTACTACATTTTTATTTGTGTTTTAACTTTTATAAGGGGCTTTCACACAGGTTTTTAGTGGCGTGTATTTTGGTGCATTTTTGGCAGCACAAAAAACAGCTCTAAATGTTAGCTAAAGGTCTATGAAATATATGAAACACACAAACTTTTTTTTAACTATTGCCATTATTGTTAAATTCTTTTTTTCTTTGTTTTTCTGGCTTTTAAAAAAAATGCAGCATACTGTAACTCTTGGCATTATTACTCCCCCATTATAGGGGTAAAAATGGCATTAAGAAAATATTAGTTGTAAGACATGGAGGGGGAGATTTTTCTAAACTGGCTTAGTTTCCCATATCAATTAATCAGATTCCACCTTTCATTTTTCAGAGCTTCTTTGGAAAATGAAAAGTGGAAATCTGGTTGGTTGCAACTACGCCAGTTTTACTTTACACCATATTTAATAAATCTCCCCCACTATGTGCAAAAAAAAGCCCCAAAAAAATCAACAAAAAATGCAGGCTCAAAAAACTGCCAATTTATTTTTTGTTTGTTTCTGGTAACAAATAAAATGCCAGAGCCAAATTCATGTGTGTAAGGACCCTGACACAGGCTGCCATATTAGTAGGACTACTGAACAGACAGTAATGGGGTCCTTTTCTAGGTCCCCAGGGCAGGCTATAGACAAGTCCTTCAGCTTCTAAAGTCCATAGATAAAAAAAAAATCCAGCTCACCATATATCAATTATCCTTCGTGCACAGAACAAACCAGGTAAGTTCTCCAGACGTAAACAGTAGAAAAAGAGTTCAAGCACATGTAATTACTTTTGTTGCTTTGTCTTTATTTTTAGTGACAAGTTACATCATGTGGACACCACCTTGCACCTCCGCACAATTGACGAGTTTTGAACTATAGCGTTCTTAGTCTTAACCGTATGGACTGCCGAACCATCCGGTTTAAAAAGGACCTTTCATGGGTCTAAACGTTGTAAGATAACTATCTGGACATGTGGAGCGGCTGTGGCCCCCCGTTACCTTCTCCCGCGCTGTATGGTAATTGCTACTATCGGTAAACCAGGGAGTAGTCTGCCCTGTTTCTCCCTGGGCGTTCCTTCTCCCTGGCTGAAGCGCTGGCCAATCGCAGCGCAGAGCTCACAGCCCTGGTTTACCGATAGTAGCAATTACCATACAGTGTGGAAGAAAGTAACCGGGGCCACAGCGGGCGAATGGAGCAGCGCCCAGGGATAATAGTAAGTGCAGGGACATTCCTGGGCGCCGCTCTACATGTCCAGATAGTTATCTTGCAACGTTCGGACCCATGAAAGGTCCTCTTTAAGTAGATCCCCTCCTCAAACCAACATTAGAGGCAAGGCAATCCACACTCTGTCCTGTGCTACACCTGTCATCTACATATAACAACACATTAAAAATACATATAAATCTCACTGAGTATAAAATATAAAAACAAAATACAAGGGCTCTGTTTAACAACATAGGCCAATTCAGTCACAAGATATATTGTGGGTCGAAACTCTGACATTATATATTATTTGCCCAAGAAAAATTTGCCCTTCAGCATCTGATCGAGTCACTGGAACAACCTTATGATTGTCATGGTCATGGGCTGCAGCAATGAAAGAGTTAAAGAGCATCTGTCAACATGATCAACCCTATTAAACCAGACATATTACCTGGTAGAGTTGATCATGCTGAGTAACATGATATATTTTACGCAGGTTGAAAATTACTGTTGTCTCTCCTGTTAGAGGAGCTGTTAAATGAAAGGATCCCACCCTTTTCATCATCATAAAACCATCACCTTAGATTAAAGGCTTTATAAAAATTAATGACATGACATTCCCATTGTCTGGATGTAGACATAATGCAATTTCTAACCCTATTAACTTCAAAGTGAGCAGGAAAATACTATTTACTTAGCGCTATCTATGGGCCCTGCGGTAGAAATGATTATATCCTACAGCCCGACGCCAACAATTGTCTCTGTAGCGAAACCACCATTACCCACTTATTCCCTGCTGATCACATAGACGCATTCATTTTGTCCTACACTTTTCAAAAAAGCCAATTTTCTGGTTTGGTTTTCAGCCACAGAGTGTAAACAATAAGGGGCGAATTTATCATTGAGTTGAGTTTTTAGATCAGAGTTGCGGTGCGCACTTGCGCCAAATTTTTTAAAACAGCACTCAGTAATAATACATTGGCGCAAGTGCAATGTGGTTATTATTATTATTATTAAAGCGCCATTCATACATAATACAAACAATTGCACTAAGCATGAACAAGACAAGTTACAAACTGGTACAGAAGGAGAGAGGGCCCTGCCCGCTAGTGCTTACAATCTACTGCATCTATTTCAGTAAAAATATGCCTGGGGGGAGTTGAGACTTTAAAAAAAAAAAAAAAAAAACGCAAAAGCTCCTTCTTTTTAGTGCAAATAACAGATCCCCTCCTACATTTTTTTTGCCAAAAAAAGCGTGTTTTTTCATGTCGTGTTTTTTCTTCAAAAGAAAAAGGTTCAGTACTGTATCTTGATGCTCATCAAAAGAGAAACAATATAAAATATTGTAATCATCGGCGTAGCTATAGGAGGTGCAGAGGTAGCAGTCGCTACCAGGCCCAGGAGCCTAAAGGGGGCCCAAAGACCCTTGTGCCGCATAAGAAGACACACAAAGCACTAAGGGAAGGGGGCCCAAGCTGAACTCTACCACCAGGGCCCATGAGCTGTTAGCTACGCCCTGATTGTAATTTGATACCCTTTAATGGCTAACTAAAATACATGATGGTATAAGGCAAGCATTAGAGACCGAGGTACCTTCTTCAGGCCAGAAATGAAAAAATCTCTAAAGAAACATGGATATACACAGAAGAGAACAGAGAGGTGGAGTGATAAAGAGTCCTTTATTAGTTTACAGATAAGCTGTGTGAAAGTTTGTTGTCTCTGAGTTTAGAGAAGACTCAGATGTTGTAGCAGGCCA
Organism: Bufotes viridis; assembly: GCA_033119425.1. NCBI lineage: Eukaryota > Metazoa > Chordata > Amphibia > Anura > Bufonidae > Bufotes > Bufotes viridis. Next base: position 175,272,231 of record CM065592.1, on the reverse strand, counting down.
TAAAACCTTGAGACAAATTCAGTCCTGTGTTGAGTATGTCAAAGACAGTCATAAATTTGTATTCCCAAACTCGTCTATCCCTTTGGGATTTGATGGTGTTCAATATTTCTTTATTAAGTTTTGAGTAAAAGAAAAAGCACAATACACATAAGCGCAAAAAGTGCGATCACAATATCACAAAAATAACACATCGTTGTGCAAGAAAAAGGCGTACAGGTGGGGTACACACAATACAGGCTGGGTACATAAATTCAGGAGATGTCAGAGACAGTAAGAATTTTCGATAGCTTTGCAATAATATTAAAGCAGAGATACGGGAAGAGGTGTCGCATAATGGCTGGGTAGCCACATGCACGGGCGTAGGAACCGGGGGGGACGGGGGGGACAAATCCCCCCCAGGAAATAATGCGGGGGGGACAGGTATGTAAAAATCCCCCCCAGCGGCAGCACAATGTGTGCGGCGGTTGCGGGGCACAGGGAGATGAACGCTTCCATTGTGGAAGCGTTCATCTCCACAGTTATCTGTATCGCCGTCCCCAGGACAGCGATACAGATGGCTGTGCTGGCGGAGCAGGAGAGGGAGAGGCGCCTCCCTTCCTGCTCCTCTGATAGGCTGCCGGGACTAGGCCTGCAGCCTATCAGATGTTGGTACAGGCGGCGCGATGACGTCATCGCGCCGTCTGTGAGCCGTACAGCGCGGGACACAGGCCGGAAGAGGCCTGCATCGCATCGCTGTGAAGGATGGAGGTAAGTATGTGTCTTGTTTAGTGTGTGTGTGTTTTTTTTTTTTTTTAACTGGACCCACTGGCCCATAAGGGGGGTGGGGGTGGAGAGAGAGATTTTTGGCACTTGGGGGGGGGCGGAAAAATATGTGGGCGTGGCTTGAGGGTGGGCGGGGACACGGGCCCCATAAGTGCTGTCCCCCCCAGATTTTTGGGGCTTCCTACGCCCTTGGCCACATGACCCATTGATTATGTATACATACTCTGGAGCATGCGGATTCAGCAAAAGTAATTTCACAGTGCATATGTTCATTAACAGATTGCACAACCGCAGCTACCTCTGGGGCCCTTTGGTATTTGAAATGACCCTTTAATATCAATACTTGGAGGTCTGTAATGTTATGGCCAGGATCACAAATGTTTGGCAACAGGGAAAGTTGTCTTTTTCTCCTTTACAGTATGAGGGTGAGACCTTAACCTCACTCTGAGTGTCTGCCCTGTTTCCCCCACATAAAGACCCTGAGTGGGACATTTTGTGCACATAATGAGGATGTAGAACATGTGAATGTTCCAGGAATCTTATAGTCCCACTGGGTGTTGGGGATACGTATCCTGTCTGTGGTTAGTATGTGTGGACAGGTTTTGCAGCTCCTCACATTGAAGAGTAAAGTTTCTCTCTGTATATTGGATGGTAGTGAGCTCCTGATCATCAGATTTCTTAAATTTGGAGGTTGTCTGACCTGACAATCCAAGGAGGCCCATCATCTCTAGTGTGAGAACCCTCACCGAAAAAAATATCAAGCTGGGTGGAGAGGATCCTTAAACCACTAGTATGAAGTACCACCAGCTATCTCCATGACACCACTGACGTACTGAAAAAACTATCAAACATAGGTCCCCTCCCTAATGGTGCCATCCTAGCCACTATGGATGTGGAATCATTATATTCTAACATCCCATCTGAGGATGGCCTCACTGCCTGCCGATTTTGAGGCTGCAAATATTACTTCGGAGTCAGTGCTGAAACTTACCAAGTTTATTTTAACACATAACTATTTCCGGTTTGGTGAGGCGATATACTTACAGCGCATGGGAACCACTATGGGCAGTAAAATGGCACCACAGTATGCCAATCTCTTCATAGCAAAACTAGGTGATTTGCTGTCGTCCTGCTCCACAAAACCCTTGGCCTACTTCCGCTACATTGATGACATACTAATTGTCTGGACCAACTCTGAGGAACAGCTACTATGGTTCCACGAGAATTTCAACAACTTTTATCCCACCATAAACCTGACATTGAATTACTGGCATACAGAAATCAACTTTCTGGACACTACCATATTCGAGACAATTTAGTACACACATCCCTATATTCAAAACCCATTAATCGCCCTACATACCTGAGATGGGATAGCTTCCACCCCAAGCACATTAAAAGATCCCTTGTCCTCGTGTCTGCTCCAGCCCAACAGACAGGGATGAACACTTAGGCCACCTTGATTGGACATTTTTAAACCAGGGCTACCATTCTACCACAACTAAGGACCAAATCAACAGAGCCACTAGGATCCCCAGAAACCAACTCCTGGAATATAAACAAAAAGAAGGTAATAACCATGTACCTCTAGTGGTGACTTGTGGGTTGTAAGAAAAAATGCAAGGAAACTACACAACACACTACTCAAAGATGACCGTCTCAGGGGGGGAGCCTGCAGCCCAGCAGACCCCATGGGGATAACTAGCTCTCTTCCACCAACAACAGCCCCGGGCTCCCTCTCTCCAACAGGGTCAAGCCCAGGGCCGGATTAGCGAGACCAGAGCTCTACATCGTGGAGGAAAAGAGGCAACTCAGCATAAACTCCAGCCCGGCAAGGAAGCAAAGATGGCGACTGAACACGCAGTGAGTGACTCGGCATCTATACCACCATCTAGCCCTCCACACCAGAGGCCCCGCGTGACCCATACACTCTTCAATACCATGACCACTGAGCTGGATATGATGGCAGATCCTTTACAGGACTTTCCTACATTATATCAAGCAGCATCAGAGGGTCATAAAGTCCATGCTGTCCGCGCTTCACCGCTCTCTCACATCTCATATGCAACATGTGGCCACCACTATAACAGCCTCCATAGATAACATAGGCTCCAGAGTAGACCACATTGAGAATAAAATGGGAGAACTCACTAGTTCTCACAATGAACTGATCGATGCACAATACTCACTGGAGGATGAGGTGAAAGCCTTAAAACCCAAGATGGCTGACCTGGAGGATAGGATAAGACGTAACAACCTGAAGTTCAAAGGCATCCCAGACTCAGTACATCCAAGATCCTTTGAAAGCGGCTATACCTGATATGGATCCCCACTTTTTTCTCATTGATCGAGCCCACCGGCTTCCAAAGCCGAAGCATATTCCGGAATCCCTGCCCAAAGATGTTATCGCTAGGATTCACTTTTACCATGTTAAAGATGCTCTAGTGCAGTGTTTCCCAACCAGTGTGCCTCCAGCTGTTGCAAAACTACAACTCCCAGCATGCCCGGACAGCCTTTGCAACAGCTGGAGGCACACTGGTTGGGAAACACTGCTCTAGTGTCCACCTCTAGAAAGAATAAGGGGCTACCACATCCTTTTTTAAAAGGTTCAAATATATTCTGATCTTTCCTTGACAGAGATGAAAATCCCTTACAGATGGGGCTTCCTTTTGAAGCTTCCAATACATAGAGGAGGCAAAATCCATGCTCTTAAAAGCCCGGAGGAAGGAGAATCCCTCTTATGTTCCTGGAATATCTTGGATCCTGCATTGCCTCTACAATGTGCCTGGAAGAGCCCGTCACATGTACCACTGGAGTGTACCACTGTGGGTGACTAATTCTATGTTCCAACTAGGGATCTCTACAGCTCATATTAACCAGAGGGAAGGAGCTGTAAGGTTCAAACTGATATAACCCCCTGTAAAAGTTTAGGACCCAGAGGGTACAGGTCCCCGGTTCACCATTTTACACAACAGATGTTGAGAATTACTCATTGTTTTACTGTTCCTATGTTGATGCTGTTTTTCTTCTTTTTTTTGGTCTCCGACTTCTTGAGCCTCTCAATCCAGACATACTTAATGGTCCCCATGGCATACTAAATGCATATTCTCCCCATAAAATATCATGGTGGTTAAGGTGATGTCTATCAAAGCCAGAGGCCTAAACTCCCCATATAAGAGAGCCTTGCTGTGGAGGGATCCTCGAGCAGCCCATGCTGATATTGTGTGTGTACAATAGACACACATTTTGTTAAAAATAAACATCCCATTCTCTCCCATCGAGGCTTCTCCCAAATATTCCTGGCCAACTCTGAGAAAAAAAAGAGCTGGAGTGGCTCTTGCTGTAAAAGATACCCTGCAAATGCAGATAGAGAATGTGTTGGTGGATGATGGAGGTGGGTACCTTGTCCTAGTGTGCACTGTGGAGTCAACTGCCCTGACCATAGCAAATATTTATGCTCCGATATCCCAGATTTGTTCTTTAAATAAACTACTAAACTGAATTTAAAAAATCCAAAAAGGGTCCTTGTTTAGTTTGTGGGGATTTCAACATTATCCCCGATAAAGATCTTGACTCCACAGGGAGTGGCAGGGTATCTCCTCCAACTTTGGGAAGGTTGTTGGGGGGATAAACATCTGTATGACACTTTTCGATGTTTAAATGTTTCCTCTCCTCGCCACAAGTCATTTTCCCGCATTGTCCTAGCTATTGCTGAACCTTGCTCCCAATGGTGAGTTCTTTCACAATAGGGACATCCGCGTGGTCAGCCCATGCACCAATATTTTGCACTTTCTCTGTGTCCTCAAAGCCTCCTCCCCATAGATTTTGGAGAAACAATATGTACATGCCAAGACATCCCCGATACAAAGATCATATTGACTCACAAATATCCGATTACTTCTCCTTCAACAACACTGATAACATAGACCCCTTTCTTCTGTGGCATGCCCATAAGGCCACTATAAGATGAGTTCTTCTCAAACAAAATTGTGATTTTATAGGGTGGAGGGCACTCAGATGTCTGGGTATATAGGTATGGATTGGTACGGATTGTATATAAAAAAAGTAATTTATTAAGATCAGTATAAAATATACCATAAAAGGTTAATATAAAATGTACCACAAATGGTATTCAGGTATCTAATAATATGTACTAATACAGGTGACCAGTCTGTATAGGACGTGCCTGATATCTACGTCAGTGACCACAGTGTATTCAGAAGGTGTTGACGTAGATATCCAAGATATCCAATTGGAAATAGAATCAATTATAGAAGTAAAATCAAATCAAACAGCTCATCCTATTGTGGGCATTGATATCCCTTTTTATGTTTGAATATAGTCAGGCGAGCCTTATATTAAATCTGGATTTTACTTGTATAATTAATTCTATTTCCAATTGGATATCTTGGATATCTACGTCAACACCTTCTGAATACATTGTGGTCACTGACGTAGATATCAGGCACGTACTATACAGACTGATCACCTGTATTAGTACATATTATTAGATACCTGAATACCATTTGTGGTACATTTTATATTAACCTTTTATGGTATATTTTATACTGATCTTAATAAATTACTTTTTTTATATACCCAGACATCTGAGTGCCCTTCACCCTATAAAATCACATTTTTAATCTACTACTTTGGCAGTAGGTGCTGCCAACTGGAGAGAGCACCTATCCGTGAATTGTTAACAGTAGAGCCTTTGTATTTTCTTCTTCTCAAAGTTCCCACTTTAAACGATGTAAGGAGGCCAAACTGACATTGCCAAAGTAGAAGACCAGATTCGTAAAACGCCCTCCCATACTCTGCATAAAACCTTGATGTCTCTTCGCTATGAGGTTCACTCTGTTTTACAAATGGATTATGGCCGTCACTTAACTTCCCTCCGTATGTCCTATTACAACTCATATAATAAACCGAGCAAACTAATGGCCAAAAAGGTTAAACCCTTATTGCAAAAATCTAATGTGCCCTATATGCAAGCCCTGGAGTATCAAAACTAATACATCCTACTGATATAGCAGAAACCTTTAGTGAGTATTATGCCAAATTATACAACCTGGGGTCGGACCCCTCAGTTCTTCTACCTTCACATGAAAACATAGCATTCTTCTTGGACAGTATTAATCTCCGATCTCTAACCGAAGACCAGATTATAACCTGAATTTCCCCATTTCTAACAGAGAAGTAATCTCAGCTATAAAATCCCTCAACCCCTTAAGGACACATGACGTACCGGTACGTCATTGTGTCCTGGTACTTAAGGACACATGACGTACCGGTACGTCATGTGTACTACCAATCACCACTGCTCGGTCGGTGGTGATCGGAACAAGGTACCTGCTGAAATTATTCAGCAGGTAACTTGTTACAATGCCGAGGGGGGTCCTGCTCTGTTCTGGCAGTGGGTGATGGTTACCATGGCAACATGACGCCTTCACAGGCGTCCTGCTTGCCATGGTAATGGTAAGTCTGATCTGACTTCTGTTAAAGGCGTTACTTCTGCTAAATTCTGAAATTTTTGCTCCATTTCCCATTAACTCTTGTGAAACACCTAAAGGGTTAACGACGTTTGTAAAATCAGTTTTGAATACCTTGAGGGGTGTAGTTTCTAGAATGGGGTCATTTTTGGGTGGTTTATATTATGTAAGCCTTACAAAATGACTTCAGACCTGAACTCCCTACAAAGTGTTTTTTTTAAAAATTTCTGAAAAATTTCAAGATTTGCTTCTAAACGTCTAAGCCTTGTAACGTCCCCAAAAAATAAAATGGCATTCCCAAAATGATCCATACATGAAGTAGACATATGGGGAATGTAAATTAATTACTTTTTGTTGGCGGTATTACTATGTATTATAGAAGTAGAGAAATTTAAACTTGGAAAATTGCTAATTTTTCCAATTTTTTTTTACATTTTGTATTTTTTTTATAAATAAAAAAGAATTTTTATTTTTACTCCATTTTACCAATGTCATGAAGTACAATATGTGATGAAAAACAATCTAAGAATGGCCTGGATAAGTAAAAGTGTTTTAAAGTTATTCGCACATAAAGTGACACTGGTCAGACTTCCGGTTCCGGCGCCAACATGACTGGTTGCATGTGCTGAGAGTTCCGCACTCATCAGCTCCACAAACCTCTGCTTCCCAGAAAACTGACTGCCGGAGACACTGGTACGGTCAGAAAACCCTTACCAGAACTAAAGACCCTGGTTTATGGATCGGTTCCTAATTAATATGGGGAGCAGACCCAAGAAGAACGAAGACGAGCAAGGCGCCATCGGAAGCCAATATGGTGCCGCAATCAGGAGAAGAAGAAGCTTCGTGCTCCCCACAGATGGTGGACACAGAACAGACAGTCCCGGAAGAGGTATTGGACCAACCAGGCATTGATTACAAACATTTTGCCTTAGAAGTGACGACGAGAATCTTGCCTGATCTCCAGGACGCCCTGTCGACTACAGTGATGCAGTCCTTCTTGGAGCTAAAGTCGGAGGTGGCACAGCAGGAAGTGGAATCCGATAATGCCGCCATGCAAACCTGCTTGATGACCACACAGTCGGAGAATAAAAAGTTGTGGAAGAAGGTACAAGACTTGGAAAATAGATCCAGGAGAAGTAACCTCCGGATAGTAGGACTCTCAGGCGATACCGGCCAAATTGCGAGACAGAATTGCCGCAGGTATTGGGTCTCCACGGCCACTGCAAAGCGGAAAGGGCTCATAGAGTGGGCCCGGCGCTTATCTCTACCAACAATAGGTCTCAGCCATACCAAAACCGCAAAAAACGCTCGCGCCAGGTGATAGTAAAATATCTAGATTATTCGAATAAAGGCGCTATACTACAGGCGTACAAGCAAAAAGAGGGTCCCATCATTGTTAGAGGACATAAGGTCCTCCTCTTTAGTGACTTTCTGGCCGAAGTTACCAAGCGCAGGCGAGCATTTGCACCAGCGTTATACAAGAAGCACACTCACTTTACTTTGTTATTTCCCGCCACCCTGCACATTTTTAATCCTGATGGCACCACATTGACCTTCACTGACCCTAAAGAAGCAGCGGGGATCTTACTGTCATCACACCGAAACTGTAGTCATCTACCTGCAATAACCTGTAAAGGAGAAGAGGATATGGAGAAACTACCACCCAGGCCGCAGCGTCAGAAAGGTACCAGAGGAGTCGACAGGAAAGACAAGATGGCGTCACACCAAGGCCCCGATGGAGCAATCAGAGAGCTCCAGGAGGACAGTTGGCTGTAAGACCGATGTAGGGACAGGAGGTACCGTTATTGCTACAGAATGCGATTTCCTGAGCCAAGAATGACTTACATGACACCCGCACCGCGTAAGGCGGACTGGCCTCATGAGTCGTGTTGTGGGATACATGCCTGGAAGATGATAGACAATATACTCAACATATTAGGGGTTAACATGAATATGTGATAGCCAGCGCTCAGGGAAGATGAAACATATGTGGGTGGGGGAAGCATACGGGTCGGGGGCAGACGGGAAAAAGGCGGGGGTCATCACCTTGCTACGCAGGGGTCTACCATTTTCAGTAGTCAGCCATGACCATGATAAGGAAGGAAGAATATCTCACTTGCACTTAATGTCACCTACTGGGGACCTTAGTATATATAATATATATGGCCTGAATGAACCAAAGGAGGAATTTTTTGTAGATCTGGGAAAGAGGGTATCAGGGGACCCCGTTGAGACGAGGATTGTGGGTGGTGATCTAAATGCAGTCCTTAATCATCTGGAGGATAGACAGAGAAACGTATCTGGGGTAGATCATCAGAAGGTTCCAGATAATAGATTGATCAATTTTTTGTCTGATACCGACATGATAGATACATGGAGAATGGCCCACCCAGAAGAGAGGGAGTTCACACATTTCTCACGTGCACACAAATCCTGGTCCAGATTGGATTATATCCTTATCAATAGGGGAAGTATGGGGCGCTTTAGTGATCCCAACATCGAGGAGATGGTGGTTTCCGATCACTAACCGGTCTCGGGGAACCTCCACTTGAAAATTCCAAATGGTACGAACTTTATATGGAGGTTCCCTGCAAATTTGATGGATAATGAGGAATTCTGAGATCTGTTGAGAGGGTGGTGGTTGGAATACCAACAGGATAATGTGGAGACAACAGAACCTCAGTTGCTATGGGATGCAGGGAAAGCGGTGATAAGAGGGAAAATTATGGCTTATATGTACTCGAAAAAAAAGAAACGAAAAATAAACTTGCGTTATATTGCACGGAATTGCGATCTAACCCTTCACCTCCCCTACAGAAAGCCTGGCAGAGAGCCAAAGAGGCCTATGAGACGTGGCTTCTAAAGTGGGAACAACTAGCTCAGAAGCATTTGGAGGCACATCTCTTCAGGTTTGGGAATAAAGTGGGAAGGCTTCTAGCTAGATTGGCAAAAGGCCAGAAACCTCTAAACAACATCCTAGCCCTTAAGAATAAAAAGGGGATAGTTCACCACCAACCGAGGGAAATTAATAAAATATTAGAGGATTTTTATATGTCATTATACTCAGCCACCCCACGTTCAGTGGAAGCCATGAACAAATGGCTACGCGATGTAAAACTACCGGTTTTATCGGATCTAGACAGAGATACCTTGAATGCCCCAATAACAAGAGATGAGGTGGCAGCCACCATCAAGAATCTCAGTCTGGGGAAAGCCCCAGGCCCAGACGGGTATTCGGGTGAGTTTTACCGCATTCTGTCGCCAGAAATCTCCCCTCTACTTTCCCAGATTTACACGGGTTACTTACAGGGCAAGGATATCCCAGGTCAGAAAAAAACTGCCCATATAAAAGTGCTACCGAAGCTGGGGAGAGATCCGGTACTAGCATCGTCTTACCGGCCGATCTCCCTGATAAATGTTGATTTAAAAATTGTATCCAAAATAATGGCGGACAGGCTGGCACTTATACTTCCGCAGCTAATTTCTCACAATCAAATGGGCTTGGTACAGGGGTGAGCGGTTGTCTCGAACATACGTAAGGTCTTGTTGGTGTTGGACAAGGTGAAGGTTCACCTGGGTATCCATCCATCTCCAGCCCTAGTCGCGATTGACACCAAAAAAGCGTTTAATAATGTTGACTGGGGATGGATGGATGCCGTACTGTCTCTCATGGGATTCCAGGGACCTTTCTTGCAGTATGTGCGGGCCTTATATACCTCGCCAATGGCCAGGATTCACACTCCTGGCTTCTTATTGGCACCGTTTGGGCTAAGGAAAGGCACTAGGCAGGGATGCCCGCTTTCGCCCCTCCTGTTTCGCCCCTCCAATTTAGCACTAGAACCTTTATCCCGCAAACTCTCTTTGAAGTCAAGGGCTTCCACATAGGCAAAATGACATTTAACCACGCTCTGTTTGCGGACGATTTATTACTCTTTCTCGAGGACCCGCACACAGACTTGAAAGTTAACGCCAGTAAATCTGAAATACTATTTTTAAAGAATACCCACCCTAGGCATAACATTCATAACTTGGGGGTACCGATACAGGTAGCACGTAGATCAATAAAATATTTGGGCATTCATATTGGACGGTCCCCCGAGTCTATCTATCAACTTAATTATCCGCCACTGATTAAAAAGATTATAGCCGAGTTGGACAGGTGGACGAACTTACCGTTATCACTGGGGGGACTGGTTCACCTACTGAAAATGATGAGCGTCTCAAAACCTCTCTATCCAATGCAGAATATTCCCCTACTACTTAAACACTCTGATTTCAACACCTTAGAAAGGGCTTTTCGCAGGTTCATTTGGGCTGGGAAAAGACCCCGGATATCAATGTCCAAATTGCAGCTCCCTAGATCTAGTGGGGGTTTAGCTGTACCTGACATCAGGAGCTACAATATAGCTAGCCTCCTTAGACACTGCAAGGATTGGATGTTCAACTCCAGTCACTATACGAACAGGAAACTAGAGGCTCAATTAGTAAGTCCTTGGGATCTGAGAGCGTTACTACATACTAAATTCTCGGCCATTCCGAAAGAAATCCGTTCTAGTCTGATTGTAAGAGATACGGTCTCAGCATGGAAAGCCGCTCGAAAGGTGTTTGGTCTCCCTTTTGGTGTATCAAAGCACATGAAACTTTGGAGACATCTGGAGTTTACAGCTGGGAGGGAACCCAGCCTTTTTATCTCATGGAGAGAGAAGGGTATCCATTCTGTCCAACAGCTCTGGAACATACCTGAGAGGAGATACTACTTTCTTTCCGAGCTTCGCGAAAAGTTCCATTTAGATAAGGCACAAGACACCTTTGCTTATATGCAAATTAGGGGATTCTTGAAAAATAAGGCCCAAGACCTATCTAATGAATTCTCTTCACAGAAGTTTGATCGGTTAATAGGACAGGAAGGGGAGAAGAGGTCTCTGGCGGATCTTTATCAGGGCATACGAGACTCCAAATTGGACAAGGTGGAGAAAAAACTTTTTTCTCCTTGGGAGAAAGAGTTCCCAGCAATGGATGCCCATAATATAGTTCTACAAGGCTGGAACAAACTCTTATCCATAGTGAAAAACGAAGGATGGCGGGACTCCCAATTTAGGTTGATGCATAGAGCTATATACGGGTTTCAATATTCAGGGGGGAGTGTGGATCAGGCTCATTCCTCAACAAGAATTATTAAGTGCCCCAAATGTATTCTTCAGGGTTCAGATTTAACCAATGAAATTTGGTCGTGCCCGGCTTCTGTTAATTACTGGAAACTGATTCGGTCACAAATATGTATGCATTTGAAAACTCGTATTCCGATGTCCCCGGAACTGATGTTGTTTCACTCTCCCTCTGAGGGACTACTGGTGCCCCCAGTGGTACATATAGCCATTTTGGCGGCCAAACGTTGCCTCCTTCACGAATGGCTCCAACCTAGGGTTCCAACCGCAACTGTCGTGTATCAACACATCAGAAAATATTTTGAATTAGAAAAAGCAGAAGCAGAAAGGCTTTGGGGTAGATACATTCATAACCTGTTCAAGAGATGGGAGTCATTTGTATTAGCGGGATTTACTGACGCGGAAAGACGCGTAATTATGCTGCCCTTTATTCATAGTAAATGGTATTTGAAGAGAAAGGTGGCTAATGCACTGGGAAAGTTACAGGTGGATTAATGGTTGATAGAGTGGAAGAATTTTAGTAAATCCGTAATGTGCCTGGCCGGTGGAGGGGGCGGGGAGTTGGGAGGGATTTTTCTGAATACTATACTGGTGGGTGTACGGTAATGATAGAGAGTCTCCTCCAGAAGTTCTAGGAATACCTCTGTCACACAGAAATGTATTAAATATGTAAATGTCTGATCAGAGAGGTTGTTAATTGCTCTGTTACAGGAATGGATGTCCTTAATTTGATGAGAGGACTTTACCACTTACTCTGCTGTTAACAACTTGTATGATGGGATAAAAGTCAAAATAAATTAAAATTATATTACAAAAAAAAAGTGACACTGGTCAGATTTGCAAAAAATGGCCTGGTCCTTAAGGTGAAATATGGCCGTGTCCTTAAGGGGTTAAGCCCCATAAAGCCTCTAGTCCTGACTGATAATCGAATGAGTACTACTAAATATTCACCCCTTCACTGACTCCTCATTTGGTGACCATGTTTAATGCAGTTCTGTGGGAAAAAGTTTCCTACAGAGATGTTACAAGCCACAATAGTTACTATCCCAAAGCCAGGTAAACCTGCTGATGTCCCAGTTAACTTCCGCCCTATTTCACTGCTTAACTATGATGTAAAACTGTACTCTAAAATTTTTTCCCACAGACTTCTCCAAGTCCTCCCACAGATTATCCATAGCGATCAAGTAGGGTTTACCAAAGGTAGACAGGCTCAAGACGGCACGAGACGAATACTAGGGCTCATGGAAAGAGCATGGGGACTGCAGAGGCCCTCTCTGCTTCCCACACTAGATGCTGAGAAAGCGGTTGATCTGATCCATTGCAGTGTTGTCTAAATTTGGATTTCACTGACCTATTTTACAGGCCATACAAGCCCTATATTCCCAACCATCAGCTCGCATATTAATCAATGGCACCTTCTCTCGAACATTCCCCATCACTAATGGAACATGTCAGGGGTGCCCCCTTTCTCCCTTCCTTTTCCTAATGGTGATGGAGCCATTTGCCGAGAAAATTAGAATGTCAGATGCGGTCAGAGGCATTCCAGCAGGAAATAGCATAAACTGGGGCTGTTTGCTGATGATGTAATCCTGACTATATCAGACCCCCATCCTCCCTAAGAGCAGCGTCAGCTATCATCTTATTATTTGGAGAGGTTTTTTATTACAAAATTAACTAAACCAAATCCCAAATACAGGCCATTAAGGTTCCCAAACTCCTAAAAGCGGCAATCTCAAGAGTTCCCTTTTCAGTGGGCATCATCTTACATAACCTATTTAGGAATTTAGCTCTGTTTTCCGCTCACCAGACTACTCTCATGTAACTATGACCTCTTATATAACTCACTACAGAAAGATTAGACCAAGGTACTCACAAATAGAACTCACTTGTCTGGGGTGTATAGTCCTCTATAAAATGATGGTATTACCAAAAAGACTATATTACCTTTGCACTCTGGCGATTCCTTTACCGAAAGCGCTTAGCGGTTAGCTCTTCTATCTCTGGGAGTCGAACAAGGTCCAGGCTCCTATAGGAAGTTATTTTGCCATGTATTACTAACAGCCAAACTTATGATAGCTCGACAATGGAAATCCACACAACCCCTAACAGTGTTAAGTATAAAAGATATGGTATCTAATCATTACATATACGAGCTCATCGAAAAAAACACCCTGATCTCCTTCCAGAAATGTTGGAAGTCGTGACTTGATCGATTTCCATTGCCCTCACTAGAGGCCCATTAAATACCAAATATAAATTAAGAATGTCGGAGACCATTGTAACACTGTATTAATATATTATTTTATTATGAAACATTGTAACACTGGATATTTTTTGTTATTTGCATACTTTACCTGCTGACTATTATTTTAGAGCTGAGTGTTCTTTTTGTTTAACTATTTTATAAACATAAAAATAAAAATTTTCATGGTTAAAAAAAAAAAAGATGACTGTCTCAGGACAATATTCCCAGACCCTCCCACGCTATGCTTCAGACAACCTCCAAATTTAAGAAATCTGATGATCAGGAGCTCACTACCATCCAATATACAGAAAGGAATTTTCCCCTGCAATGTGAGGAGCTGCAAAACCTGTTCACACATACTGTGCACAAAATGTGGGGGAAACAGGGTAGATACTCAGAGCGAGGATAAGGTCTTACCGTCCTACTATAAAGCAGAAAAAGACAACTTCCCCTGTTGCTAAATATTTTTGTGATCCTGGCCATAACATTACAGACCTCCAAGTATTGATATCAAAGGGTCATTTTAAATCCCAAAGGGATCAACAAGTTTGGGAATACAAATTTATGACTGTCTTTGACACACTCAACACAGGACTGAATTTGTCTCAAGGTTTTATGGCCTGCTACAACATCTGAGTCTTCTCTAAACTCAGAGACTAACAAACTTTCACATAGCTTATCTGTAAACTAATAAAGGACTCTTTCTCCAAGACCATTCCTCTGTTTGTTGGTGTTTTGCAATGTATTTCTCCACCTCTCTGTGCTTTCCTGTGTATATCCATGTTTCTTTAGAGATTTTCTCATTCCTGGCCTGAAGAAGGGACCTGAGTGTCTCAAATGCTTGCCGTAACGTCATGTATTTTAGTTAGCCAATAAAGGGGATCAAATTACAATATTTTATATTGTGTTTTTTCTTCACATATGTTTGACTTGCGTTTCCTTTCAAGCGTTTCTTTTTCCCTGGAGAGAAGGGTATAGAAAAATCGCTTGATAACATGCCATTGCCACAACATCAAGCCAGGTCCCTAGACTTTCTACTGAGTGTGTCTTGCTTCCATCCCCTGCAGTGAGGAGATAGAGCATGCTATCATCTCAAATCTGTGTGACTTTTTTCCGCTGCTTGTGAATGGAGTTTTGCAAAACAAATACCCCATGTGTGAATATGGCTTTACAGTGTACATTGAGAAAATCATAGCAGCTACTAGATGGTGGATTATGAGAATTTGGGTGAAATTGAGAAAAATGACGGTTTGATAAATTCACCAAAGGATGCATTCTTTATAAGAAGGTGAAAATAAAATAGAATAGAGGTGGCTGGCTAACTGCTTTTTGTGAGCCACAGAAATGTCTACCCTGCCATTCCGGAATCTCGGTCTTAGAAGCACCTGTTAAGGTGCTTATTTAGATGTAATCTCCTCCTAAAGGCCGTCATACACATTAGTGTATTCTCCACGAAGAACTATGTATGGAGGGTAAACAAAATGTGTTCACTTAGGATATAGGCCACTGCAAGAGGTGTCTGGTAACAACTTTCTCCAAATCAAGCATTTATTGGCGGGTTTGCACGGCCTGATTATCAATGAACGATCCTACAAATGCTCATTCTCAATAATCTGTCTAAAGATGCAGCCGATCATACAACAAACGAGTGTAACAATCGTTCAAGTGAAAAGTTTTTTGTGCAGGCAAGTAAATTATTGTTCAAGGACAGCAGATTACGCTGTTTAAACAGCGAACTGCTGCCCAGAAACAATGCAGATGTATGAGGACTAGCGATGACAGCGATCACTTGTTCTTATACTGTGGGGGTGATCACTGCATATAAATGCAGAGCTTCACCCCCACTGAATGAGAAGCCAGTTGTCAGTAAGGACTGCTCCTCAGAGCGTGTAAACTTGCCTTATGTGTAAGGAGGAGTTGGGAGAGGGGGGTATTTAAGGTATAGGTATACACCATTTAGCCCTAAACATTATCTAAAACCAACACTGGAATTATTTTCAAGACAATATGCTGTTCCTTGAGTGCTTCGAACTAGTGATGTCAAGAACCCTCCTCAGGTGTTCCAAATTGTAGTACCTACAGCAGACTCTAGGCGCCTTTACATGAGCCGATGCACAGAAAATTAGGCCCTATGCACATGACTGTATTTTTGGTCCACATCGAATCTGCATTTTTTTGCTGATCGAATCCGGACCCATTAATTTTAATGAGGCTGCAAAATATGCAGACAACACACAGTGTGCTATCCATTTGTACGTTCCGACATCCCACAAATAAGATAGATATTCTTGTCGGTTTTTTATACAAGAATAGGCACCATTAAACAGAGCAATTATCAAGAACCAGCGTTCATACAAATGTTCATTCCTGATGATCTGGCCCCATTAGGTCCACTAAGCACTTATACAATAGCGTAGTTGGGGTGTGTCAGTTTAGGTTTAGCCTTCCTGGCACTCTTCCCTCTACTCCGCTTTTTAACTGTTACCCAGCTAGCTACCACACTTTCCTGATCCTCAGTACTACCACTCTCCTCCACATCTACCCCATAGAGTGCCTGCTCGGTGAGCAGCAAACTCTGTTCCAAATTGCCAACGCTTCTCAGTGTCGAAACTCGCCCGGTTAGATACTCGATGTGCGATTCCAAATGGGTAATTTGCTCCCATTTTGAACAAAGATATGCACCCTCAAACGGCTGTTCCAGGACTGCATACATTCAGGGCCGGTGCAAGGATTTTTGCCGCCCTAGGCAAAAGAAATATTTTCCGCCCTCGCCCCCCATGTGACATCACAATACCCCACCCACATGATCTGCCATATTAACTAACGCCAATGCTCTGGTGCTGCCGTGTTTACAATAAAAAGTTAATGTACAGGGTTACAGTTCTGGGGACTATAGTGTCCTTTTATTGTGAGGTAAATTAGAGACTAGTGCCACGAATAATATACTAGATTGCCTCCTTACACCCAGATGAGTATAATGATGGGCCCTAGCTGCAGTCTGGCTTCACTGGTCTGGTGTAGAACAGGCTCTCTGGAGGCTGTCTGTAACTGTGGTCACAAAAATCAATGTTCTGGGAGAACGGGAAGCAGCTCAATTTTTTTGGGCCCTTTACATAGCTCAAGGTCTGGGCCCTAGGGCCTGACAGTGAGTATGCCCATAAGGCCCACCCATAAGTCCACCTACATGTTCCACCCCTGAGTTTGTTCACAGTGGGTGAAGTGTGTAGGGGATGTGTTATGTGTTGCTGTGGAGAATCTAATGTGTGTGCTTATGGGATGTAGTGTATAGTGATACCAGTCTGTGTAGGTGATGCAGTGTGTGTGTGTAGTGGATTGTAGTGTGTGTGTGTAAGGGATTAAAAGCCGAGTGTGTTTGTGTATAAGGGATGTATTGTATGTTTCTGAATGTGTGTACGAAATGCATTGTGTGAATCTGTGTTTGTATGTGTAAGGGCTGCAAGGTGTGTTTCTGTGTATGTAAGGGATGCAGTGTGTGTGTGTAAGGGATGCAGTGTGTGTGTGTGTGTAAGGGATGCATTGTGTGTTTCTATTTCTGTGTGTATAAAGGATGCAGTGTGTGTTTCTGTGTGTGTAAAGGATGCAGTGTGTGTTTCTGTGTGTGTAAGGGATGCAGTGTGTGTGTCTGTGTGTAAGGTGTGCACTGTGTGTTTCTGTGTGTATAAGGGATGCAGTGTGTGTTTCTCTGTGTGTGTAAGGTATGCAGTGTGTGTTTCTGTGTGTGTGTAAGGGATGCAGTGTGTGTGTCTGTAAGGGGTGCATTGAGTGTGTGTAAGAGATGCATTGTGATTCAGTGTGTGTTTTTGTGTGTGTAAGGGTTGCATTGTGTGTTTCTGTGTGTGTGTAAAATGGATGTCAATCTCCCCCCCCCCCCTTGTTATTCTCTCCCACCCCACCTTGTCATTCTCTTTCTCCACCCCACCCCCCACCCTTGTGATTCTCTTTCCCCCTCTTGTGATTCTCTTTCCCCCTCTTGTGATTCTCTTTCTCCCTTCCTCCCTCTAGTGTAGTGTGGCCGAGCCCTGTATGGTCCGCGGGTACAGGAGCTTTTGTTTCCTGTACCTGGGCAGACTGACAGGAAGTGCACACTGTGATACAGATGCTCTCTGTACCCGTGGACCATACAGGGCTCGGCCACGCTACAATGAGGGAATGACAGGAGGGAGCGCTAAGCGCTTCCCCCCTGTCAGCCCCTTTCCACTTGCTGTGCCCGGGTGGTGCTGCAGCCGCCTGAGGGTCTATATAGAGTGCTCGGGCGGCTGCAGCATGAGGGGGACCGGCGCTCCTAGTGGCACCCCTTCCCAAGGGACGCCCTACGCGGCTGCCTAGTCCGCCTATAGGACGCGCCGGCCCTGCATACATTAGACAAGATGTGCACTGGACTGCGTTGTCAATAATGGAACACATACTAAATGGGGATTACGCAAGAAAAGAGAAAAATACAATACAGTGCAGTGATAAGAATCTAACTTACTGTAGTCCCCTACTAAAGTCCCTGAATCTTAAGTCACGTAATCTAAAGTCACACATTCAATACAAACACACAGTTGAAATCAAACACGCGAACGCTCACAAACGCACTTTGTTTGTCTGCTTGTATAAGATTGAAAGGGTGAGGGTTATGACCTCGGGAATCTAAATGATTAGCAAAAGGATAGTGCCACAACCTCCTTGGCAGTGGAAACCAATGTTGTTTTTTTCTCAAAACCCAGTTTTATTCTCTAGACCTCCTTTGGGGTTGTCTGCTCGGGACACGTCACTGCTAAGGGCAGTGAATGGCTGCAGCAGTTCTTGTGAGTCACATGTCATCACTTCTAGTCTGCCTGGGACTGGAGAAACAGGGACTTTAGCCCCAGCGCTGGAACAGAATGCTGTATGCTGCCGTTCACATATTTTTTGGGTGGGAGGTTGGACATTCTTCAGCCTATTTATTGAACACAGAGGAAAATAATCAATAAAATATATCTGTGCTGCCATGTGGAATAACACCGAATTTTATGACCTGTGTGGAGAGTGAACAATGTAAGTAAATACAGTCTGCATACAGTGCAGCAGAATATAAAGGTTATATACCTATAAATACATTTTCTACCAGGAACATCCTTGTCAAGTTCCTGCTCCTTATATTTGCACTAATTAAAATTAATTAAACGAGTTAGCTACGTATGTAGACTAACTAGTCTGATGACAGTGCAGGCCTGCCCCATAGGAGGAAGTTAAGCCTTGTTAATTCTCTCCTGTACGTCACGTTGGGAACAAGAGTGACAACATAGCAGTCAATAAGCAATTCATCAAAAACATGGCGTTTATAATTATGTATTCATTTTAACTCAAACCAGAAACACATTTCATAATATGGTTTACAGTCTAGTACTGGTACCTCGCACAGCACCACCGGCATGCCAGCCATCGGTATTTCTGGCTCAATAACAAAACATTGGAAGGATTTTTAGGTCATGTTGACAGAAAGTTCTGCAATGATATACCATATGCCCTACATCTTAACTGGGGATGAATAAACTTGTGTTTATATGTGTAACATATCCCATTAAGATGTTTGCTTGTTCCAGTTTTGTTAAAAGGGGGCCCCGGAATTCTAGTTAAAGGTTTTGTCCAACATAATTACCGTATAGTGGTGAGGGCAGTGACTGGCTGCAGCGTGCTGTGTACCTGCATGTCACCACTGCAGTCTGTAAACAAGCAGCAGTAGGGGGACTGGACCGGCAGCACAGAGAATCGCACCGGAGAAATACCATCATTTTTTATGTCATACCATTCACAGCATTTTAAAATATCTCAATGCCTTTAAGTTATTGATGTAAAGAGGTTGGCCCATCTGGAACACTGATACACCATCAGTGTCAGATAGCTGCGGGTCCCACATCTGGGACCTACTTTCATCTCCAGAACTGGACCCCCAAAGCGAACAAAGAGCAGCCACGCATGAGTGGACACACTTTGTTCACTGCTATGGGAGTTCCAACAATATCAGAGCACTGGCTCAGCGATTTCTGGCAGTCCTATAGTAGCGAATGGAGAGGTGGCCGCACTTGCGAGGTGCAATCTTCGTTCACTGCTGTGGAACTTCTGATAATGTGCTCTCTTTCACTTCGGGAGATAGGAGCAGGCCCTAGAGGTGTGAACCACTGCTATCTGATATTGATGGCATATGGATAGGATATGCCATCAATATTCCAGATTGGCTCCTTTAAGACAAGAAAAGTATACTGTATCTGACGAGATCCAAGTTGTCTGGCTCATTTTTTTGTAATTGCAGGAAAACCATGGATGCGGTTATTTTGGTTACTGACATTGGACAAATGTCCCCTATTTTTAGGTTTCTAGGCATTAGTATTACCGGTCTCTGCTAGGCTCGTCTGGTAGATAACTTGCCGGAGCTCTCTGGTCCCAGCATAGCCTGATGTTGCCTCAATGCCCCCAGCTCCATTGCCTATAATGGGATCTGGCAGAGATCCGTATGCTACTCAGAAAATATGCTGGGATTTGTCCATAGAACAGTTGCATGCAGACCGGTTACCGGTAGTGTGAAACTAGTCTTACTGATTGCCTTCGATTTTACTGACATTGGTCTCCCTTCATTAGACCCTTGTTTTCGAACCATGGGGTGCCGCAGTCAAGAGCCTGCCAATACAGACATCAGATTGTTTGTAAATCATGTTGCAAACAGTGGGATCTGCAGACTAAGGTTTATTGGCAGTTTTAGACCACCCACAATGCTGCCTATATCTCTAGTAGTTGCCAGTACAATGTACAAATATTGTGGTTTTTTTTCGTATCTCTGATAGTTTAGGTTAAAAATTGAATTGATAATTTCCAGTCAGAATGCTTGCCAAGGATTCTTTCATGTCACAGTGATGTGGGCAATTGGCAATTGACTCAATCCTGCGAAACAAATTACTAAGTTTTCATATGAAGAAACAGAAAAGTGGAAACTTCCCGGTGGGTCAGGGGATGCCTGAACCCTTCTCACGGACAACAGCCAGGTAGGCAATTATCTGATGCTCCGCTCCTGACTCCCGAATTCCACTTTATTGCCATCTGAAGCAACTAGAGATGGACAGGACGTGGCAGTTACTGCCGTCCTGAGGACGGCGATACAGATGACTATGGAGATGAACGTTTCCACAATGGAAGCGTTCATCTCCCTGTGCCCCGCCACCGCCGCACACATTGCGCTGCCGCTGGGGGGGATTTTTGCATATCCATCCCCCCCGCATTATTTCTTGGGGGGGATCCGCCCCCCCCCCCCCGCTTCCTACGCTTGTGATGGTGAGGGGTGTTAGGAGCACATAAAAAGAATTTGGTTTTGGGACCGGACACCCTCTTTAAATTCCCTTTTTCCCTGTGGGGGAAACTACTAAGCCATTTCCTTAGTTTGCTGAGCCTGCCCATCGTTCAACACACTACTCTTCACCATATTTTTATGAGAAAACCTGATTATAATCATTCCAACCACTATGCCCATAAAAAATGTCAGGATTATCAAATCCCTGTATTTTGTTAGACCACTACCCAGCTATACACCAAAAATCCAGTCCCCTGATCTTTGAAGGACCTCCTCTGCCTCCTTTCCCCTTGACGGCCGCCCTCAAACTTCACCCCAATAGTTTATCTAAAAAGCTAAGACAAAAATATCCTGAAACCTTTCTTCCATTAGGCTTTTTAATACTTTAGAAGGTTTGTGTGAGTAGGTAGGGGATAACGCACACACCTAAGTGTCCTCACCCCTTAAATGCCATCACTCTTTCCACTTAAGGATTGGTTTGTGAAACAACAGAAATCATTCGGTCCTTCTTCCTTTTACCTTCGTAGTTTTTAAACTTGTTTGTTTCAAAACCTTTAACATCTTGCCATGAGCCCCTCTAATTCAACATCAGAGCCCTCATCATCATTGACTCATCTGCTGCTGCCTTGCCACTTCTCCCATTTCCTCATCCTCTCGTCACCTTCATCTTGATTTCCTAGTCACGTGGTCTTTCATTCTTTTATGAATCCTTTCACCTGCATACAACACTTTCTTCTGGCTCTATTTTTACTCAATCCCACCCGACTATATTTTCTGAGCTATCCCGTCAAATACCACCCTGTACCGTGCTCAGTGCGGATTCCAAAGCGTGATAGCCACCTGAAATTTGGGCGCCTATTTCCCAAGAAAAATGAATAAAAATAAATAAACTATATTACAACTATTCTTTTTATCACATTTACAATAGGTTTTAATAAAGTGAAAATGCATGTACACTTTAATATGTAATGTAGAAACACAATGAGTCTGCTATACCTCTCCTACTCTTAAATTCCCCCTAACATTACTCCACCCCTAATTCCTTCGCCCAGTTACCTTTATCTTCCATTAAGAAAACAGCTCTCCTATCTACCCTTATATTACCTGTTGACAGTAGCCATTTCCATATTGTGCAAAGGGAACCGAATTCCCTATTTAGCTGCGTCCCACTACTACCCCTTCTTCTTCCCAGTGGCCACATGGCCCTCCTGGTAATTTATGGGCATTTTTCCTGTTTATCTCTCTTCAGATTTGGCCATTGCTATAAATGGTCAAATTAGTCAGTTATTGAATCTTCTCAAGTAGGAGGAGAATCAAGTTCCCCCATATCCCTTTATCTTGCATGTGTAAATAGAGAAGATCTGGTTTATTTACACTTCCTTACTTATTAACAGGTAAATCGGAGAGCAAAGCCTGGCTACCAAATCAGGGTCAAATTCTTAGCAGGCAAAGGCAGAAAGGTGGTCAGCAATATCGAAATCACCAGCAGTAAACAAACTTTTTGTTATGTTCACTTTATTTAGTTACAACATTTTTTCACATTTATGGAACTGTTGTTATGTATAAGGCTACTTTCCCACTAGCGTTTCTATTTTCCGGTATTGAGATCCGTCATAGGGTCTCAATACCGGATAAAAACGCTTCCGTTTTGTCCCCATTCATTGTCAATAGGGACAGAACGTAACTGAACAGAACGGAATGCTCCAAAATGCATTCCGTTCTGTTCTCATACCGGAGAGCAAACCGCAGCATGCTGTGGTTTGCTTTCCGTCCTGGGATGCGGAGCAAGATGAATCCGTATTGACCCACAATGCAAGTCAATGGGGACGGATACGTTTTCTCGGACACAATAGAAAACGGATCCGTCCCCCTTTGACTTTCAATGGAGTTCATGACGGATCCGTCTTGGGTATATTAAAGATAATACAACCGGATCCGTTCATAATGGATGCAGACGGTTGTATTATCAGTAACAGAGACGTTTTTGCTGAACCCTGCCGGATCCAGCAAAAACGCTAGTGTGAAAGTAGCCTAAACCTGGTGGCACAGTTGTTTTAGATTGTAGAACTTTTTAAAGGATATGGAAATAGTCCATCTCACCCTAAGGGTCCATTCACGCGTCCGCAAGTTGGGTCCGCATCCGTTCTGCAATTTTGCGGACCCATTTATTTTCAATGGGGCCGGAACGGACACTTTGTGCTGTCCGCATCCGCAAATTCCGTTCCCGAAAATAATAGAACATGTCCTATTTTTGTCCGCAATTGAGGACAAGAAAAGGCATTTTCTATTATAGTGCCGGAGATGTGCAGTCCGCAAATTGCGGAACACAAATTGCCGGTGTCTGTGTTTTGCAGATCCGCACTACTGTCCAAGGTGCAGAGTTCTTTTTATCTCTCCCTGAGATTTCTGCAAAATGATGTGAGGTGTGGTGTTCACATGTACAAACAAGATGCTTCTGCTTTACGCTCTATGCGTTGCTTGCCCATGCACTGTAGTAGTCCTATCCTTGCCTACACAGTGCTCATTGGCAAGAGCAATCAGCGCACAGAGGGCTGGCCTGGGGGAACTGGCATCACCGCTCGTAATGCACTGGCCACTCAATTTTAAATAAGAAATCCCTGAAGTAAGGGGATCCCATGGGGTCTGAAGAACATAGAAAACAGGGATTTTTCCCCAAAATCACTACCCATTTCTATTAAAATAGATTGTACATGCAGTTACAGCAATAATTTAGCAAGTTAAGCTAGTGGGAAAGACCCCTTTAAGCATCAAGGGAATTTTCGAGTCTTTGCCTCCCTGAATTTCGTTAGCTATAACGTCTTTGTTTTAAAGACTACATGGATGCTTGAGGTCTTATTGTTTGAGAAACAAGTAGTCAGGGGCGGACTGGAAACTTAAAGTAGCCCTGGAAAAACAAAATAAAAGTGGCCCCATTTTGTAGGCAGGTCCAAATTAACTGAAGGGGGGGGGGGGGGCATACAAGTAGGCGAGGTCAACAATACCATAGTACAAAATACCATCCCAGCAGAACCAAATAACATAGTGTAGCACAATAAACTGCCCCAAAAGTTGGCCATCAATAGCTGCCATCTTCTGTCCTCCTCCTCCAGTCGTCTATGGAGCAGGGGGCTAAGATGCAGGCCACAGCAGTTGAATTCAGGAGGGCATGTGCAGTCACTGGCTGGGTTAATTACTGTTGAGAGCTCATTATGTACCCGATCACTGAGGAGGACTTGGTGACCCCCTGGGGCATCAGCCCACCGGGAAATTTCCCTGTAGGGTCTGTGGCTAATCCGCCTCTTCAAGTAGTAGATTTTATTGGCAACATTTTAGGGTTATGAATGTGGGGTACCAAATATGAATCTTGTTTAGACATTTGTATTTAATTAAAAAAAAGTATGGCATTTGTTTAAAAAAGTGTGTTTTTTATTTTTTGTTAATCAAAACAACAAAAACACTACATAAAGGTTATGTAAACATTGCAGAACTTTATTTCCCCCCTCCCGCTAATTCAACATCACCAGCCCAGTTGCTTAGAGTCAAGTTGAATGCTGGCACAGGATGAGTCACGAACAAAGCTGCAGACACAGCTCAGGTGCCGCAAAAACAGTTTACCTTTACTGGTGTTTGGCAGGCCCCGGAGAGATACACAGTCTTATCCAAGATAAGGTAAAGTTCTTTACGCAACTATCATAGTTACACAACTATGATACAGGGTTGCACAGCTCACAGATAGGACAGGTGGAATGTAAGATAGGCTACTCCGATACAGGGGTACCTCGTCAGGTCCTGCATAGCCTCTTAAAGATAATTATCTGGCATGCAGAGCGACGCCCAGGGATCTTACTGCATTTATTATCCCTGGGCGCCGCTCTACATGTACAGATAGTTATCTTACAATGTTCGTACCCATCCTTAACAGACCTTCACTGTCTCTTGGTCCTGGGCCACATGGTGCTACTTACACAGGTTGCGTAGATGCTTCCTAGAAACCCCACATGCAGCTAAGACTCTGTAGTCACGATTATGATAGCCAGTAGACCACTCTCCTCTGGCTATCATGATAGTGCAGGGAAGCTTCCTGGCAACTGAACCCACCAAAGGAGATGCGCACCTATCAGACATTTGTGGCACATCCTAGTGATATGCCACACCACTTTAATCACTTTACCTTTTGCACTGACTATGAGCTGAGCGCCTGGGAGAAGGTGACGCCCCGGAGGACAAGGGCAGGCTCCTCCCAGTTGAGCCGAAGAGCTGAAGATACCGGAGCCTATACCGTGAGAACGGAGCGGTGCCCAGGGATACTAGTAAGTGCAGGGAGATCCCTGGGCGCCGCTCTACATGTCGGTTTACTTAGTTTATATTTTTTAGGGTAATGAAAGGTCCTCTTCAAGGTACCATTACAACCAGCAGATTTCATACAGATCATGATAAACAATCGAAGATGTAGCAACTAAAATTTAATTTATTATACACATAGATAATTGTTCTTACTTGCAGTCGTTACTCGTTTTTAAATCGTTCCTTGTTATTACATGTAAAGATGGGGAACAGATGCTTAGTCAAAAGTCATGTGCGAGATCGTTAGCGAGTAGAGGACTCCATTTTATACAAACGGATCTATTAACGAGGCGTGATCATTATCTAGCATGCTGAAAGATCACGATGGCCGAGAAACAAGCCATTTGTCGCTTGTCTTTGAATTGTTCATACTTATTACATCACACGATTCTGGTTTATAATCGCTCGCATGCACAAGAATCTGTACAATATTCACTCTGTGTAAATAGGGCTTTAAAGGGGTATTCCCATCTCAGACAATGGGGGGCATATCGCTAAGACGAGAATGAAGCGGGGAGCGCTGTGGCTGGAGGACCCCGGATTTCCCAGGGTCCGTCCACCCCCAAGCAATGCACCCCGCTGCTCCCATAGAAGTGAATGGGAGCGCACCGCACATGCGCGGCCCATGCTCCCATTCATTTCTATGGGGCAGATGGAAATATCCGAGCCAGCGCAGTGCGCCCTTCGTTCATTTCCCCGCTCTGTTCTCATTGTAGGTGTGATATGCCCCCATTGTCTGAGATTGGAAAACCCCTTTAAGGGCTCATGCAAACAAACTTATTTTTTGTCTGCATCCGATCTGTATATTTTGCGGGTCGGAAGCGGACCCATTCATTTCAATGGGGCCACAAAAAATGTCCGTATCCGGATGTCCGTTCCATGGTATCTGCAAAAATATAGAATATGTCTTATTCTTGTTTGCATTATGGACAAGGATTGGACTGCTCTATTAAGGGCCGGACATTCTGTTCCGCAAAATGCAGAACGCACATGTCTGGTATCTGTGTTACACAGTTTCACACTAGCGTTCGCACGGCATTATTTGTCCGGACGGCATCCATTTAGCTTCTGGCAATGCCGGATCCAGAGAGATCAGGCAGGCTGTTCCAGCAGGGAATGCAGGTTCAGCCAACACACTAACGGGAGCTCCCGACTCTCCCCTGACAGATGATGACAAGGACAGGGAGAAATTAATATTTTTATGTAAGAGCTTTCTCTAATAAATCTACCACATTAATAATTATAATCCATACTGTGTAGATGGTCTAAGAATGATAACAGTCACATACACCCGGGAGGTTGGCCAATAACTCCCTTTATGACTTGCTAATTAACTTTTTACAAAACACAAATTTATGAGGATGTGTTCAATAGCTACTGGTCCCCGTTCTGAGGTCCACTGGTACCATAGATAATGATCAACTATCTGAGAGGTACAACATAAAGGGGTACTCTGTACTCTATATGGTTAAAGTTATCCCCTAGCCACAGTATCAGGGATGACTATCGGATCAGTGGGGGTTCTACCGCTGGGACCCCCACTGATTGTGAGAACAGGGGCCCAATACCCCCTGCAGCTCCCCTGAAAAGAACACAGCGGCTTGTTGCACATGCAGCCGGCCGTTCCATTTATTTCTATGGAAGTTCCAGAGTTAGCAGAGTACAGCGCTCGTCTATGTCCGGAAATCTCTTAAAAATGAATGGACTGGCCACGCACATGTGCAACCGGCAGCTCTGTTCTTTTCAGGGGACTGCAGGGGGTATGGGACCCCCGTTCTCATGATCAGTGGTGGTCCCAGAGGTAGGACCACTCTATCTGATGGATAACTTTAACCAACTGGAATACCCCTTTAAATGTGCATGGGAATCTTAAATACTGAGAAGTATTTTAGTGAATTAAAATTTGTATACTCTCCCACTTCTACATAAGTGGGGAGCATCTTAGGAGGGTGTATTTTTTTTTTTTTCTGGAACTTTATCACTCACCTTCACAATTGCTCTAATTATACCTCGTATTATGGAATTCACTACAGACAATAATTTCTTTCTTGTATGCCGTTTCTTGCTTGCCATTTGTGCATTTTTGTGAAACTGCAGCTTGCTCTAGGTATGGTGTTTTTTCCGGTATTTTTCCCTTCAGCATCTCCGTGGCAGTTGAAAACTGTAAAAATGCTTGTATAAAACTTTACAAAAAAAAAACAAAAAAAGGTTAAATATGCAAAACACTAAACCCCCCAATAAAAATTTGTGAGAAGGAAGCGGAGTATTATCATTACACATCTTCACTTTTATTTAGAAACTGGAGAAGTGCTTTACGAGCAGACTTTATCTATATAAATGACATTACCATATCTCACTCCTTCCAGGGGCAAACAAAGGACTTGACACAGGAGATTTATTTTTTGTCTTTTTTAAACAAGTAATATTGACATAACTGGGATAGGCTAGACAAAGCCCCAGGGTTTATTGACATTATTGGACCTCCTCCATTTCTGCACATAATAAACGCTATTATACGAGAGAAGCACCAGTACGTCATGAAATCCGCTTCCTGAAATTGTCTATTGACACCTACTAACATAAACTGCAATATAGTAGCACACTTCCTCCCATGTACTGTTGCCTGCCATACAGAATGGAGGTCATAAGCTTTAAAGGGTCTGGGCACAATGGATTCCAGTAGTATCAGCTCATGGTCACTGTTATTTCAACAAACTTTACATAAATGAATAGTACAAGTGAAGGCAACACCCCCCACCCCTCCAAAATGATCATTAGCCTTATTTTACTGCTAAAATCTGTCTTAGAGAGGGGAGGAACTATCAACACTCTGATGGGCCAAGTTATATCCTGATAATAGAAATCTATGAAAGGAAATGCTTGCCATTTGTGCATTTTTGTGAAACTGCAGCTTGCTCTAGGTATGGTGTTTTTTCTGGTATTTTTCCCTTTAGCATCTCCGTGGCAGTTGAAAACTGTAAAAATGCTTGTATAAAACTTTACAAAACAAAAACAAAAAGAGGTTAAATATGAAAAACACTGAACCCCCAATAAAAATTTGTGAGAAGGAAGCAGAGTATTATCATTACACATCTTTACTTTTATTTAGAGTCTACTTTCCGAAATGGAGTCATTTGTGGGGTGTTGGTACTGTTCTGGCATTTTGGGCGGGGCTAAATTGTGAGCAGCCATGTAAAACCTAAAGGTACTCGGTGGAATTTGGGCCCCTTTGCGCACGCAGGCTGCAAAAAAATGTCACTCATGAGGTATCGCCGTACTCAGGAGAAGTAGGGAAATGTGTTTTGGGGTGTATTTTTACATATACCCATGTTGGGTGAGAGAAGTATCTCTGTAAATTGACAACTTTGTATAAAAAAATTTAAAAAGTTATCGTTTACAGCGATATTTCTCACACAAAGTATGGGTATATATAAAAATACACCCCAAAACACATTGCCCTACTTCTCCCGAGTACGGCGATACCACATGAGTGACACTTTTTTGCAGCCTGGGTGCGCAAAGGGGCCCTAATTCCAATGAGTACCTTTAGGATTTCACAGGGCATTTTTACGCATTTGGATTCCAGGCTTCTTCTCACGCTTTAGGGGCCCCTAAAATGCCAGGACAGTGTAAATACCCCACATGTGACCCCATTTTAGAAAGACACCCCAAGGTATTCCGTGAGGGGTATGGTGAGTTCATGTAAAATTTTATTTTTTGTCACAAGTTAGTGGAATATGAGACTTTGTAAAAAAAAAAAATCAATTTCCGCTAACTTGTGCCAAATAAAATAATAATTCTGTGAACTCGCCATGCCCCTCACGGAATACGTTGGGGTGTCTTCTTTCCAAAATGGGGTCACTTGTGGGGTATTTATACTGCCCTGGCATTTTAGGGGCCCTAAAGCATGAGAATCTAAATGCGTAAAAATGGCCTGTGAAATCCTAAAGGTACTCATTGGTTTTAGGGCCCCTTTGCGCATCTTGGCTGCAAAAAAGTGTCACTCATGTGGTATCGCCGTACTCAGGAGAAGTAGGACAATGTGTTTTGGGGTGTATTTTTACATATACCCATACTGTGTGTGAGAAATATCTCTGTAAATGACAACTTTTAAAAAAATTTATACAAAGTTGTCAATTTACAGAGATATTTCTCTCAACCAGCATGGGTATATGTAAAGTACACCCCAAAACACATTGCTCTACTTCTCCTGAGTACTGGCGATACCACATGTGTGACACTGTTTTGCAGCCAAGATGAGCAAGGCCCTTTAGGAGGGCATTTTACGCATTTGGATTCCAGACTTCTTCTAACGCTTTAGTACCCTAAAATGCCAGGGCAGTATAAATACCCCACATGTGACCCAATTTTGGAAAGGAGACACCCCAAGGTATTCTGCGAGGGGCATGGCGAGTTCACAGAAGATTTTTTGGCACAAGTTAGCGGAAATAGATTTTTATTGTTTTTC
This sequence comes from Bufotes viridis, assembly GCA_033119425.1. Classification (NCBI taxonomy): domain Eukaryota; kingdom Metazoa; phylum Chordata; class Amphibia; order Anura; family Bufonidae; genus Bufotes; species Bufotes viridis. Next base: position 175,242,431 of record CM065592.1, on the reverse strand, counting down.
TCTTTCCGCTAACTTGTGACAAAAGTTCAATTTTCATGGACTGAATATGCCCCTCAGCAAATACCTTAGGGTGTCTTCTTTCCAAAATGGGGTCATTTGTGGGGTGTTTGTACTGTTTTGGCATTTTGGGTGAAGCTAAATTGTGAGCAGCCCAGTAAAACCTAAAGGTACTAAAACACATTGCCCTACTTCTCCTGAGTACGGCGATACCACATGTGTGACACTTTTTGCAGCCAAGATGCAAAGAAGTCCAATGAGTACCTTTAGGATTTCACAGGGTATTTTACGCATTTGGTTCAGGCTTCTCACGCTTTAGGGACCCCTAAAATGCCAGGACAGTGTAAATACCCCACATGTGACCCCATTTTAGAAAAGACACCCCAAGGTATTCCGTGAGGGGTATGGTGAGTTCATGTAAAATTTTATTTTTGTCACAAGTTAGTGGAATATGAGACTTTGTAAAAAAAAATCAATTTCCGCTAACTTGTGCCAAATAAAATAATAATTCTGTGAACTCGCCATGCCCCTCACGGAATACGTTGAGGTGTCTTCTTTCCAAAATGGGGTCACTTGTGGGGTATTTATACTGCCCTGGCATTTAGGGGCCCTAAAGCATGAGAATCTAAATGCGTAAAAATGGCCTGTGAAATCCTAAAGGTACTCATTGGTTTTAGGGCCCTTTGCGCATCTTGGCTGCAAAAAGTGTCACTCATGTGGTATCGCCGTACTCAGGAGAAGTAGGACAATGTGTTTTGGGGTGTATTTTTACATATACCCATACTGTGTGTAGAAATATCTCTGTAAATGACAACTTTTAAAAAAAATTTATACAAAGTTGTCAATTTACAGAGATATTTCTCTCAACCAGCATGGGTATATGTAAAAGTACACCCCAAAACACATTGCTCTACTTCTCCTGAGTACGGCGATACCACATGTGTGACACTGTTTTGCAGCCAAGATGGGCAAAGGGGCCCTTTTAGGAGGGCATTTTTACGCATTTGGATTCCAGACTTCTTCTAACGCTTTAGTACCCCTAAAATGCCAGGGCAGTATAAATACCCCACATGTGACCCAATTTTGGAAAGGAGACACCCCAAGGTATTCTGCGAGGGGCATGGCGAGTTCACAGAAGATTTTTTTTTTGGCACAAGTTAGCGGAAATAGATTTTTTATTGTTTTTTCTCTTTCCGCTAACTTGTGACAAAAAGTTCAATTTTTCATGGACTGAATATGCCCCTCAGCAAATACCTTGGGGTGTCTTCTTTCCAAAATGGGGTCATTTGTGGGGTGTTTGTACTGTTTTGGCATTTTGGGTGGGGCTAAATTGTGAGCAGCCCAGTAAAACCTAAAGGTACTAAAACACATTGCCCTACTTCTCCTGAGTACGGCGATACCACATGTGTGACACTTTTTTGCAGCCAAGATGCAAAAAAGTCCAATGAGTACCTTTAGGATTTCACAGGGTATTTTTACGCATTTGGATTCTCACGCTTTAGAGACCCCTAAAATGCCAGGGCAGTGTAAATACCCCACATGTGACCCCATTTTGGAAAAAAGACACCCCAAGGTATTCCGTGAGGGGCATGGCGAGTTCACAGAAAATTTATTTTTTTTGGCACAAGTTAGCGGAAATTTATATATTTTCTTTTTTTTTTTTTACAAAGTCTCATATTCCATTAACTTGTGACAAAAAATAAAATTTTACATAAACGGGGAACAGAGACGCTTCTCCCCTGCCCTGCAGCATCTATCTGTATTGCTGTCCTGAGGACGGCGATACAGATGACTATGGAGATCAGCGCTTCCACAATGGAAGCGCTCATCTCCCAGGTCCCTGTCGCTGCCCCCCACTTGTCATTGAGCTTTTCAGGGCAGCTTTGATTGCTGACAGCGGGGAAACGAGGGGCAGGAGGAAAATAAAAAACAGCAATCTGAACTCCATGTCTGCAGTACTGTTCATGTATGACTGCAGATAGTCCACAATGGTGCTGACAGATTTTTTTTAGGTGCATCTTACTCATGGCCACTGTTTCTAGAGGATAGGAGTTCTGGCTTTCCACCTGCTACGACCACAAGCAGATCTAGGTCTAAGTGGTGGTCGTGGGGTGACAGGTGGGGTCCATTTCTTATCCATACAAGATCTTGTAGGTAAGTACATAGATCTTTATGTGATGGGTTGGTTCTTCCTACAATAGGGTACATTTACCTGTGGATTCACAATATAGTGGAAGTCCCAGAAATCATATCTATGAAGGGTCCAGAACAGAGAGGAATCGGATAAAACCACGCCCCCTTTATCCCTGTGGCTGTTAGTTTTTGTTGTACGAGATGACACCCCTGAACGTTAGGAACATTGCATAGTAATATAAAACTGGTACTGAGACCACCTGGGTGGTGATTAACCCCTTGAGGACATCCACCGTACATGATGTCCGCCCTTAGACTCCTGTGGCTACCATGGCATCTGAGGCGACTTTTGGTGAGCTGTTCATTCCCTGGGTCTCAGTCCCTCTGAAGGATCAGAGGCTGCTCCAGCTATGTTCCAATGGAGACCTTGCCATGGCAGTGCTTCCATAGGAACACAGAGAATCTTTCATGGACTGCAATGCTTATTCAAGCGATTGTATGTTCAATTCCTCTACGTACGGTAATTTGAAAAAAGTGGAAAAATAAGGAAAAAAAACCTTTTCCTTTAATAAATATAAAAATAATAATAAAAAAGTAAACCTCATTGGTAGAGATGAGTGAATCGACTTTGGATGAAACATTCAAAGTCGACTGGTATAAAACTTAGTTAAATACTGTAAAAATGTTTGCGTTATTACCTGAAGTCATAACTTCGGCTCATCTGAGCCAATACATTCTAATACTGTACGGAGCGCTCGTTCACACTTCGTTTGGTGGTAAAAGGTGAATTGCGTTATGGGTTCCGTTACCAGGGACCATAACGCAATTCGATGACGGAATGCATAACGGAATGTCTTTAAAGGCATTCCGTTATTCATTCCGTCATAATAGAAGTCTATGAGCTGCAAAACGTATCCGTCCTGTTTCCGTTATGCAGGGGAGTCCTTTCCTGATCCCAAGTCCTCTCCTGCATAACGGAAGCGGGACAGATCCATTATGCAGGCCATAGACTTCTATTATGACAGAATGAATAACGGAATGCCTCTAAAGACATTCCGTTATGCATTCTGTCATCGAATTGCGTTATGGTCCCTGGTAACGGAATCCATAACGCAATTCACCTTTTACCAGTAAACCAAGTGTGAACAAATTTCATAAGTGGAAATTCGCTCATCTCTAATCACTACGTCCCAAAATACCAGTACTATTAAAATAGAAAAAATTAATCCCATTTTGCAAATGTCGTAACAGAAAAAAAAAAAACTAAATGGCCAATTTGACATTTTTTCGTCGCTTCACCTCTATACACACCCCAAAATGTTTTCAATGTAAACTAGAAATCACACCGCAGAAAAATTACCCCTCAGTCAGCTCCATGGATGTAAATAGAAAAGATTTATTGGGTCAGAAAATGATGATGAAAAGAAAAAAAGGTTGGTTTTTTTTCCAAAGCTTTTATTTTTTTGTAGTAAAAGAGAAGAAAAACTATAAGTGCTGCAATCTCACTGACCTGGAGAAAGAAGGGTATGGGTGAGTTTTACCGCATAGTAAACGCCGTAAAAACAAAACCTATAAAACTTTGGCAAGCACAACAAAAAACAAACTATGTAAAAGGAGAAAATAAAAAGTTATAAAGAATAAAAACCGGAAACGCAAAGGAAAAAATGCCATGTCCCCAAAGGGTTGAGTGTTAAAAGAAAACTACCCATATGGGTGGCATGATCTGGGCATGTTGCAGTCCCTTGGCAGGAGTATTTCATCAGGGTCCTGACAATGTGTTGGCAGTCATAATCATTTGGCCATGGAACACCGGCAGTCACATATGCGCTCAGACTAGCCGGTGTAGATAGCGCCCGTCCGGTCTGGAAACCAGTGGAGTCTTTTCACAGGTATCTATGAGATTGCAGGCTTTATTTTCAACATGAAGCCATGTGAATAGTGCCCCTGAAGAGCATTATGACTGTACCCAGACGAGCCGGTAGTACGTGCACACCGAGGACACGCCGCAGACTGACTGGGAAGCTCCGAGTCAAGGTGAGAGACAGAGCGGGGCTCAGGGGCGTGGTGACAGGTGGGTGTGACGCGTACTATCCTATAGGAGGCGAAGGCGCAGGACAGGAGGGTGTGGCTAAGGGTGGGCGCGGCCCTGTCCGTCCTATGGAAGGCGGCCGTCGGAGATCCTGGGATCCTTCCTCATTGGACTATGTTCCGGCGGATTACCGCATATGTCTGCGGGCAGTGGATCGTGTGTACGGGGCTGTAGGGTCAGGATGCTGCTAGGATGATGAAGGCTGGCATGGCGAGAGACTGCACGGAGAGCCGCTTCAGGGAGGTGCTGGAGGGCTTCGGGGGTCCTCAGCAAGTCCTGCTGGTCGGGGAACTGTGGGACCGGGCGGAGAGCCGGGCTCTGCTGGAGAACTTTCTGCGGGAGCTCTTCCCGGCCGAGCTGGTGAACGGAGGAGATATATTTAAACAGGGGGCCTCACAGCATGAAACCCCGAAACATGACAACCACTGCAAGGGGGAGAAACCGGGCCCAGACCGGCCGCAGCCTCCCCACAACCGGACTGTTCGCTTCGGACTGGTATTCTTCCTGTGCCGCCCGGAATCGCTGGTACTCCCGGCATCACAGCGCCACCTGCGGGAAATACTAAGGGATATCCGTAAGCGCCTGCCTGCAGGGGGCGCTGTGGTCGGGGTGGTTATGCTGCCTGGCAGTAAGGTGAATGGCCAGGAGGCGATCACAGAGGATGGCCAGGTGTGTGGCGGGTCTGCGGTGTCAGCTCTCCTCTCCCTCCTCCGCGCCGTCTTCCCGGTGACCGCTGAAGTCCGGGCCGCCGCGCTCACACCGGGACACGAGGAGAGCCGGCGACAGCTCCAGATCGCGGCGTGTGAGGCGCTCACTGCGGCAGGTACGGCCACGGAGAGGATGGTTAGCAGTTGCCCTTGGCAACCAATTGGACCCGTTCATGTTCTCTGAGCTGCAGGCTGACTGGTTGCTATGGGCAACTGCCGCACAGAGGATATTGGCTTCTACCTCGCAGGCTATTTTGCCTTCCTCTGGATCAACTTGCAGGATGACAGGCCGAACTGGATGGACAGATGTCTTTTTTTCGGCCTTATGTACTATGTTACATGTATGACTGCTCCAGTATAATTCGAGGCAGGGGTGGGATCAGGAATCCTCTCCTTGCCTTGTGCACACCGCCATATAACATACGTCATTATGGCGCTGTCAGCTTGGTAGAGCAAATGGCATGTGGGCAGAGCGAACACTCCTGTCACCGCTCCAGACATGTCTGTTGTAGTAACTATTTATTCCCCATGTAGTAACAATTCTGGAGCATCTATTCTTATGTCTCTATGATGTGCCGTTCCTGTGTAATTTATACTAGAAGTTATGAATGAATTACAAGCAGTTTGCAATGAAGGTGCAGATGGGTGTTACCAGTTGGGGGTGTGTCCCTGCATAGTCTGACACAGGCAGCGCTGGTTTGATAATGTGACAAACTTGTAGTTGGAATAGAAGAGGAATGATACAACATAGTTATGTAAAAACTTGTTCCAGAATTGTTATTACATGGGGGATAAGGTGTCGGGAGAGGCGAGCGTTCCTCTTTAAAGTCCCAATCACTTCGGTGTAACGCTTGACTGCTGGAAACGCAGAAAAACTGATATGTTTGACTGTTCTGAATGGCTCCTAGACCTCAGAAGTTTCCTTTCCTCCCGCAGATGAACAAAGGAGAAAGAAGCCAAACGTGAAATCCAGATGCTTCTCATGGAGGAGGTGGAGGCAGGAGGACGCGGCCCAGAAAGGTAACCTGGCAGACAAGTGACCCATGGCATTAAAGGGGCATATGTCTTGGTGTGCAGTAGCATTCATTTAGAAGCTGTCTTTTTGGGGATCCTAAAATAACCAGTCAGGATGAGAGGCTCATTGGCTCTACTGCAGGGAACGTGTAGCATTGCATGCCGGTATTCCGGAATTTTCTGCTACCCGGAATTTTTTGCTACCCACATCACTTCCGGTACTGACGTGGGAGGCGCGTCTCCCATCTCAGCTCCTGATTGGTCTGCCGGGGGGTTTGTCGGCGCAGGCACGGACGGTTCACCCATGATGTGAACGCGCCTAAGGTAGCATAAAATTCCGGCCACCGTGCATGCGCGCGAACGAGGCGGCTTGGCGCAGGCAGGAAAATGCGCCGAGCCGAAGGTAGCATAAAATTCCAGCACACTGCGCATGCGCAGTATCAAAATGCGCCGAGTCCAGTTATCTATAAAGTTTAACAAAGCACAAATATCTCCCTTTTTTTCCGTCATTCAATAGTATTGTTCATGTTCATTGTTTATCTATATGACTCCAAATGTTTCGCTGGTGACCCAGCATCTTCTGAGCCGAGCCGCCTCGTTCGCGCGCATGCGCAGTGGCCGGAATTTTATGCTACCTTAGGCGCGTTCACATCATGGGTGAACTGTCCGCGTCTGCGCCGACAAACCCCTCGGCAGACCAGTCAGGAGCTGAGATGAGAGACGCGCCTCCCACGTCAGTACCGGAAGTGACGTGGGTAGCAGAAAATTCCGGGTAACAGAAAATTCCGGAACACCGGCCATTCAAATAAATACAGGAACCTCAGAGTGGGTGATGCTTTTACAAAATGGCTGTGTGTTCTGGCGGAGCCCCCCTCTGTGCCCTCCTTGATGTGCCAAGGAGGGCACTGAGGGGGGCCCCTGGGTGCTCCTTCATGGCGTCACAGGTCCGGGCGGTGCATTGATCTATGCGCCGCGGGGACCTGTGACGTCATGAAGGAGCGGCTGCAGCGCAGGTAAGTACACTGCTGCGGAGTATCATGGCAGCCAGGACTTCAGTAGCGTCCTGACTGCCATGGTAACCTGAAAGCATTTAGAAGACTGATCAGGATGTCCGTTGTGTGTCCGTTTTTTGCTGTCCGTGTGTTATCACTGACACTGCACAGCTGAAAAATGATTTTTAAAGCATTTTTTCATAATCATCCGTGAAACATGGATAGCGTCCGTGTTGTATCCGTGGTTTTCACAGACCCATAAACTAAAATAGGCATGATGGATCTGTGAACACGGACAAAATAGAGCACACGTCCGTGCTAAAAACACGGGCCGTGCTAAAAACTCTGATGAATAGTGAATACACACACATTAAAATGAATTAGGGCGTGTGCTGGCTGTGGAACACTGATGTGTGATTTGTGAATGAAGCTTAAAGGGGTTGTCCAAGTTATATTTATTGATGACCTATCCTCAGGATAGGTCATCAATATCAGATCGGCGGGGGTCCGACACCCGGCACCCCCGCCGATCAGCTGTTTGAAGAGAAGGCATGCGCCGTGCCAGCGCTGCCTCCTCTTCATTGTTTACCTGCTCGCCGTTGCATCTGCAGCGGTGTGCAGGTGTAATTGCAACCAAGCCGTGCCATTTATTTCAATGGGACGGCTCTCTCCTATACAAGTGTATACTACAGAGCCGTCCCATTGAAATGAACAGGACCACTTGGGTGTAATTACACCTGCTCACTGCTGCAGATGCAACGGCGAGTAGGTAAACAATGAAGAGGAGGCAGCGCTGGCACGGCACGTGCCTTCTCTTCAAACATCTGATCGGCAGGAGTGCTGGGTGTCGGACCCCCTCCGATCTGATATTGATGACCTATCCTGAGGATAGGTCATCAATAAATATAACTTGGACAACCCCTTTAAGTGGTTAGAAAAAAGTTGTCTCCTCTGAACTGGCCACCAGAAAGACCTTCTGCACAGTATTCAGGCAAATGCCTTTTAAGTTCCCAACATCCAGGTGACAAGTATACGCTGTGACTCTTAGGCTACATGCACATGCTTTGCGGTCCGCAAAAAAAAAACGGATGATGTCCATATGGCATCAGTTTTTTTTGCAGATCTTAATTTTATTTACTTTCTATTTTTCTTGCAGACCCATTGTAATAATGCCTATTCTTGTCCGCAAAACGGACAAGAATAGGACATGCTCTATTTTATTTTATTTTTTTGCGGGACTACGGAATGGACATACGGATGCGGATAGTACGCGGTGTGCTGTCAGCATTTTTTGCAAACCTATTGAAAGGAATGGGTCCGCATCCTATCCGCAAGAACGGACACAGAAACAAAATGCGTTTGCGTACATGTAGCTTACACAGTAAAAAATCTGCAGCAGCAAAATCTTCAGCACGTGATGTGGATTTTGTTGCAGAATCCGTATAGGAAATGGGATTTGCCTTTCAGCACGGCATAGTGAGAAATCCACAAAACCCAAAACATACGTTTACATGCTAGGGATTTAACGCCTGCACCGCAGATGAAGTTATGTGCACTCTCAGCACTTCCCGCAGCATGCGGATGAGATTTTATGTGCGGTCTCGGCACTTCCCGCAGCATGCGGATGAGATTTTATGTGCGGTCTCGGCACTTCCCGCAGCATGCGGATGAGATTTTATGTGCGGTCTCGGCACTTCCCGCAGCATGCGGAAGAGATTTTATGTGCGGTCTCAGCACTTCCCGTAGCACGCGGATGAGATTTTATGTGCGGTCTCTGCACTTCCCGCAGCATGCGGATGAGATTTTATGTGCGGTCTCGGCACTTCCCGCAGCATGCGGATGAGATTTTATGTGCGGTCTCAGCACTTTCCGCAGCGTGCGGATGAGATTTTTATGTGCGGTCTCAAAATCTTATCCGCACGCTGCGGGAAGTACTGAGACCGTACATAAAATCTCATCTGCACGCTGCGGGAAGTACTATGTGCGGTCTTAGCACTTCCCGCAGCGTGTGGATATGTTTCTGTGTTTTTTTTTTTGTTTTTTTTGTTTTGAACTTTATCCATTTTGCTGCCACTATATTACACTGCGGATCTTCCACATGGAATTCTGCTGGTGAACATCTGCTGTGTATCCGTCCTATAATAAAGTTATTTCTTCATTAATGGAGATAGAAGAGGGAAGACAATTTCATTCTCTTACCCTAGGTACACACCTAAGCGTTTTTCAGCGCGTTCAAACGCGCTGTAAAACGCACAACATGTGGAAAGCCATGCTTCCCTGTGGGCATGGTTCACATTTGGGCGTTTTACAGCGCGTTTGAACGCGCTGAAAAACGCCAAACGCTGTCGCTTCAGCATGAGCTTCTTTTGGGCTTTTTAACGTGCCTATGGACCATGCTGAAATAGGGGAGAATCACTGAATCGCGCGTATGATGCGCGTTTCTTAGTTACAAAAACGCGCATCCAAAAACGCGCGTAAAACGCGCGTCATACGTGCGATTCAGAAACGCTTAGGTGTGTTCCCAGCCTTATGGTCTGACACGGCACAGGCAAGTGATGGATGGAGATATAAAGCTGTGGCATGTTCCACTGCATCCTGTGCTATGGAGTAGAGTTGTTTCGGTACCAAAATTTTGATTCGGTATCGATACCATAAAGTATTACGATATTCGATACCACGCAAAAAAAAAAAAATGCCAAAAAAAGCTGCATGCATTCCTTATTTTATGGAATGTCCGGCCAATAATACAACAGTCCGATCCTATTTTTTGGGGGGACAAGGCGACTAAAATAAAATGGCGAATTGTGCAGTTTTTCTTTTCTTTTTTTTTTTTCTTTTTTTTTTCTTTTATGGGCGTTCACCGCTTAAGAGGATTTTTTTTAATAGTTTAGACTTGAGACGTAGCGATATGTAATATTTTATTTATTGTTTATATATTTTATATGTAAAATTGGGAAAGGGGGTGATGTATACTTAATATTTTGGTGTACTTTTTTAACTTTTTTTTTTTTTTTTACAGTTTATTTATTAACTATTTCCCCCTTAGGGGCTAGAACCTGGGATCTTTTCATCCTATTCACCCTGATAGAGCTCTATTAGGGTGAATAGGACCTCACCCTCTCCCTGCTGCCCTGTGCTCTGTGCACACAGCAGCAGGGAGCAGACTATGGCAGCCAGGACTTCTGTAGCGTCCTGGTTGCTATGGTAACCGATCGGAGCCCCAGCATTACACTGCTGGGGCTCCGATCACTGCCACTGCCACCAATGAGGAGGAGGGGACCCTGTGGCCACTGCCACCAATGCTTTTATTACTGGAGGGAGGGAGGAATGAGGGGGCGCACTGGCCACCAATGTATTTAATAATGGGGAAAGGGGGGGGACATTGGCCAATGTCTAATACTGGGGAGGGGGAGGGGGGCGCACTGGCCACCAATGAGGAGTGTCTTTTACTATACAGATGCAGGCAGAAGCAGCTCATTGCCGGCACCTGCCTGTGACCGGGAGCTGCGATCCGCGGCAGTTAACCCCTCAGGTGCGGCACCTGAGGGGTTAATTGCCGCGGATCGCAGCGCCCCAGCGCTGGCAATAAGCTTCTTCTGCCTGCATCTGTATAGTAAAAGTCACTCCTCATAGGTGGCCAGTGACCCCGCCTCCTCCGCCCCTCTCGCTCTATTGGTGGAAGCAGCACAGGGGGCGGGAGAGACCGCCTCCTTCTCCCTGTGCTGCCGAGGAGAACATGGCCGCGCTGAGAGCGGCGCAGCCACGTTCTCTGATACAGGGCTGTGCAGTAGCGCAGCCCAGTATCGATAAAATACTAATCCTGGTATCGAGCTCGATACCAGAGAAAAGTATCGATTGGGTATCGAAACTTCGATACCCGAAACAACCATACTATGGAGGCATCTCACCTAGAATGCCTATCAAAGGCCATGTACGTCAGTATTAGTGGCAGCATTCTCTTCTTGGTATTTCGGATGGTAGACTCATGGTATAAGTTTTGTCTGCTAGAAGAAAGGAATCCATTCACATCTGGGTAAATGCTGCTGAATTGCATGCAGAGAATCTGCAGCGGTTACAGAAGCAACAAAATGGATGAGTTGTGGAAAGTTTCTGCATCAAATCCACTGATAACATGACATGCGGTAAGATTTTTGGCAAACCTGCTGCATTTATGCACCAAAATCGGCTGGAAAATCACACCAAATCATGCAGAATTTTAGCCAAAACAGTGTGGTTATATCCTACTAAACCTTGCTGGATATATGCCATAGAAACATACGCCTGTTTCATGAAGGGCGGCCAGGTAATTTCCATTATGTTGGGCCTGGTTCCTGCTGCTTAAAGAGGACCTTTCACTGGTCCACAGTTTATTAGGCAAAGCGATGTACATGGAGAGCGGCACCCAGGGATGTCCCTGCACTTACTTGTATCCCTGGGTGCCGCTCCGTTCGTCCTCTGTAGCCCCCGGTACCGGCGCTCCTGCTGCTCTAATTTTGCCTGGGGCGGAGACATCTTCTTTTGCCCTGGGAGTCTCCTTCTCCCAGGGCTGGAGTGCTGGCCAATCGCAGCGCTCAACTCATATCCTGAATATGGGTGCCGCTCTCCATGTACATAGCTTTGCCTAATAAACTGTGGACCAGTGAAAGGTCCTCTTTAAGTAAATGACAGGTCCACTGGCTCCAGCAGCAATGTGGCACTGTGTGTGTGTATAATATATATTATACACACATATACATAAACTAGCAGGATGACGCGGCTTCACACGGGTATATTTCACCTATTTCATTTACTGTTTGCGTGTGGTTAAAAGATTTCCACATTGTCCCCCATGACAGTGACTTCCGCAGCGGCCCTCCCCTATGACAGTGACCTTCACAGCAGCTCGCCCCCTAACAGTGACCTATAACAGTGGAAAAAAATGGCTGAGTTGTTATGGAAACCTGGTGTAAAACTGTGTGTATGTCAAGAATGATGGACCTGCAAGCTACTATTGGTTGATAAGGATCATTTGACTGTGTATGGCAGTTAGGATATGAGTGAAGAACCTGCGCGCTTATATTGGCTAATAAGGGTCATGTGACTGTGTGAATGGCAGAATATGAGGGAAGCTGCAAGCTCCTATTGGCCGATACATTTTTTAGGAATATCTCAGGAACAGTATGTCCTAGAGAGCTCAGACATTTACGAAAATCTTCCCGGACACCTGATGTACCTATATGCCAAATTTAGTGCAGATCGGTCCAGTCGTTTGGCCGTGCATAAAGAACAAACAGAAATAAATTTTCATATATTAGATAGATTAATTATAGGATTTCCCTCTGCCATGCTTTGAAGCCAGGAAATGAGAACATTTCTTGGTGATTTTGTGACCTTTCTATTATATGCATATCATAACTGTGACATGTGTGCAGCCTCTAAAACCTATCCCAAGTGTGGGTTTCTAAGAGGTGTAGAGCATAAGAACAAGGCCAAAGCCTCCGGTCCACTGTCTGAGGAAACAACGTACACAGATCAGCTATAACATTCAGGGCTGATTTTACTTACAGGTTTTATGATGTTTTGGAAGCCAAAACCAGGACTGGAGAGGCAGTATCTGTCCTTAATTCTTTCCTTCTATCATCTAAAAATTACACATGTGAATTAGGGTTGTATCTGGTATCGAAATTTCAATACACAGTCGATACTTTTGTGCCAGTATCGATTTTTGTACCGTGATTTGTGTTATTGCGATACAAGGCTCCGCTCCTGCGCACCCTAGTATCTCCTCTTCTAAGAGAACATGGCGTGTGCCGTGCTCGGTGTGTGCTATATTCTCTATGGCCAGACAGTGGAGAAGGAGGGAGGGAGTCCCTCCCTGCTATGACGCGGCCACCACTGAAACCAGTGAAAACTGCGTGCTCTGAAGCTGCCCGCACCACTGCCACCAATGAATGTGCGGCTTATTAAAGCAGGAGGAGGGACGGGGGAGGGAATAAACGGCTGCCCCGTCTGAGCTAGTGAGCTCGGCGAACAGCGGCAGCATCCTCCTCCTCCTGAGTGTCCTGTCCTCAGCGTCAGTGTGCATTAGTGCACTGAACAGCCAGCATAGCAGGTACCCCACACAGTGCAAGAGTGATTAGCTTGCCTCAAAATAAAGGCAGGGAAAAAAAAAACATACCGTATATATCAGGCAGCCAGTAGGATTGGTGTTAATGTGACTCACTAATCCCAATCTTGCCACTGCCATGTTTTAAATTTGATGGGGGTCATTTGTTTTTCATGTCAGGCTGGGCACATGCTTTTGGACTGGACCGCACGTGCCCCACATTAATAGTAAGTGACCCCCCCAAAGTACTATCTCACATAATGGGCAACAAGGGGTTAATGAGAGTTACAGGCCACTTCCTAATATGAGACACATGGATTAGAAATCAAAATTCATAAGACTGTGCCAATAGCAAGTGACTGTTCATGTAGATCATGCATTAACCCTATGTTGCCCATTATGCAAGGATATGGATACTTGATAGGGTTATTATGAGGCACATGGGGTTATCACTAGGAACGGTTGGACCTGTGCCTCACATTAACCCCATCATGTATCACTTTGGCAACTTCCGATCTGAGCCATGGCATCCAGGACGGTTACCATGGCAGCAAGGCAGCAGTATCCGCCTCCTCTATCTGTATTAAAGGTTAATTATTGTGTGGGCAGTGCGATCTCGACGCCATATTAAACTAAATAAGTGGGCAGGGCGCCCTCAATCCGCCCCCCCCTCCCAGTATTAAAGTTTTTTGATCACTTGTGGCAGTGGCCACAGGGTCCCCTCCATTGGTGGCAGTTCCCCATGGCAGCCAGGGTTTCAGTATCATCCTGGCTGCCATGGTAACCGATCAGAGCCCTACATTGCGATCGGTTACCATGGCAGCCAGGACCCTACTGAAGCCCTGGCTGCTATGGTAAGCTCCCTGCTGCCGTGTGCACAAAGCCCAGGGCAGCAGGGAGAGTGTGAAGTCCTATTCACCCTAATAAAGCTCTATTAGGGGGAATAGGATAAGGGTTCCAGCCCCTAAGGGGGCTAATAGTTATAAAAAAAACTTAAAACAAAACACCAAAATATTAAAAGTTTAAATCGCCCCCTTTCCCAATTTTACATATAAAATATATAAACAATAAAAAAAAAAACATATTAGGTGTCGCCACTGTATCTATGTGGTGAACGCCGTAACAAAAAAAAAATAAAAACCAAGCAATTCAACATTTTTAGTCACCTTGTCCCCCCAAAAAATAGGATAGGACTGTTCTATTATGGCCTAATGTTCCATAAAATGCGGAATGCATGCGACTTTTTTGTTATTTTGTTTTTTTTCACGCCTGGTATTGAATGGTATCGAGTATTGCAAAACTTTTTCATGATATCAAAATTATGGTATCGTGACAACCCTAATGTGAATATACCCTCAAACCACGGACAGATGGAGCTATTAATATTTAATATCTTGTGATAATGGCACCTGACAAGAGCTGGAATACTTTGGGCAGCAAGTGACCGGTCAGTTCTTGACATATTGGCAACAGGACACATGAGGGTCTGGGGGACATTGATGGTGAGACACTGGTTTCGAGCACCTTGTGGGCGTTCCTAATATGTTAGTACCTACCAAACATGATCCAAGGTAGGACAACCGGTAACTGACAGGGTCATGGGCGCTAGTGATTGATGTATGATGGGAGCCCATCTGGTCCGATCCCACAGAAGAGCTGCTGGAGCCCAAATTGCTGACAAAGTGAGTCCTGCCTATATGATACATTGATGTAGCCGCATCATACACAACATTTGGTTTTAATGTTATGGCTGATCAGTCTATTTTCTATTGTTTAGCCACAATTGTGTTTCTGTATTATATTAGAGGACTGTAGTCGACTTACCAAAGTTTTTTTTGTTGTTGTTGCAGAGCACCTGGAGGAAGGAACAGCCTTGACTGTCTTGAGCCATCCCAATGGAGATTGTGCAGAGTCTACGGCTGACCCTTGAGATCTCTGCCGGGAAATAACCAGGAACTTTGAGTGAAGAACTGTCCCCTTTCAGGAATCTACGTTCCTAGCTTGTCATGATGGCCCATAGGGCATGGACTATGACAACGCTGCAGTAATAGACACTGAACTGTATGTGGACAATGACCCCTATTTTCCGTTACAGACCACCAACTGCAATTTGTTTTGTATAAAGATAGAATAAATTAAGGAAGCTGTGCATATGACACCCCTGCTTCATGTACAGCAGAAAGGGCCCATGTATTGCGCTTTTTTTTTTTTTTTTTTTTATAAAACTGCCGAGATTCCTGACAGTACTGGGTTATTTTTCACAGGTAGGAAAGCCAGGAGAGCCTGCAAATATTTTTTTCTTTTTTTGTTCTTTTTTTTCTGCTGCAGAAATGTACCAAATAGCTGGTACAATGATAAATAAGCAGCTTATAGTATGCAGGGGTGCAATAAGTTAATATAAGGCCTCATAGCAAAACTCAGCATAGCGTCCATCTCCACCATGGCCACCTTCAGTGGTGAGTTCAGGACGTGAAAAGTTTAGGATTATCTTGGGCTAGAGTCAGACCCTGGGCCGTGCACAGTAAAGATATAATAATGCAACGAGGTTCTAGTACAGGAATCATGTGCACAGTGGTGTCACAGTATGAGAATAATGTACTCAATGATGTTAAAGTAAAGGGTTAATGTACACAAAAAAGCTGCCATTAAAATCTGGACGGAAGCACATAACAGTACTGGGATGAAACAAAAAGTGATGCTGTAATAGAGGGATCATCTATATGGCATAGTGACTCCATAATAAAAACTTAGGGAGAGATTTACCAAAACTGGTGCAAAGGAAAACCGGCTTAGTTGGCCATGGCAACCAATCAGATTGAGCTTTTCATTTTCCTTGGAGAGGAATAGTTATCCTCGATCCTGTGGATATGGGATAACTTGCAACAACCGGAATACCTCTTTTTCTTTCTTCCAACCTCTATTGTGATTTAAACACCAATTTCTTACGACTTGTAGCTCTAAGTTGTTGGGCCCCATCACAGCTCCTATGTTGTGAGTTATGTCCACCACTGTGTGTAATAGCCAGAACCGTATGGGGAAATTCATTTAGCCAGGTGTACGCAGTGGAGTAAGATGTGCCAGATCTATTAAGAGGCACGGGTTCCTTAAGCCCCCTTTCACACGATCAGGTTTTCCGCACAGGTGCAATGTGTGACGTGAATGCATAGCACCTGCACCGAATCCCGACCTATTAATTTCAATGGGTCTGTGTACATAAGTGTTTTTTTTTTTCACGCATCAGTTCTGCGTTGCATGAAAATCGCAGCATGTTCTATATTCTGCGTTTTTTACGCAGCCCTGGCCCCATAGAAGTGAATGGGGATTCTGTGAAAAACGCATTGCATCCGGAACATGTTTTTCACTGATGGTTGCTAGGAGATGATGTTTGTCAACCTTCAGTTTTTTATCACGCGCGTGAAAAACGCATTGCACTCGCACGGAAAAACTGAACGCAATTGCAGACAAAACTGACTGAACTTGCTTGCAAAATGGTGCGAGTTTCACTGAACGCATCCGGACTTAATCCGTCACGCTCGTGTGAAAGGAGCCTAAAGGGTTATTCTGGCTATAACAAGCTATCTGCTATCCACAGATAGGTGGGGGTCCTACCACTGGGACCTCCACTAATCATTAGAACGGGGGCTCCGCACTCCATGGAGCCCCTCTGAAATAGGCAGAGGGGCTGGTTGGAAAAGTGCGCTGCCACTCCAATTCTATGGGACAGCCGGAGATCGTTGAGTACAGGACTCTGCTGTCTCCGGAGCTCCCGTATAAATGAAAGGAGCTGCGGTAGCCATTTTAGGGGGGCTCCACTGGGTACATACTTGTGATCGGTAGGGGTCCCAGCGGTAGGACCCCCACCAATCTGATAGTTATTCCCTATCCTGTGGAGCAAGTCTACACCCACTATGAGCTATCCCAAATTCCAGTTAGTAAAGTTTGATGGGTCGCAAGAGGCCAGGCCCCTCATGCTAAGTTCCATACCCTTTTTTTTTTTTTTTTTATGGGAAGAATTGCACATTTTTGTGCAAATTGCTGCTGGTGTAAAAAATGTGTGACTTTTGGACACTATACAACTGGTCGTGGGCCTTTCTTCTATTCTGCTATATGTGTTTTCAAAATATAACATAGCAAATGTTGTTAGACATTGCAGAGTTTTTTTAAATATTTTATAGGTTATTGAAATGCATAGTAGTTGTGACTCACACATTCCAGGATGCACTACTGGCTCATGTGATGCATAACTGTCGCACTTGGTTATATGGAGCTCCAGTAATGGTGACATATTTCAGAAGATCCTTTATCTCTTAGGAATACAAAGGTCATGTCTGGGTGTGTTTCATGCCCTGAAAGAAAGAGAGCTTATTCAGTGACATGTCCTGCAGAACTTTGCAAATCAGAGGACAGATGTACAACCAAAAACCAGGCATTACAAAGTAGTAATAATTCAAACAGGAGTGAGGGCCCTGCTCGCAAGAGCTTACAATCTAAGAGGATAGGGGTGCCTCAAGAGGTAAAAATTGCTCATTTTGTACAATAGTACAGCCATCTTTAGCTCCTTTTCTGTTGGGTTGTCCAGCTGTTGGGTTCCAACCGATCATAAGAATAGGGGCCCATACTCTCAATTTGAATGGAGCAGAAGACGCATGTGTATCTACCACTCTATTCATCTCTATAGGACTGAATGCTATCCAAGTACAGTCGCTGTGCTATCTTCAGCAGACCTATAGAGCTGAATGGAGCAGCTGTGACTCCATTTAAACAGTAGAGCACGGGCCCCCTTTCTTGTGCTCAGTGGATAGGGGATAAATTGTCTAAATGGGACAACCCCTAGCATTGTTTTTCATCTTCTCATTCCAAGAGCTGGAACCTTTTCTTTTTCCTTCAGTGTAGCCATGTTATGATGGCTTGTGTTTTTGCAGGTCTTCAGTATCTGATCGATGGGGTTCAGTATCTGCAAGCGCCGCTGCCTTCTCGAAGCTTACCTAGCACATGGCCGTACATTGTATAGAGCTGTGCTTAGTATCATGCTCAGCCGTGATTCACTTGATGTCAACGATATGCCTGTCACTGCAAAAGCAAGCGAGCATGCAGGAGGCCATTAAATTGGGACTGTGTGAAAACTGAAGATGTAAAATGGACGATTGAGGGATGGTGCTCAAGTTTAACTTAACACACACAGGCAGATTGCTGCTACATTGTGGATATTGTTGCAGTAATCACGTATAAATGCTGCTTCATTAAATTGAAAGAACTGCCCCCAACAAAAAAAAAATTATTCGAACAAGTGGAAACTGAAAATACGTAAATGGACGATTAAGGCGTGATAGTTTTCCTGGCAGACACTGTAATACCCAACCACCCTCTTTCACAGCCCAGAATGACGTTCTGCTTGCTCTGCTAGAGTACCTCGCTGCCTACTGCAGCACTGATTGGCTCATCCAGGTTGTCTGTCAGCCTGGGAGACAATCGGGCCAAGCCCTCTCCTCCCGCGTCCTCTCAGGGCCATGTGAGAACCCTTCTTCTTCCTTAGTGCTTTTTTCCCGCCATGCACGCTAAAATTGCATTTTAGTGGACTTGTCCAAAACTAACCTGGAAAGATTCTGGTTCATCTGCAATCTGAAAAATAGCAAAGTTCGGACTGAACTCGGTTTGGTTCAAACTGGTTTGCTCATCCTTCATTCCAAGCTCTATCAAGTTAGACCCTTAGTTCAGCCAAGGTGTTTGTTGGCAGCTATGCATGGAGATCTGTTGCCCAATCCAGTCCCAGACATTCTGGATGGTGGAGAGATCTGGCCAGGCAGCGTCAAACTGGCCCACCAGAGGATCTTTCGCTCTGCAGAACTCTGAATTCCAGACATCAAGATACCCAGACAGAGCTGCGCCTTGACAACATGACCGATAGTCATGACCTAGGGTAAGCAACGAGAAGGCTTCGGTGCGCACAGGAGTGCCAGAGCCTTCTCAAACAGCTCATCAGTTACAAAGAATTGAATAACCCCTTTAAGGAAAGTGTGAAAATCTGCTGATATTATGTACAAAGACATTTCTCCAGTGACTTACTGAAAGGCCCTGACTTAAACCAGTTACCAAGGCTCAAGGGCACCCAAAATTGCTGGCTATTGCCTTATGGATGTTTACTTTGGCTACACCAAAACAATACATAACGCTGAGCACCTCACACTGCTTTGCTCGGCTTGACCTCCTCCAAAATCATTCGGAACAACATTAAAATAGGAATCCGAAGTGGGCTTTGGTACTGAGGTACCTGCCAGTATCAAACCCAACTTTGGATTCCTATTTTTAAAATAAGCAGATAGAAATACCGAAGTCTTGCGCAACTTCGGGCAAGATTAAGTTTTACTCCTCGAGCCAATACATTTTAATGCTATATAGAAACAGCATTTCAAACAAAGTTTTTGAACATATCGACTTCAGATCTATGATCTGAAGCTCAATTCGCTCAAGCCTAATCCTGTCCATAAGATTGCCACTGACGGAGGGTCATGTGAGCAGGCTCAAATCTCTGCTTCCTCTATTCAAAGCACTGCACTTGTGCAAAACTTCCAACAGTACAAGAGCAGATGGCAGGCACAGTGTATATGAATGGAGGGGGCTCAGTGCTGTGTCTGGAGTTATTTTTGCCTGATCACATGACCCTCCATCAGCTGTCGTTTTATGAACAGAAACAGCACAAAAGACTTGGTCAAGGGAACATACATTATGAAATATAGAAAATGGAGCAGAATAACAAAGGCTATATATTCGTAAGTGCCTTATAATCATCTTGCATATAAATTGATCAACTGTAACCAGAAAGTGGCAAACCCCTTTAATGTTGATACAAGCTGGCTCCAAACTACGCCTATGCTTAATATTTTAACTAAAGCACTCGTACGTACCTGCAATTTGCTATATTAATCTTCTGCTATATGTTCTTACACTTATCCCCGCACACTTAGATTTTGCCTATAGAGTTGAGGACATGCGCTGCTAGATCGCAGCTAGCAGTAAGGGGCCCAAGGGGCTGTTACTATTGTTTCAGGAGCCCAGCCACACCCACTGTGAAGGAGCCCACGCATCCTTCGAATCTCCTCTTTGCTTCCGGACGTCACAAAGTTAGAGCGCCTTAATCTCGCGCATGCGCAGTTAGTTCCCTGAGGTCGATGCCAGCATGGGTAGGAACACTATGGCGGCACTGACATGCGGCGTACTCGCGCAAACGCGAGATTACGGTGCTCTAACTTTGTGACGTCGGGGAGCAAGGAGGAGAGTCGGAGGATGCAGGGTGGTGCTGGGCTCCTGAAACGTGAGTAACAGCCCCTTGGGCTGCTTACTTGCCTCATTTACATATATATAAAATCTTATTTTGACACAATAAAAGCACTGAGAGCTATGAGGAGTGTATATTGCAGACATGCAAGCAGCGCATGTCCTCAGCTCTATAGGCAAAATTCAGGCGACAGAATCCCTTTAATTGGTCTTAGTGTTCCCTACTCTTCAATGTGACTACAACTTCAGTAGGGTTTAAACAGGAATAAGGCGGGAGATGTATTAGACGGCACCGTTCCTGACCTCCCGACTTTACAGTTAGGGCTTATTCACACGTACTTATGGGTTCCGTATTATCCTCAATAAATGGACACCGTTCCGTGTGCATTCCGCATCACGTATGTGGATCCATTCACTTCAATGGGTCTGCAAATCAGGAGATGCAGTGCGGAACGGAACCCTATGGAAGCACTATGGAGCGCTTCTTTGGGGTTCTGTTCCAAACCGCAAAAAGAGAACATGTCCTATCTTTTTGCAGAACGGAGGGATGCGGACCCATTCAAGTTGAATAGGTCTGGATCCGTCCCGAATGGCCTCACGAACGTTCTCCGTGCATTGGGGGCCGCAAATTGCGGTCCCAATGCATGGAACGGAACACATACATTTGTGTGAATGAGCCCTTACAGTTACTTTCCTGACCTGAATTATCTCACATACTCAGGCTTTAAGAAACTTTTGAAGCGCACTTTCTTATATATGTATCTCACTAGGTTTGGGTGTGTGGCAGCCTCATCCTCACTAGCCCCTAAAACTAAATCCACAATGTACAAAGCTTTGATTACTCTCCCTCCCATTTTAGATTTGCCTTATATTGGAGCCTGGAAAAAAGAGATAAACTTGATGCTCTCCTCTTCTGAAATTTCAACTATATGGAAATTATTGTAGGCCATCCTGCTGCATTAAGTTTCAAGAAACCAATTATAAACCGGTTAGCAAATAGTATAATACTCCAGCTGTTTTGAACAAGTTGGACAGCAACATTCCCTCCATATGCTGGGATTGCCTCTCCAAACCAGCTCCTATATGCATATACTGTATGGTGGACGTATAAAGCGATTAAAGCTTTCTGGCAGGATGTTGAGGGTATTATCTCCAAACTATGCCCTTATGCTCCAATGCTAAGCCCAACATTGATATTCCTGGGGCTTCCACCCAAGTTTCCATCTGATTTCGAAAGACCTTGGTGGGCCCAATTAGTTCTAACAGCCAAAGTCATCCACCTATACTGGAAGAATACTACTGTCCCACCCATCTCCCACTGGATACCTATCTCTTCCCAATAATGAATCCCCCAGTGTGTCCTGTGAGAGCTGGAGAACCTTTATATATACCTGCAGTCAGATGGAGCTTTGACTGTGCCCAGTATCTCCCATCTGTGGAACTCCTCCCTTCCTCCCCCAAATCCTATAGGGCCCCAAAACCAGAGTGGCAGAGAGAGGACCGCCACTGTAACTACTACCATCACTGCTGTCTTCTACTCCTCTATCCTCTCCTGGCTGCTACATACATACCTGCTGTAGCCTCTGACCACGCCGGTCACCCTACTGCAAAGGAATGAGCAGCCCCAATAGTGTCTAGTGTTCCTATACACAGCCCATCATTGAGATGTCATGGAATGCTGTGATATCATGTGCTTATTCGTATATCTTTTATACTGTAAAAACTCCTTTAATTGTCTCCCACACTGAAAGCTTTCCACCCCTTGGATCATGTGGACGCAATATGAAATGAGCCCAAGATCAGATATTAGCTACTAGATGGGCATCTGTAATAAAGTGGTCGTACAGTGTACCTCATATCTGTATATTTACTATCTATATCTCAGTAGTCTCGGGATACAGTGAAGAGCGGGCTGTGTGTGGGCATTGTCTTGTTGGAACACCATGTCTGTTCACGAAGTCAAAAAAGGCAGTAGGACTGGTTTCACGATATGCAGAACATATTGGTCAATGTTCCTCCACGAATCCCAGAAGGGAACAGGCATGACAGCTAACTGCGTAGCACACCATGACACCTGGTTTTGATCCTGTGTGTTCCCTCACTATGCATGATAGCAGTAGTCGCTCTCCAGCTCTCTTTTGAACTCTGATGCACTTATTGTAATTACCAAGGCAGAACCTGTTTTCATCACTGAACATTATTGTTTGCCAATCCTGCCTCCAATAAGCTCTTTTGTGGCATCAGTGCAAGCACTCTTGGCGATGATCAGATGTTAGTGGCAAATGAGTTAATGGAGTGCATGAATACACCCCTGCTTCACGCAGACCGTTCCATATGGTTTGGGTGGTTGCTGCAGAACCAATTAGTGATGCTATGGCTGCCCTTCGAGATACAACATCTATGCTTTTATGGTGATCTTGGCACAGCCCTGTCTGTCTTCACAGTCCAGAATCCTCTCTACATGTGTGCGTGCCCTCCTCTGGCCACTGTGGACATCATCGATGCACCACATAAACTTCTCGTCCAAATCTTTCCGAGATTTGACAGATAGACCATCCGGCTTCTCAAAGTCTGACTATTCAGCCCTTTTCAAAATCCTTTAATTGCACAAA
This sequence comes from Bufotes viridis, assembly GCA_033119425.1. NCBI lineage: Eukaryota > Metazoa > Chordata > Amphibia > Anura > Bufonidae > Bufotes > Bufotes viridis. Next base: position 175,219,530 of record CM065592.1, on the reverse strand, counting down.
GGGTGCACAACGTGGTCTGTTTTATTTTCCCCACTATTTTTGAAACATTTTAGTAACTTTCTTTTTCAGTCCCACTAGCGGACTTTATCTCTTCTATAACATATAGGAGTATTTAGCAGCCTCTGGCAGGGTCTAATAGGTATGTGTACATGGCAGACCAAAGCTAAGAGGCAGAGGTACTCAAGTGAATGCTCGCCTTGTCATAAATTAGACGCAGTATCGGACAGTCCTTGAGCCTGAACTGAGATCTATTTGATGTAGATTTCAGAGTTCTTCTACACTAGAAAACTGGTGTAAAAGATTATAAATGTGGCAGGCCCCCTACCTTCCCTGACTGCTCCCCCTTTTCACGAAAGTGGCGAGGCTGGCAGAGTAACCCCACTTGCGCAAACATTTTTGCACAAGTGCCATTATACTGTTTACCTGGTTGGCCATCAACATTGCTGTGGCGAGCAGGTTTATTTGCAGTTCCTCCATCCCAATTCACTTCAGTGGAAAGGAGCAGATGGAGTACAACTGCTTAAAGTCGATAGCAAGCAGGTAAACAGTGATGAAGAGAATGCAGCGCTTGTATGAGCAATGCAATCACTTCAAACGGCTGATCTTCGGGGGGGGGGGGGGAGTGCTGGGATTTGGACTCCTCCCAATCATCTGATATTGTTGACCTATCTTGAGGATAGATCATCAATATAGGAAACTCGTCAACTCCTTTAAAGCCTCCCTCAGACGAGAGTGTCCTGTGTGGAAATCACGATCCGCGTGGGAGTGGTGCTTTCAGATTGCATTGCATTTTTTGGTTCTCTTTAACTTCCTTCAATTTTTAAAGGGGTTGTCCTCCCATTTACAATTCTCCATGGTGTAAAGTACTAAAATAAGTAATACTCATTTTACTGATTCCCCTCATTTTGACGGTATGTGGTCTGGATAACCACAAAATCCTCATGACTCTTTCTTCATGTTACTTTGTGCACTTAGGGTGAGAACACACGGGTGGTCGTGTGGTATTTGGGACACGGCCGTGCTGTGATCAAGAACCACACAGCCAAACTGACCCTAATTAAACTAATCACTGCTCAGTCTGGCCTGAATTGTTAATAACCATGTGGCCCCTGCTCATTAGCCTAATTAGAGCCTAGTGTGGCCCTTTTGGCGGCTCGGGTCTTGATTGCAGCACGGCTGGATCAAGGACACCACACAACCCCGCTGTGTGGTCATATGGTCAATGAAAACTATAAAAAACATAAATGCAAAAATGCTATAAATAAGGCTTTTCATGATGTGGTCAAAATTTGTGGATGTAATTTGCACACTTGCTGTATTTCAGAATCAGTGTGGATCCATTACTTAAGACTGAAACCAGCACAAGGAAGTTTATAACAAAAGAACTCCAGTCTTCATGAAGACTATTTAGCCTTCACTGCTTCTTGGACCAAGTTCAAGCATATTTTTGAGGGATTTATTCCTGTTGTCATGACAATGATCCTTTTATGCCCCTTCCATCTCAAAAGAACCTTTTGTTTGGACTTGCTTAGAAGTCTGGTCATGTATTTGCCACTAGTGATATATTCTAGGTCTAAAGCAAACTCTTTAGGCTAAAATAATGATCATTCACTGTATTTTACTTTGTGCCCTCATAATCTTTTTCATAATTTTAGGTTTATATTGGCTTAGAAGACCAACTGAATTTAATTTGGAATGGACATCATTACACATACAGTGGCTACCTTTAAAAGAAAGTGAATGAACAATAAAGGGCAACATAAAAAAAAATTGCGCTGAAGCTCCTGCCTGTAGAGAACACAGTCACTTAGGCTACATTCACACGACCGTATGTTTTTTGCGGTCTGCAAAAAAAATGGATGACGTCCGTATGGCATCAATTTTTTGGCAGATCCATTGTAACAATACCTATCCTTGTCCGCGGGTCTAATTTTTTTGCGGGTCTACGGAACGGACATACAGATGCGGATAGCACACGGTGTGCTGTCCGCATTTTTTGCTGACCCATTCAAATAAATAGGTCGGCATCCTATCTGCAAAAAAAGGAACGCACACAGAAACAAAATACGTTTGTGTGAATGTAGCCTTAACAAGTAGCTCTACTGCCTCTGGCTCCTGCAGACACTAAGATCTCCCACTCCCAAGGCACACCGGGACAATGACTCTTCCTCGCATGTGGCACCCATGTCACCTGAGCAGTTCCAAGACCAGATGCCAAAATTTGTTCAGACTTCTGACCAGAAGAGCTAAATTAATTCATACCCCAGACAAAACCCCCTAGATTATTCAGACCCCACAGCAGACCCTGTATATTAATCAGACTGTAGAGCATACCTCCCCCTAAATAATCAAAGCCAAGACCTATCTACTTACAGTACTTCTCCAGGTCTTGCCTCAAAATCCTGATGTTGGCCAAAGGCAGGTCTTTGTCAGCAAGGCCCCAGCGGTAGCTGCTTTGGAGAAAGGAACAGGCCCCATTACAATGCCAGGATATACAAATGGTATCTAGTAAGCGTTCTGCCTCACTCCAGAGCTAAATTCACAGCAACACTGCTTACTACTGCTGTACTAGGCCCTGCATGCTGCGGCTTATGAGTCTATGTGAGATATACAGATAGGGTTCTCTGCATGGGAGATGTAGCTGGCCAACCTGTCCTAGGTTGCCAATATGACTTACATGTTTATAGCTAGACTCAGGGCTTTTTTTCTGGCGGAACGCACCGGAACGGCGTTCCGCCACCTTTCATGCCGACACTTTCACATCGCAGCTTGCGATGCTCCAGCATCGCAGGCTGCGATATATCAGCAGGGAGGGACTGGGCGAAGATGCTGGGGGATGGTGGCAGGTGACAGGAGATGAACGCTTCCACTGTGGAAGCGTTCATCTCCATATTGATCTGTATCGCCGTCCTCTGGACAGCGATACAGATCGCTGTGCTGTGCGGCAGGGGAGGGAGGCGTCTCCCTTCCCTGCTCCTCTGATAGGCTGCGGGCCTTGTGCAGCCTATCAGAGCGATGCAGCAGGCGGCGCGATGACGTCATCGCGCCGCCTGAGCAGTACTGAGCGGGCCGGAAGAGGCCTGGGGGGTTGAAAGGGAAGAAATGGAGCCTGTACATGAATGGGGTGGGGAGGGAAGGGAAGAAATGGAGCCTGCACATGAATTGGGGGAAGAAATGGAGCCTGCACATGAATGGGGGAGAGAGAAGAAGAAAAGGAGCCTGCACATGATGGGGGGTAGCAGAGCGGAGACTGGCACATGATGGGGGATGGCAGAGAGCAGACTGGCACATGATGGGGGGGTGGCAGAGAGCAGACTGGCACATGATGGGGGGGTGGCAGAGAGCAGACTGGCACATGATGGGGGGGTGGCAGAGAGCAGACTGGCACATGATGGGGGGGTGGCAGAGAGCAGACTGGCACATGAAGGGGGGGTGGCAGAGAGCAGACTGGCACATGATGGGGGTGGCAGAGAGGAGACTGGCACATGATGGGGGGTGGTAGAAAGGAGACTGGCACATGATGGGGGTGGCAGAGAGATCTATTAGGGTGAATAGGATCTCGCACTCTCCCTGCTGCCCTGTGCTTTGTGCACATAGCAGCAGGGAGCTGACAATGGCAGCCAGGCTTCAGTAGAGTCCTGGCTGCCATGGTAACCGATTGGAGCCCCAGCATTACACTGCTGGGGCTATGATCAGAACTGCCACTGCCACCAATGAAAAGGGGGTGAGGGGACTCTGTGGCCACTGCCACCAATGAGGAGGGGAAGGCAGAGGGGACACTGTGGCCATTGCCACCAATGTTTTTAATAATGTGGGTGTCGGGGGGGGGGGGGGGCGCACTGCCTCCTGTATTTGTATTAAAGGTTAATTATCATTGGTGGCGCAGTGGGCCAGGCCGGGTACTTGCTCTGCTGGCTGCTTGACTCGGGGCTTGGGCGACAGCGGAGGAGGACACAGGACACTCAGGAGGAGGAGGCTGCTGCTGTTCACCAAGCTCACTAGCTAACGGCCGCGTCATAAAAGGGAGGGATTCCCTCCCTCCTTCTCCACTGTCTGGCTACAGAGAACATAGCATGCGCCGAGCACGGCACACGCTGTGTTCTCTTATAAGAGGAGATATTAGACTGCGCAGTAGCGCAGTCTAGTATTGATAAAACAAACATCCCGGTACCGAATCGATACTGGCATAAAAGTATCGATTGGGTATCGAAAGTTCGATACCCGAAACAACCCTACATCAGATATATATTCCCTACAATACAGTGCATCTGGAAAGTTATTTTTAGACCCTTTCACTTTTTTTTACATTTTGTTATGTTGCAGCTTTGTGCCAAAATAATTTAAAAAATCAAGTTTTTTTGCTCAATACTCCATAATGAGAAAGTGAAAACAGAATTTTAAAAACTTTAGCTAATTTACTAAAACGGAAAAAGGAAAATTTTGCATGGACATAAGTGTTCAGACCCTTTGATATGACACTTAAAATTTAGCTCTTAAGGCGTCCATTTTTCTTTATTATCTATGAGATCCTGCTCTACCTGAGGCTTGTATTACCTGCTCTACCTGAGGCTTGCATTACTAAGTGGCTGCTTTCATAAGTGGAGTTAAAGAAACCGGAGTTCAAGAAAAGGAGCAAGAAACAAAGATTCATTAGATCATCCTTGTATACAGTTTTTTTTTCAATCAAAGTAGTTTTTATTAATATTATTGATACCATTCAGCATCACACAGGTGTACAGCGTGTTATTCAAATCAGACTGCTATTGTTACAGAGTACGAAATTCCCCGTACTTCAAAAAAGATCAATCAAGGGCAAAGTACAATATCACCCAATAATGTAACAGTACACCCAGAGTATAGAGTATAACACGTTCGATAGAAACAATTCTGAATAGAAAAGAACTTTAGATACCCCTTCCACCCACCCACCCCTGAGGGAAACACCACACGCAACCCAAGCAAAAGGAAAATCCAAAATAGTATGGAATTACAGCTACAAATATCTGTAGTCAGAAGGTATTGCTATCCGCCTAAGCAATAAAAAAAATGAAGTCAAAATAAAGAGACCAGTCTACTCCGCATACAATCCCTGAGAAGTGCAGGCGAGGCCAGCCCAGGAGTATCGAGCCAGTCTTGCCAGATATTGAAGAACTTCTGGAGACATTTTCTTTTCATATATACACCCTTTTCGTACTGTAATATTGTATTCATTCTAGCCTGGAATTCTTGTAAAGAGGGAGGAGACACGTTGAGCCAACATTTAGCAATAAGCACACGGGCCTGAAAAAGCATTCGTTGTATACATAAAGATTTGTTATCATTGAGATCAGAGTGAGTCAGTATGCCCAGCACACACACTCTAGGGTCATGAGTGACAGGAATATGAGATACCTGAGCGATAATTCGTCTCACTCCAGACCAGAAACTAGTCAAATTAGGACAGTCCCAGAACATGTGAAGTGTAGTTGCCCCGGATGCCCCACAGCGTGGGCACAGAGAATCCGGCCGTAGCCCAATCCGGTGCAAGAATACAGGAGTTCTATATACTCTGTGTCCTTGTATACAGTTGGTTTGTGTACGGTGTCCATATTAGGACATCGTCAAACATCATCCATAGCTCGGACACCGTAGCTAGTCTTCCTACTGCTGTAAGGGGACCACAGTATATAAGAATCTTATCACTGCTCTATATTGTATTTTTTTTTCTTCTCTCTTTTCCTGTGTAATCCCCATTTAGTATGACTTCCATTATTGACAGCGCCATCCAGTGCACATCTTGTCTGATGTATGCAGTCCTGGAATAGCCGTTCGAGAGTGTATATGTTTGTTCAAAATGTGATCAAATTACCTGTTTGGAATCGCACATCTAGTCTCTAAACAGGCAAGTTGCAACACTGAAAGCCACTGACAATTTGGAAAAGAGTTTGCTGCTCACTGAGCAAGCACTCTATGGAGCAGATAAGGGGGAGGGTGACAGTAAGGGGGCTGAGGAGAGTGAGGTAGTTAGCTGGGTAACAGTAAGAAAGAGGGGTAGAGGGAAGAGTGCCAGGGAGGCTAGCCCTGATCTGACACACCCCAACAAGTTTGCAGGGTTGGCAGATGAGGGGGATGACAGTTTAGGGACGGCACCTCTGCAGCCGGACACTTCCTCTGCCAATCAGGGGATCAGGAGAGCAGGGCAGGCTAGACAGGTGCTGGTAGTGGGAGACTCCATTATTAGGGGAACAGATAGGGCTGTCACAAAGATCGTGATCGCCGAACAGTGTGCTGTCTTCCCGGCGCTAGAGTTCGACACATCGCGGATCGGGTTGACAGATTACTGGGAGGGGCTGGACAAGATCCAGCGGTCATGGTCCATATCGGTACCAATGACAAAGTTAGAAGAAGGTGGAGAGTCCTTAAAAATGATTTCAGGGATTTAGGTCAAAAGCTTAGGGCAAGGACCTCAAAAGTAGTATTTTCTGAAATACTGCCTGTACCACGAGCCACACAAGAAAGGCAGTGGGAGATTAGGAAGGTTAACAAGTGTCTCAAGAACTGGTGTAGGAAGGAGGGGTTCGGATTCCTGGAGAACTGGGCCAACTTCTCTGTCGGCTACAGGCTCTATCGTAGGGATGGGCTGCACCTCAATGGGGAAGGGGCAGCTGTGTTGGGGGAGAAGATGGCTAGAAGGTTGGAGGAGTGTTTAAACTAGGGACTGGGGGGAGGGTAATTACATTATAGGAGGTGAATATAGTCCAGATAGAGACCGGGGGCAAGGTAGTGGGACTAAGGGAGGAATGGAAGGGGGGACTAGAACAGTTCAGAAGGAAAGGTGTAGGGTAAAAAATACACATAAACCTCTCAAATGTTTGTATACTAATGCCAGAAGCCTGACTAACAAGACTGGTGAACTGGAATTAGTGATGTGTGAGGAGGACTATGACATAGTAGGAATAACTGAGACATGGCTGGATGATAGCTATAACTGGGCAGTTATTATAAAAGGTTACAATCTGTTTAGAAAGGATCGTCAAAACCGGAGAGGTGGAGGGGTCTGCCTCTATGTGAAGTCCTGTCTAAATCCCGTAATTCGAGAATACATCTGTGAGGGACATGAACATGTGGAGTCACTGTGGGTAGAAATACATGGAGCAAAAAACAATAATAAATTACTAATAGGAGTGTATTATAAACCACCTAATACACCAGAGTCCACAGAAAATCTATTACTAAACGAGATAGACGAGGCGGCAAATCATAATGAATGATCGTTGTTATGGGGGACTTCAACTACCCAGATATAGACTAGGAAACTGAAAGCTGTACATCCCAAAAAGGAAACAGGTTCTTGGCCATAGTCAAAGACAATTACCTTTCCCAACTGGTTCAGGACACCACTAGAGGGACAGCCATACTGTACTTAGTATTAACCAATAGACCTGATAGAACAACAGATGTGCAGGTTGGGGGACACCTAGGAAATAGTGACCATAAAGTAATAACCTTCCAATTATCCTTCAAACGAGAGTTTCTAAAGGGAGGAACAAAAATACCAAACTTCAAAAAAGCAAAAGTTAGCCTAAGCGAGGCCATAGGCTTAACTAACTGGGACAAAGTCCTCAAAAATAAAAATACAACTACAAAATGGGAGATTTTTAAAAGCATCCTAAAATCTAATTGTGAGAGGTACATACCTTTTAGGAATAAAAGGCTAAGGCCTCTTTCACACTTGCGTTCTGAGGATCCGGCAGGCACTTCCGTCCCGACGGATCTGTCAGAACGCAAGTCGCCTGAAAGCATTCGAAGACTGATCAGGATCCTGATCAGTCTTCGAAATGCTTTGAGGTTACTATGGCAGCCAGGACGCTATTAAAGTCCTGGTTGCCATAGTAGTAGTGGGGAGCGGGGAAGTGGTATACTTACCACCCGTGCGGCTCCCGGGGTGCTCCAGAATGACGTCAGAGCGCCCCATGCGCATGCATCACGTGATCCATGCGATCACGTGATCCATGCGTGTGGGGCGCCCTGACATCACTCTGGAGCGCCCCGGGAGCCGCACGGGTGGTAAGTATACTGCTCCCCCGCTCTCCACTACACTTTACCATGGCAGCCAGGACTTTAGCATCCTGGCTGCCATGGTAACCATTCAGAAAAAGCTAAACGTCGGATCCGGCGATGCGCCGAAACAACGTTTAGCTTAAGGCCGGATCCGGATTAATGCCTTTCAATGGGCATTAATTCCGGATCCGGCCTTGCGGCAAGTGTTCAGGATTTTTGGCCGGAGCAAAAAGCGCAGCATGCTGCGGTATTTTCTCCGGCCAAAAAACGTTCCGGTCCTGAACTGAAGACATCCTGATGCATCCTGAACGGATTTCTCTCCATTCAGAATGCATTGGGATAATCCTGATCAGGATTTTTCCGGCATAGAGACCCGTCGACGGATCTCTATGCCGGAAAACAAAAACGTTAGTGTAAAAGAGCCCTAAGAAACAATAAGAAACCAATGTGGATAAATAGAACCGTAAAGATAGCAATAAATGACAAAAAGAAAGCATATAAATCACTAAAACAGGAGGGGAGCCAGGAAGCACTGATAAACTATAAGGAAAAAAATTGAATATGTAAAAAACTAATAAAAATTGCCAAACTAGAGACCGAGAGATTAATTGCCAAAGAGAGTAAAACTAACCCTAAAATGTTCTTCAATTATATAAATAGTAAAAAATATAAATCTGAAGGAGTCGGCCCTCTACATAGCAATGAGGGGGGTGTTGCAGAGAGCGACGAGGATAAAGCAAAACTATAAAATATTTTTTTCTCCACTATATTCACTGAGGAAAATAAACTGTCAGATGAAATGCAGAATGTAAAAGTAAATCCCCCATTAAAAGTGCCCTGTCTGACCCAGGAAGAAGTACAACAGCGACTTAAAAAGATTAAAATAGACAAATCGCCAGGACCGGGTGGCATACACCCCCGTATCCTAAGTGAATTAAGGGATGTCATAGCCAGACCTTTATTTCTGATATTTACGGACTCTATACTGACAGAGAATGTTCCACAGGATTGGCGCATAGCAAATGTGGTGCCAATATTTAAAAAGGGTCCAAAAACAAAGCCTGGAAAATATAGGCCGGTAAGTTTAACATCTATTGTTGGTAAACTGTTTAAAGGGTTTCTAAGAGATGCTATTTTGGAATATCTCAATGAAAATATCAGCATGGCTTCATGAGGGATCGGTCATGCCAAACAAATTTAATCAGCTTCTATGAGGAGGTAAGTTCTAGACTTGACAGCGGCGAATCAATGGATGTCGTATATATCTGGACTTCTCCAAAGCATTTGACACTGTACCTCATAAAAGGTTGGTATATAAAATGAGGATGCTCGGACTGGGAGAAAATGTCTGTATGTGGGTAAGTAACTGGCTGAGTGACAGAAAACAGAGGGTGGTTATTAACGGTAGATACTCAGATTGGGTCACTGTCACTAGTGGGGTACCTCAGGGGTCAGTATTGGGCCCTCTTCTCTTCAAAATATTTATTAATGATCTTGTAGAAGGCCTGCACAGTAAAATATCTATTTTTGCAGATGACACTAAACTGTGTAAAGTAATTAACACGGAGGAGGACAGTTTTCTGCTACAGAAGGATCTGGATAGATTGGAGGTTTGGGCAGATAAGTGGTAGATGAGGTTTAACACTGACAAATGTAAGTTTATACACATGGGAAGGAATAATGCAAGTCACCCGTACATACTAAATGGTAAAACACTGGGTAACACTGACATGGAAAAGGACCTAGGAATTTTAGTGAACAGCAAATTAAGCTGTAGAAACCAGTTTTAGGCAGCTGCTGCCAAGGCCAATAAGATAATGGGTTGCATCAAAAGGGGCATAGATGCCCGTGATGAGAACATAGTCCTATCACTTTACAAATCACTGGTCAGACCACACATGGAGTAGTGTACAGTTCTGGGCTCCTGTGAACAAGGCAGACATAGCAGAGCTGGAGAGGGTTCAGAGGAGGGCAACTAAAGTAATAACTGGAATGGGGCAACTACAGTACCCTTCAGCCCCCCTAGCTTAAACACCCTTAATGACCAGGCCACTTTTTACAATTCTGCACTACACTACTTTACCCGTTTATTGCTCCGTCATGCAACTTACCACCCAAATGAATTCTACCTCCTTTTCTTCTCACTAATAGAGCTTTCATTTGGTGGTATTTCATTGTTGCTGACGTTTTTACTTTTTTTGCTATTAATCAAAAATTACCGAAATTTTTGCAAAAAAATGAAATTTTTCACTTTCTGTTGTAATTTTTTTTTAAAAAACTACATTTCTATATAAATTTTTCGCAAAATTTATTGTTCTACATGTCTTTGATAAAAAAATACAATAAGTGTATATTTATTGGTTTGGGTAAAAGTTGTAGCGCTTACAAACTATGGTGCAAAAAAGTGAATTTCTGCATTTTGAAGCAGCTCTGACTTTCTGAGCACCTGTCATGTTTCTTCAGGTGCTAGAATGCCAGGATAGTATAAATATCCCCCAAATCACACCATTTTAGAAAGAAGACACCCCAAAGTATTCATGGAGGGGCATGGTGAGTTCATGTATCATTTCATTTTTTTCACAAGTTAGCGGAAAATGACACTTTCTGAGGAAAAAATAAAAATAATAAAGTTTCCATTTCTGCTAACTTCTGGCAAAAAAAATGAAATCTCCCACGGACTCACTATGCCCCTCAGTGAATACCTTGGGGTGTCTACTTTCCGAAATGGGGTCACTTGTGGGGTGTGTTTACTGTTCTGGCATTTTGGGCGGGCTAAATTGTGAGCAGCCATGTAAAGCTAAAGGTACTCGTTGGAATTTGGGCCTCTTTGCATCCAGGCTGCAAAAGTGTCACTCATGTGGTATTGCCGTACTCAGGAGAAGTAGGGCAATGTGTTTTGGGGTGTATTTTTACATATACCCATGTTAGTGAGAGAAATATCTCTGTAAACTGACAACTTTGTTTAAAAAAATTTAAAAAGTTGTCGATTACAGCGATATTTCTCACACAAAGTATGGGTATATATAAAAATACACCCCAAAACACATTGCCCTACTTCTCCTGAGTACGGCGATACCACATGAGTGACACTTTTTGCAGCCTGGGTGCGCAAGGGCCCAAATTCCAATGAGTACCTTTAGGATTTCACAGGGCATTTTTACGCATTTGGATTCCAGACTTCTTCTCACGCTTTAGGGCCCCTAAAATGCCAGGACAGTATAAATACCCCACATGTGACCCCATTTTAGAAAGAAGACACCCTAAGGTATTCTGTGAGGGGTATGGTGAGTTTATGTAAATTTTATTTTTGTCACAAGTTAGTGAAATATGAGACTTTGTAAAAAAAAAAAAAAAATATCAATTTCCGCTAACTTGTGCCAAAAAATAAATTTCTGTGAACTTGCCATGCCCCTCACAGAATACCTTGGGGTGTCTTCTTTCCACAATGGGGTCACTTGTGGGGTATTTATACTGCCCTGGCATTTTAGGGGCCCTAAAGCGTGAGAATCCAAAATGAGTAAAAATGCCCTGTGAAATCCTAAAGGTACTCATTGGAATTTGGGCCCCTTTGCGATCTTGGCTGCAAAAAGTGTCACTCATGTGGTATCGCCGCACTCAGGAGAAGTAGGGCAATGTGTTGGGGTGTATTTTTACATATACCATACTGGGTGTGAGAAATATCTCTGTAAATGACAACTTTTTAAAAAAAATTATACAAAGTTGTCAATTTACAGAGATATTTCTCTCACCCAGTATGGGTATATGTAAAAATACACCCCAAAACACATTGCCCTACTTCTCCTGAGTACGGCGATACCACATGTGTGGCACTTTTTTGCAGCCAAGATGTGCAAAGGGGCCCTAAAACCAATGAGTACCTTTTAGGAGGGCATTTTTATGCATTTTTCTTCTCACGCTTTAGGTCCCCTAAATTGCCAGGGCAGTATAAATACCCCACATGTGACCCCATTTTGGAAAGAAGACACCCCAAGGTATTCTGTGAGGGGCATGACGAGTTCACAGAAGATTTTTTTTTTGGCACAAGTTAGCGGAAATTGATTTTTTATTGTTTTTTCTCAAAAGTCTCCCTTTCTGCTAACTTTTGACAAAAGTTAAATTTTTCATGGACTCACTATGCCCCTCAGCGAATACCTTGGGGTGTCTTCTTCCAAAATGGGGTCACATGTGGGGTGTTTGTACTGTTCTGGCATTTTGGGCGGGGCTAAATTGTGAGCAGCCATTTAAAGCTAAAGGTACTCGTTGGAATTTGGGCCCCTTTGCGCACTCAGGCTGCAAAAGTGTCACTCATGTAGTATCGCCGTACTCAGGAGAAGTAGGGCAATGTGTTTGGGGTGTATTTTACATATACCCATACTTTGTGTGAGAAATATCGCTGTAAATTGACAACTTTGTATAAAAAAATTTAAAAAGTTGTCATTTACAGAGATATTTCTCTCACCCAGCATGGGTATATATAAAAATACACCCCAAAACACATTGCCCTACTTCTCCTGAGTTCGGCGATACCACATGTGTGCCACTTTTTTGCAGCCAAGATGCCAAAGGGGCCCTAAAACCAATGAGTACCTTTAGTATTTCACAGGGCATTTTTACGCATTTGGATTCTCACGCTTTAGGACCCTTAAAATGCCAGGGCAGTATAAATACCCCACATGTGACCCCATTGTGGAAAGAAGACACCCTAAGGTATTCCGTGAGGGGCATGGCGAGTTCATAGAAAAAAATTTTGGGCACAAGTTAGCGGAAATTGATTTTTTTTTTTTTTTTACAAAGTCTCATATTCCACTAACTTGTGACAAAAATAAAATTTTACATGAACTCCCCATACCCCTCACGGAATACCTTGGGGTGTCTTCTTCCAAAATGGGGTCACATGTGAGGTTTTGTACTGCCCTGGCATTTGAGGGTCTCACGAATCATTACACGTATGGCCAGCATTAGGAGTTTCTGCGATTCTCCGTATATTGAGCATACGGGTAATGAGATTTTTTTCCATTCAGCCTCTGGGCTGAAAAAAAAAAAATGAACGGCACAGATTTTTTCATTCGCATCGATCAATGTGGATGAAAAATCTCTGCCAAAATCAGTGACTGCGGTGCGGTGGGCTGGGCGCTAGCTACCTAACAAGTAGCTAACTAACTGGCGGTGATAAGGGACCCTTATGCCCCATTCACACGTCCGAAATTCTGTTTGCGGAACGGAATTGCGGACCCATTCATTTCTATGGGGACAGACTTTGTCCCGCTGGATCCGGAATTGCGGATCCGCACTTACGGGTCTGCATTTCCGTTCCGCAAAAATATAGAACATGCCCTTTTCTTGTCCGCAATTGCGGACAAGAAAAAGCATTTTCTATATAGTTCTGGCAATGTGCGGATCTGCAAAATGCGGAAAGCACATTGACGGTGTCCGTGTTTTGCGGATCCGCGCCGCGGATCCGTGGCACGGATCTGTGGATCCGCTGAACCGCAAAACACATATGGACATGTGAATAGAGCCTTACAGGGGGTGATCAGTGACAGGGGGTGATCAGGGAGTCTATATGGGGTAATCAGGGGTTAACAAGGGGTTAATAGTGGTTATAAAGTGAGGGGGGTGGGGTTAGTGTAGTGTTTGGTGCAACTTTACATTAGTTACCTGGTCCTCTGGTGGTCGATCCCAGTAAATGGGACCACCAGAGGACCAGGTATTAGGTATATCAGACGCTGTTAGCAACACAGCGTCTGATATACCACTTTGATCTAATTTATTTTACATTTACAGCCTGCCAGCGATTGATCATCGCTGGCAGGCTGTAGTACAACTGCAGAGCCGCGCTCTGCTGTGAACGCGCGCGCGCGTGTTCACAGCAGATCTCGGCTCTCGCGAGATGACGCACGGATGCGTCCAGGAGGAACAAACTTGCCGCCGCCTGGACGCATCCGTGCGTTCGGCGGTCGGCAAGCGGTTAAAATTAGGGTTATTCACTTTAGAAAAAAGCCGACTGAGGGGAGATTTAATAACTATGTATAAATATATCAGGGGTCAGTACAGAGATCTGTCCCATCATCTATTTATCCCCAGGACTGTGACTGTGACGAGGGGACATCCTCTGCGTCTGGAGGAAAGAAGGTTTGTACACAAACATAGAAAAGGATTCTTCACTGTAAGAGCAGTGAGACTATGGAACTCTCTGCCTGAGGAGGTGGTGATGGTGAGTACAATAAAGGAATTCAGGAGGGGCCTGGATGTATTTCTGGAGTGTAATAATATTACAGGCTATAGCTACTAGAGAGGGGTCGCTGATCCAGGGAGTTATTCTGATTGCCTGATTGGAGTCGGGAAGGAATTTTTTTCCCCTTAAGTGGGGAAAATTGGCTTCTGCCTCACAGGGGTTTTTTGCCTTCCTCTGGATCAACTGGATGGACAAATGTCTTTTTTCGGTCTTATATACTATGTTACACTATGTATGTTAGATGTTTCTACACCTTGATTGGAGTCCACTTGTGGTAAATTCAGTTGATTGAACATGATTTGGAAAGATATTCCCCTGTCTATATAAGATGTCACAGCTGTCAATCCATATCAGAGCAACAACTAAGCCACGAGGAGGAAAGAAAAGTCTGTAGAGTTCAGAGAAAGGATTGTGTGGAGGCACAAATCTGGAAAAGGGTACAAATAATTTCAGCTGCACTAAAGCCTCATTCACACGTCCATGTCCGTGCTCAAATCCGTGAGCAGGTGGTCAGTGATGCATCCATGATGCTGTCCGTGAAGGTGCCGTGTTTGGTCAGTGTGTCAGTTTTTTGCTGTCCGTGTCGCGTCCGTGTTTCACTGACCTTGAACAGCTGATAAATAATTTTCAAAGAATCTCTTCTTAATGATCCATGAAACACGGATGCAACACGGATGGCATCCGTGGTTTTCACGGACCCATAGACTATAATGGACGTGATGGATCGGTGAACACGGACAAACTAGAGCATGCATTTGTGCTAAAAAAAGCGTTCCACGGACCATGCTTAAACAGCGAAGTGTGAATACACGCATTAAATGAACAGGGATGTGTGCTGTCCGTGGAGAACGCGTACAGCAAATGTCCGTGAAATACTGATGTGTGAATGAGGCTTAAATGTTCCCAAGAGCACAGTGTCCTCCATAATTCTTAAATGGAAGAAGTTTGGGAGAATCAGGACTCTATCTAGAGCTGGCTGCCCAACCAAACTAAGGGTACTTTTACACTAGCGTTATTCTTTTCCGATATTGAGTTCCATCATAGGGGCTCAATACCGGAAAAAAAACTCATCAGTTTTGTCCTAATGCATTCTGAATGGAAAGCAATCTGTTTTTTATGCATCAGGATTGTGAGGTATGAGGGATATGGATTATGGTTTCCATGGCAGCCATGTTTCCTGAATTTACCTCATGTCAACCCCAGGCCTATAAGGTCTCTCCCTACATTCAAAACCAGGCCACAGCCATAAACTCCTTAGTTCCTGGCCTCTGACCTAGAGGTGACAACGGTCGGTGGCCTCCAGGACCCTTTATATAAACAGACTCAGGTAGTGAACCACTTGAAAGAGGTTTATTACTTTACGATAGGAGCAAGCTGAGTGCATCCCGGAGGGAGGGGGGCGAGCAGCTCTCCCTGTCACCAGAAGAATCCAAAAATCATATTCTGGTCATAACTCAAATACACCGCTCAATAGAGGTTATTGACATATGCCATTGTAACAGTCAAGGAATGTTGGTTAGGCTCATATCAAGAACCACCCACTTGTGATAACCCTGGCTCAGGAAATCGGTTCTCCTGATTGGGGCCACGTGGACACCCCGTGTTTGGTACCTCTGTGACCCCAACCCTGAGAGCTGAAAAATGAGCCCACAATCATCGGGCGGACGTTCTCCTGCGCCGAGTTATGGGCAGAAATCAGTTTCACACTAGATTTCTGTGTGACTGACAGGTCATAAACCTCACAGCCCACCCCTGTGTCCCGCCTTACAGGTCGGCTTACAGACTGCCTGGACCAGTCCTCATAAATTGGACAGAGCAGATTGTACTGTGTTCCCCATTTTGAGGCCAATCTGATTGAATGAGGATCCGTGTTTCCGTCTTGCCTCAGGACCTGATAGCTGCAGTCTCTGTGTGAGTAACGTAAGCGTCAGTCTTCATTTATCCCTTTTATTTTAAAACTGTTCTTTGTATATATCTGTATGCTTCTGTTTTTTAGTAATATCTTTATGTTTATTAAAACCTCTTTTCTTAACCCAGCACGGGCAATATTTTTGAGGCAATTAGAGTTCCTAATTTTCAGCTACCTGTTTGCTTTAAATGCGAATCTTTCTCTGAAGGTGACTGTGGATGTCTGATTGTAAGTCTGTGACCATAGCTTCTGTGTGAAGTGTGGATAGTGGGGTATCCTCTGTGTACGTGCTGAGACTCTGTGTGCGGTCTCAGTACCAGGTATATCATAGACCGAGGTGTGTGGGGTAATTGATCCCACGGACAAGGTGAGGACAGCAGCCTCTTAGAGGAGAGGTCTGCGTCCGGGTTGTAGGTTTCCCTTGAAGGCCCTGTGTGTGTGGCAGGAGGGATTCTGTGTCCGCTAAGTCCCACCAAGTCTGATCTGGCAGATCGGGTTGGTTAGATCAGATTGGTGGGGGTTTGCTGTGTGAATGAGTGTGTGGGCTGGTAGGTGGGAGAGGAGTTCTTCCAAGCCTAGGCCCCTGTAAAGTTCCTTCATTTCTAAAAGGAACCGGTCACAATTTGATCTCCTGTGCAATCTGGTGGATTGTAAGAAGCAGGGTGATCAAATTGGATAGTGTGTAGTGTCAGAACTTGTCCCGATTGATTGCTGGCATCTGATCCCGGTCTGATCAGGTACTGCGGTCTGGGAGCTCGGGCGAGTTCGTGACAGGGATGTCTTCCGTTTCGTCCCTTTTAGGCTACGTTTACACTTGCGGAACTTGTATCCGGCAAGCAGTTCCGTCGTCGGAGCTGCCCGCCAGATCTGCTGTTTAGTTTCACAGCTGACAGCATTTGTAAGACGGATCTACAAATGCATTACAAGAACGGATCCGTCCCTCCGCTTGTCATGCGGATGGACGGATCCGTCCTACACTCTTTTTCACAGTTTTCCGGTCTGCGCATGCACAGGATGTCTTCCGTTCCGCCCCTTTTAGGCTACGTTTACACTTGCGGCACTTGTATCCGGCAAGCAGTTCTGTCGTCGGAGCTGCCTGCTGGATCTGCCGTTTAGTGTCACAACTGACAGCATTTGTAGATGGATCTACAAATGCATTACAAGAACAGATCCGTCCCTCCGCTTGTCATGTGGATCTGTCCTGCACTCTTTCACAGTTTTCCCGGTCTGCGATCCGTCCTTCAGTTGTTTCGCAATGCTGGATCCGGCACTAATACAAGTCAATGTAAATTAATGCCGGATCCGGCATTTTGGACGGACATAATAGCGCAGCATGCTGCGGTATTACGCCTGGCCAAAACGCCTTACAGTGACTGGAACGAAGGGCATACTGATGCAAACTGAATGGATTTCTATCAGTTCTTTTCCGGCATAGAGCCCTGGAACTCTACACCGGAAAAGAATAACGTAAGTGTGAAAGTAGCCTTATGATATTTGCCAGAGAAAATACCGCAGCATGCCTCGATATTTTCTCCGGCCAAAATTCTGGAACACTTGCCAGATCTGGCATGCGCAGACCTTTAAAAATGTGGAAAAAATAAATACCGGATCCGCTTTTCTGGATGACACCGGAGAGACGAATCTGGTATTTTAATGTATTTGTCAGACGTATCCGGAAACAAATTATATCTGTTTGCATACGGATTTCTGGATCCGACAGGCATTTCCAGCAACGGAACTGCCTGCCGGATCCTCACAACGCTAGCGTGAAAGTAGCCTAAGTAATCAGGGAGAAGGGCCTTGGTAAGAGAATTGATCAAGAACCCAGTGTTCACTGTGGCTGAGCTACAAAGATCCAGTGTGCAGATGGGGAAACTTCTAGGTCAGCTATCACTGCAATACTCCACTAATCTAGGCTTTATGGCAGAGTGGCCAGAAAGGAGCCTCTTCTTAATAAATAAAAACACAAGAAAGCCCACATGGAGTTTGCAAAAAAAGCACAGAAATGACTCTCAGACTGTGAGAAACAAGATTCTCTGGTCTTATTAAACCAAGATTGAACTTTTCTGGCCTCCAGTCTAAGCATCATGTCTGGAGGAAACCAGGCACTCCTCATCTGCCCAATACGGTCCCTACAGTGAAGCATGGTGGTGGCAGCATCATGCTTTGGGGGTGTTTTTTAGCGGCTGGGACAGGGAGACTGGTGAGAACTGAATGCAGCAAAATACAGAGATATTCTTAATAAAAAAATAAAATAAAATCTGCACAGCAGGTCAATTTCCGCACCTAATAAAAAAGCTAAGTTTACATGAGATTTGTCTAATCCTTGCTGGTGCTGTATTAGGGGCTTCTGCACACGACCGTATGCATTTTGCAGTCTGCAAAAGCGGATCTGCAAAGAATACGGATGACTTCCGTGTGCATTCTGTATTTTACGGAGCGGAACAGCTGGCCCCTAATAGAACAGTATTATCCTTGTCCATAATGCAGACAATTATAGGACATGTTCTATTATTTTGCGGAACGGACATACGGAAACGGAATGCTACACGGAGTAACTTCTGTTTTTTGCGGACCCATTGGAATGAATGGCATCCGAGCCGCATTTTTGTCACTCGAGTGCGAACCCTTTCACTTCAATGGGGCCGCAAAGATCTGCATCTGTTGCTCCGTTCCGTGGCCCCATAAAAAAATAGAACATGTCCTATTCTTGTCCGTTTGTGCGGAGAAGGATAGGCATTGTTATAATGGATCCGCAAAAAAATGATGCCATACGTACGTCATCTACGGGCAATATTTTTGAGGCAATTAGAGTTCCTAATTTTCAGCTACCTGTTTGCTTTAAATGCGAATCTTTTTCTGAAGGTGACTGTGGATGTCTGATTGTAAGTCTGTGACCATAGCTTCTGTGTGAAGTGTGGATAGTGGGGTATCCTCTGTGTACGTGCTGAGACTCTGTGTGCGGTCTCAGTACCAGGTATATCATAGACCGAGGTGTGTGGGGTAATTGATCCCACGGACAAAGTGAGGACAGCAGCCTCTTAGAGGAGAGGTCTGCGTCCGGGTTGTAGGTTTCCCTTGAAGGCCCTGTGTGTGTGGCAGGAGGGATTCTGTGTCCGCCAAGTCCCACCAAGTCTGATCTGGCAGATCGGGTTGGTTAGATCAGATTGGTGGGGGTTTGCTGTGTGAATGAGTGTGTGGGCTGGTAGGTGGGAGAGGAGTTCTTCCAAGCCTAGGCCCCTGTAAAGTTCCCTCATTTCTAAAAAGGAACCGGTCACAATTTGATCTCCTGTGCAATCTGGTGGATTGTAAGAAGCAGGGTGATCAAATTGGATAGTGTGTAGTGTCAGAACTTGTCCCGATTGATTGCTGGCATCTGATCCCGGTCTGATCAGGTACTGCGGTCTGGGAGCTCGGGGCGAGTTCGTGACAAGGATGTCTTCCGTTTCGTCCCTTTTAGGCTACGTTTACACTTGCGGAACTTGTATCCGGCAAGCAGTTCCGTCGTCGGAGCTGCCCGCCAGATCTGCTGTTTAGTTTCACAACTGACAGCATTTGTAGACGGATCTACAAATGCATTACAAGAACGGATCCGTCCCTCCGCTTGTCATGCGGATGGACGGATCCGTCCTGCACTCTTTTTCACAGTTTTCCCGGTCTGCGCATGCACAGGATGTCTTCCGTTCCGCCCCTTTTAGGCTACGTTTACACTTGCGGCACTTGTATCCGGCAAGCAGTTCTGTCGTCGGAGCTGCCTGCTGGATCTGCCGTTTAGTGTCACAACTGACAGCATTTGTAGATGGATCTACAAATGCATTACAAGAACAGATCCGTCCCTCCGCTTGTCATGTGGATCTGTCCTGCACTCTTTCACAGTTTTCCCGGTCTGCGATCCGTCCTTCAGTTGTTTCGCAATGCTGGATCCGGCACTAATACAAGTCAATGTAAATTAATGCCGGATCCGGCATTTTGGACGGACATAATAGCGCAGCATGCTGCGGTATTACGCCTGGCCAAAACGCCTTACAGTGACTGGAACGAAGGGCATACTGATGCAAACTGAATGGATTTCTATCAGTTCTTTTCCGGCATAGAGCCCTGGAACTCTACACCGGAAAAGAATAACGTAAGTGTGAAAGTAGCCTTATGATATTTGCCAGAGAAAATACCGCAGCATGCCTCGATATTTTCTCCGGCCAAAATTCTGGAACACTTGCCAGATCTGGCATGCGCAGACCTTTAAAAATGTGGAAAAAATAAATACCGGATCCGTTTTTCTGGATGACACCGGAGAGGCGAATCTGGTATTTTAATGTATTTGTCAGACGTATCCGGAAACAAATTATATCTGTTTGCATACGGATTTCTGGATCCGACAGGCATTTCCAGCAACGGAACTGCCTGCCGGATCCTCACAACGCTAGCGTGAAAGTAGCCTAAGTAATCAGGGGAGAAGGGCCTTGGTAAGAGAATTGATCAAGAACCCAGTGTTCACTGTGGCTGAGCTACAAAGATCCAGTGTGCAGATGGGGGAAACTTCTAGGTCAGCTATCACTGCAATACTCCACTAATCTAGGCTTTATGGCAGAGTGGCCAGAAAGGAGCCTCTTCTTAATAAATAAAAAAAACACAAGAAAGCCCACATGGAGTTTGCAAAAAAAGCACAGAAATGACTCTCAGACTGTGAGAAACAAGATTCTCTGGTCTTATTAAACCAAGATTGAACTTTTCTGGCCTCCAGTCTAAGCATCATGTCTGGAGGAAACCAGGCACTCCTCATCTGCCCAATACGGTCCCTACAGTGAAGCATGGTGGTGGCAGCATCATGCTTTGGGGGTGTTTTTTAGCGGCTGGGACAGGGAGACTGGTGAGAACTGAATGCAGCAAAATACAGAGATATTCTTAATAAAAAAATAAAATAAAATCTGCACAGCAGGTCAATTTCCGCACCTAATAAAAAAGCTAAGTTTACATGAGATTTGTCTAATCCTTGCTGGTGCTGTATTAGGGCTTCTGCACACGACCGTATGCATTTTGCAGTCTGCAAAAAGCGGATCTGCAAAAGAATACGGATGACTTCCGTGTGCATTCTGTATTTTACGGAACGGAACAGCTGGCCCCTAATAGAACAGTATTATCCTTGTCCATAATGCAGACAATTATAGGACATGTTCTATTATTTTGCGGAACGGACATACGGAAACGGAATGCACACGGAGTAACTTCTGTTTTTTTTGCGGACCCATTGGAATGAATGGCATCCGAGCCGCATTTTTTGTCACTCGGGTGCGAACCCTTTCACTTCAATGGGGCCGCAAAAGATCTGCATCTGTTGCTCCGTTCCGTGGCCCCGCAAAAAAAATAGAACATGTCCTATTCTTGTCCGTTTTGCGGAGAAGGATAGGCATTGTTATAATGGATCCGCAAAAAAAATGATGCCATACGTACGTCATCTGTTTTTTTGGCGGATCCGCAATTTGCGGACCGCAAAACACAAACGTTTGTGTGCATGTAGGCTTAAATAAATGAATACACAATGAAATAATGTATATAGCCAAAAAAAATGATTTCCACATATCTGGTTCCCCAATAACGTACTATGAATAAATGCACATTCTAATGGTAAATAAAATTGCTCTAAAAAGTGAATAACATGATCTAGTGAAATATGTGAATATGAGGACATCTTGTGGTTGAAATGCATACTATAATTATTATGGTGAAGTGAAACATTAGCCGTCAGAAGTAATAAAAAATATTTCCACTTAGGCCTCTTTCACACGGGCGTCATGTTTGACGCCCGGATAAGAGGCGGGTGCTTTGCGGGAAAATGCGCAATTTTTCTGCGCATGTGCAAACTGTTGTAATGCGTTTTGCACGCGTGTGAGAAAAATCGTCATATTTGGTACCCAACCCGAAGCCGGACTTCATCACTAAAGTCTGGTTTCGGGTTGAGTATTCTGTAGATTTTATTATTTTCCCTTATAGCATAGTTATAAAGGAAAATAATAGCATTCTAAATACAGAATGCAAAGTAAAATGGGTGATTGAGGGTTAAAAATTTAAAAAAAGGTAACTCACCCCCTCCAATTGAGCGCGTAGCTGCCGGTCTCCTGTTCTGTCTTCAGCTGGGGGGGTGACGTCACAGAAGGTCCTTTACCCCCAAGCTGAAGACAGAACAGGAGTACGTTAGCTACGCACTCAATTGGAGGGGGTGAGTTACCTTTTTTTTTTTTTTAACCCTCAATCACCCATTTTACTTTGCATTCTTTATTAAGAATGCTATTATTTTCCCTTATAACCAGGTTATAAGGGAAAATAATAAAGATCGGGTCCCCATCCCGATTGTCTCCTAGCAACCATGCGGGAAAATCGCACTTGCTTGCGGATGCTTGCGATTTTCCCGTAGCCCCATTCAATTTTATGGGGCCTTCGTTGTGTGAAAAACGCAGAATATAGAACATGCTGCGATTTTCACGCAACGCAAAAGTGATGCGGGAAAATCACCGCTCATGTACACAGCCCCATTGAAATGAATGGGTCCGGATTCAGTGCGGGTGCAATGCGTCCACCTCACGGATTGCACCCGCGCAGAAATCACGCCGTGTGAAAGGGGCCTTAGAGCTCATGCACATGGCCGTAGGTGTTTTGCGGTCTGCAAATAGTAGATCTGAAAAACACGGATCCTGGCCGAGTGCATGCTACCATTCATTTTTCTGTAGAAATGACCTATCCTTGTCCGCAAAACAGACAAGAATAGGACATGTTCTATTTAGCAAGGACGCTAAACAGAAGTGCGGATGCGGACAGCACACGGTGTGCTGTACATATCTTTTGCGGCCCCATTGAAATGAATAGCTTCACATTCGATCTGCAAAAATTTCGGATGGGATACGGACAATACGGTCATGTGCATGAGCACTTATAGCAAGACATAACTGTGATACCATATAGCAGACTGGCAATCGCGACTAACAGGTCAATCGGCGATGGGTCCCATGGAGATCGCGGCCCAAGCAAGTATATTAAGTTTATTCACATCTCAGCACATGGATGAAGTTAAAAATTGCGTTGGAGCTTGGAAGCTATTGATATGTGCCCTGCCTATAAGATGGCCGTAAGTTGGCACAATCATGTCAATGCATCAGCCTGTGCCATCCTGCAGATCATTCAGGCTACAGGTTAGACAAGCCTGTACCACAGTGTGCAACGTAGGAATGGCATTAGGTGAGAAGTTTTACTTTTTTTATGCACTATCACTACTAAAGTCAATAACTGCCGAGCACAATTATTTTTTGGCTGGTACTATATGGCATTATTACTGTGGGGGCACCATCTGCCTGTTTATGGTTATTGTTTGGGGCACCAATACTGTTGGCGCACTTATCTGCCTGGTACTATTATTTTGGGGGTCTATCTGTACACTTTAAAGAGAGAGCAGAGCCTCTAGGTGTAATGGCAACGCCCCCGTTGCTCTTAGAGGCTCATTTGCATATAATAAAACATAATTTAATGGGAACGGCGCAGTGAACATGAAGATGCCAGGGAGGGAGGGAGCCGTAGCCGGGACGTGCACGGCGCATGCGTGAGAAGAGCGCGGTTCTGGCTACAGGTAAAACTGTCCATCAATATGCGGAGGAGCGGCATAGGGGCGGGCTTATCGGACGGTTGAGTCAAGGAGGCCGCTGCCCCCTTGACTTCAGCAGGACTTCAAAAAGGTGCCAAACGAAGTTTTATAAGTCGTTTTTGGAGAGAGTAAAACGCAGAAAGATATGGAAACATCTTTGGGAACACTATGAGAGATACTTTAAGGTACTGTGATTAGTGTAAATTGTCTTTTCTAGGTGACAGGTTCCCTTTAATGAAAAAAATAAAAATGAGCAATTGGTAATTTTTTGGGTAGCTTTGCCCCTCCCCAAAAATTGAATAACAAGGGATCAAAAAAGCATATATACACCCCAAAATAGTACCAAAAAAATTAGAACACAACTGCAAAAAACAAGCCCTCACACAGCTCTGTAGACAGAAATATAAAAAAGTTATGGGTACCTGGATGTAATGGGTCACTGCTATATGTCTGACCCAAATAAAATTTATTAAAAAAAAAAGTTATGGGTGTCTGAATATGGTGATGCTTTGAAAACTATTATTTTTATAAAGTTTTTTTTTTAAAGTAGTAAAACATAATAAAAACTACAAATTGGATATTGCTGTAATTGGACTATTAGAATAAGCACTTCATGTCCCTTTTAATGTATAATATAAACCAGAAAACCAGAAAAACCATGGGGATTTATTTTATTTACTTTCACCCTACCATTTTTTTTTTTCAATACAAGATATAGTGAATTAAATGGTGGCAGTTAAAAATATAACTTGCCTTGTAGAAACAAATATGCCCTCATAAGGCTGTGTGAAAGAAAAGTAAAAAAGTTATAGGTCTCTTGGAAGCCAGTGAGGAAAAAACTAAAACGCAGAAATTAAAAATGTCTAGGTCCTTAAGGGGTTAAATTTCCTTTTGTTGTTTGCCACCTCAGATATCCATCAATATTTTTTTTAAAAAATGCTGCATCTACGGCAAAATCCAATATAACAAGGTGTCGGCTGATCACAAGCTGCTCTTGCCCAATTCTAAAATGGCGCTGATTGTACATGGGAAAGACTACTGACTTGAAGTGTCGTCATTTCCGGTCCCGTCATGACGCGCAGTGTGCGCCGGAAGTGATAGACTGATACAGCGCTTTGCCGGGAGCAGTTCACCGGGATACCGTAAAAGAGAGGAGACGAGACACCGGGCACGATGATCACCTCTGCGGGTGAGCGGGCACATGCCGGGCGGATGGGGGCTGGGGCGTTCAGGTCGTGGAGTAGAGAGGCCGGTATCTGCTGACTCATTGTGCAGTGTGGCGGCGTCATGTACGGTTGGCGGAGCTTAGAGACGGGGCCAGTGGGCTGTGTATGCTCTCAGTGCTGCGGAGACCTGGGCGGAGGGGACAGGCATAGCTAGGAAGAGAGGAGACGGCAGCACATGCTGAGTCACCCCCGCAAGGCCTGCTCTGTCATCGGCTTGTTGTTCCCAATGTAAAGCTTTACTAATAAAGAACGGAGGACCCTTATCATATCTCATCAGGACATTGGCTGATCTGATCGGCCGATCTGTATGAGATCAGTCTATGTCTATATTACTTCTATTCCATTTATAATCCCCTTTGTGTACAACTGATATAATTGGTATACATTATGTGAAATAAAACCAAAAAATCCAGCCTCCCATAAAAGCGTAGTTAACCTTTTATTCTTCAAGTAGCTAAAATCCAGAAGTCATAGTCAGACTGCGCTGACGCCTACGCGTTTCGGAGATCAAGCAAATAAGTTATGAGTAAGGATATCCGAAACGCGTAGATGTTAGCGCAATTTGTTTGTATTGTGTCACTTCTGGATTTTAGCTATTTGAAGAGTAAAGGTTAACTACGCTTTTGGGGGAAACTGGATATTTTTTGTTTTAATTTGGACACTGTTGAGACGCCAGATCCAGGCATGTCCATGCCTCCCAAGCGTACACATGGGTGAGCGCGGCAACTCTTTGCCTTTCACGTTTGCAACCATTTGGTATAGTTTGTACCTACATGTCAAAACTGAAGAGACCAAAAGTGTCCAAGATCCAGAAATCTGTAAACATTTGAGTCATGGAGTGGACCAATGACCTGATTGGCGTAGGGGCTCATCTTCTCGCCCATTTCTGACTTCTGGGGGTTGATGACATGCATTCCTCCGCCCCTGGGGTCATTGTACACTGGTAAAGGTGACAGTAACAGGCTGTGGTCTTTTTCCCTGCAGTCCCCCAGCTCCTGTCCCATACACACACAGTAAAGGCTCATGCGCACGTTTTTTCTTTCCGTGTCCGTTCCATTTTTTTTGCGGACCGCATGCGGAACCGTTCATTTCAATGGGTCTGCAAAAAAAAAACAACTTGAAGTTACTCCATGTGCATTCCGTTTCCACAAAAAAATAGTCCTAACATTGTCCGCATTTCGGACAAGGATAGGACTGTTATAGTTCTATTAGGGGCCAGCTGTTCTGTTCCGCAAAATACGGAATGCACACGGACATCATCCATATGTTTTGCGGATCCGCGTTTTGGGAACCGCAAAATACATACGGTCGTGTGCATGAGCCCTAACACTGTTCCTCCTGCTCCTGGCTTCCAGATATTTGAGCTATACTTATTTCTCCTGGGTGGTACCCTATGCCTTCATATGATACCGAGTTATCAGCTCTGGCCCTTCTATTTTGGTCCCTCAAGTCTTTGGCAGTGAAAGGGTTACAAGGGGTATATTGCTGTAATATAGGCTTCCTGCAGTCACTATCATTGGACTTTGGGGTCCCATCTATTATGCCTAGCATCTAAGTTTACCAGAGAGCTCCTATCAGCCTCGCTAGTTGTGGACTGTATTAGAGCAGCTGGCCGAGCGTATTAGACCTGGCGATCACATGACCGATCCGGCGGTGGAGAGCTACACTTTTAGCAGACCCGCATTAGAAAATGTAAAGTTCGAAGCTGCTGTGGCGGAGGGATAGTAATTGAAAAATCTAAGGTTATTTTGTGATCCGTCTTCATAGCTGCTCCTCTGCCGGTCACAGGGCCTACCACCAAAGGTCCCCATAATCATCCTCTCTAAAGTGCACCCACTAAAATTAGGAGCCCTCCTATCCGCTAAAAATGCATACGGAAAGGATTACCCTGGGGCGCCATATAAGACATGTTTCTGGGCTCAGTTTTTTTTTTTTTTTTTGTATGATCTGACCTAAAATAGTTAATTTAGTAAAATGATCGTCTATTTTGGCACTAATCTTCTGGTTGAGGTATACTGTCTTGTGTAAATGACTGTTTAGACTCTACGTGACGTTACACACATTGTCTTGCTCTTCCACAGCTGGTATTCTGTCCCTTCTCGATGAAGAGGAGCCTCAGCTGAAGGTTTGAAAATTCAGTTTTGTTTTTGTTTTTTTACACATCTCCTATAGAGCTTTTTTTTAGGACCCATGGGCATTTTATTAATGTCTCTTGTGCTGTTGTATTGTTACTATTGTGAAGTGTGTGAGTAATTACTGACTGATGCATTTGTGGGTTTGTCATTTCTTTCCTCCTTTTTTGCCTTATCCTTATAAATCATGTATTGTTGTAGTTGATTAGGGTTAAAGGGTTTTTATGGAACGTTTAGTCATCAAAGGTTTTGATTGGTGGGTGTCAGTGCAGAACGGGAAGAGAGAAATGCTCGTATATTGCGCGCTCCCTCGCCTCATTGCAGGAAAGAAAGCGAGATGGTTGCCATACAATGTCTATGGGCTTGTCTTGATTCCGTCCCCTGCGGAGAGGAGAGTGAGGTGCCCATATATAGCTCTTGTTCTAGTGATCGTGGGGGGCCTTAGCGCTCAGACTCCCACTGATCAAAATGTTTGATGTGTTTCTATAATATATCAAAAGTTTTATGAAAATGCGGTGCCCATTTAAAGGGGTTTTCTGATTCTTTTAAACTGATGGCCTATCAGGATAGGCTATCAATATGTAATTGGTGGGAGGGGGGGGCCAACGCCTTCCACCCCTGCCGATCCGCTGTTCTGCAGTAGCTCCTGCAACAGAATTACAGCTCCGTCCATGTAGTGGGCGAAGCTGGTTACTGCAGTGCTACTCCCATTGAAGTGAATGAGAGCCGCGCTGCAGTATCCAGCTCCATCCACTGCAGACAATGGTCAGAGCTGTAGTTCCAGTGCCGGCGCTATTACCGAACAGCTGAGCGCAGGGGGGGTGGCAGGTGTGAGCCATTGTTTTTAATTTTTTTTTTTTAAATTTATTATTAACTGTCAGATCATATTATTTTAGTTGTTTTAGGTTAAGCCTTTTGAAATTCTTTTATATTGATGGCCTATCCTCAGGACAGGCCATCTATGTCTGATTGGCAGGGCTGTTAATATCGGATTGGTGGGGATCCAACTCCCAGCACCTCCGCCAGTCAGCTGTTTGAAGAGGCTATGGTGCTTGGATGAGTGCTGCAGCCTCTTACTAGGCCAGTGACATTGCATTCTTCAGTCACTAGGCCTAGACACGGTTCAGTCCCCTTGAAGTGAGTGGGCTTGGGCTGCAGTACCAAGCGCAGGTGCTATACAATATATATGGCGCTGTTCTTGGGAATTCTACACATTTTCAAACAGATGATCAGTGGGGGAGGTTGTTGCCTCACCAGTCGGATATCGATTGGACAGGCCATCAATATTAGAATACCAGAAAACCACTTGACGACTGCGCTCTTAGCTTATTTTCTAACTGGCTCCTAAGTCTTCAGTAAATTGTGCATTTTGTTTACAATGTGCATTTCACATTTTATCAGTTTAGTGAATTTTTATATAGATCTGACAAGTCTTTCTAACATTTTCCTTCCTTTAGGAATTTGCCCTACACAAGTTGAATGCAGTAGTCAATGATTTCTGGGCAGAGATATCGGAGTCTGTGGATAAAATGTAAGACGTTTTCACATCTTTATTGTTATCTTGATGCTTCTTTTGAGCAGGCGATCATTTTTTCCTCAAAGTGAAACTTTGATTTTTGACAACATGGATTGCAGGTGGTCTTGGGTCTCCCTCTGTGATCTGCTAGATATCACCTGTCCGAAATAATTTTGTGGAATAACCTTTATAAAAGGAGCCTGTGGCATTGCACTTGAAGTTCTGATTGCACTTTGCAGACACCACGATAGGACCACCTCTTTAACTTCAAAGCCCAGAATGCGCAGGAATATAAATGTATAAATTACAAGTTATACATAATCTTTTCCCATAAAACTATATATATGTCTGCTCAGCTCCTCCTGTTCTATAACATGCTGCCTGCAGCTCCACCATGTTCGATGTAACAGGTTCCCTTTGATGGTCTCCAGTGTTTTATTTGATCAAAACCTACAATATTTCCATAATTACTTTTACACTGACATTCAGTACGATGTGGCTGTTTGTTTTACAGTGAAGTGCTCTATGAAGATGAGAGCTTTAGAAGCAGGCAATTTGCTGCCCTTGTGGCCTCCAAAGTGTTTTACCACCTCGGGGCTTTTGAAGAGTCCCTGAACTACGCCCTGGGCGCCGGAGATCTGTTTAATGTCAATGACAATTCTGAATACGTGGAGACTATTATAGGTAAGTTGTGTACCTAATTGGTTATAGGCCCTCAAACTGTACAAGAAACTTGGAGAGGGCAAGGGAAATGTAAAATGTGAGAAGTTCTAGATAGACTTCTGTGTTGATGTAGGTTCCCCCGGCTAAATCCAAAAGTGGATCCAAAATGCAGTAAATTCGAAAGGGGAAAGGTTTATGCTAAAGCATTTTACATGTATTCTGTATGCCCTCTTTTACCCGTTTAAAGCCAGGAGAACAGCAAAGCTAGCTAGCACCCTGCAAAGAGATGTATGTCACGTGGCTTAGTCGTTCTAGGACTTGCTGTATTAGAGCCTGTTAGAATGGATAGGACATAATATGCTTCAGTAACTGTTTCATTAAAGGGATGTTCAAACCACAAACATTAATTGCCAACCTTCAGAGTAGCTGATAAATGTTAGATCGGTGGGAGTCACACCACTGGGGCCCCCAATGATTGCTAGAACGGGAACCTTGTGCAGGCAGCTACACAAGCCTGGCAAGGAAGAGATTGAATGGAGCAGGGGCCGAGCATGCTTGCCGCTGCCACATTCAAATTATACATGAGTGATAGAAACAGCAGAACGCTGCGCCGGTAGATAGGTTGTAAATGCGTGTGGCAGGAGTGCAGCTTTAAAGGGTAATTTCTATTGTTAAAAGTTATCATGTATCCACAGGATAGGGGATAACTATTAGATTGGACAGGGTCCTACCGCTGGGACCCCCCATGATCACCATAGCAGGTACCCCACCTACCCCTCGGAGCTCCCCGAAATGAATGGAAGGGCAGGTCAGGCATGCAAATTGCTGCTCCGTTTCTTTCTATGGGAGTTCTCGACACGGCTCAGCTATTTCCAGAACTCCCATAGAGATGAATGAAGCGGCAGTTTGCGTGCCTGACCTGTTCATTTTGGGATTGCTCTGCGGGATACGCTGTACCCGTTCTCATGATCGGTAAGGTCCCAGTGAGCTAATAGTTATACCGTATCTTGTGGATGGGGGGATAACTTTTAACACCAGGAAAACCCCTGTAAGAATAGACCCTAATATTATTAATGGAATCACTGTTCTGGATTGGCAGAATGGTTTAGTGATCTCATTCTGTGACATCTTGCATGGTGTTTATTTTTATTTTCTCGCCCATTTTCCTTGGGGGACACAGAAGACCTTGGGTATAGCTCAGCTCCCTAGGAGGCGTGACACTAAGTAGAAACTGTTAAGCCCCTCCTCCATCAGCTATACCCTCAGCCTGGAGAGAGAGACTGCCAGTTTTTGCTTAGTGTCCAAGGTGGCAAGACACTCCCTGCTCTGCAGGGCTGCTTCTCCTTGTTCAATGTTATTTTTGATTTATTTTATTTTTTCCTTTTTTCCAGATCATCAGGGATAACAGAGGCGCACTAGACCTCTCTGTTCTCCCGGGGTTGAGTTGCGCCAGTGCCGGTAAAACCGCACTGCTGCCTCCCCCACAGAAGACAAGGTGGACCTGGGCAGCACTAGCTCCCTACATCCCGCCAGCGCAAGGGTCGCCCGCCCGCCAAGTCCCTCCCCCGGCTTCCTGCCACTGCGGTGCCAGTAGCTGAAGGGGCGACCCTGCTGGAACGGACCGAGGGTGAAGACGACTGATGGTGAGAGAGTGGCTGCTCCAGCCCTACGTCCCCCCTCACCCCGGTCTCCTACGTGACTGACGCACCGGTACCTCTGGACCCCTTCTGTCCCTGCTGGACCTGGGCTGACCCCTGGGGTGCCGTATGGAGGCAATCTGCTCCCTCTCCTTCCCTCCTGGCCATGATACAATGCAGAATGGCGGTCTCCCACCACCCCTGAGGTGCTGCAGAACCCTGCCTTGGTGCTGCACCCCTGCCCCCCCCCCTCCCTTACAGGGCCAAGGGGCCCACACCTAGCTCCTGCCCTCCGCTGCACACCCGGTCTCAGGGCCCCCATCCCCTTACCAGTGGGCTGCCAGGGCCGCTGACAGCGCTTGCAGTGGCGCTTGGGATGCCGGGGAGAGCACGTCCGTGAGAGCGTGTAATGACACAGGTCCCGGCCGGCCACAGGTACGATGCCGGCCGGGCGCCGTAAATTTAGGCCCCGGCTTCGCAGCCCTGTCGGGCCGCAACTCCGGCCCTCCTTCCCCGGTCCCTCACTACTTCCGGCACGCGGGGTGGGCACCCGCGGCCGGTATGTGCCCCAGGATTCATCCAGGCCCGGGTTTTCGCGGCCTACTAGGCCGCAATTCTGGCCTGGGGGGGCGGGACCTCTTCGGGCGCGAATTTTTCCCGCCCGGTTGTTCCTCCGCCCCCCCCCCCCCGGCCGGATCCAGGTTAACCCCTCTGGCGCCGGATCCGGGTTAACCCCTCTGGCGCCGGCCATCGCCTGGGGCTGGTTACTATATAGGGGCCTGTATTGTAGTCCCTCTACATCAGAGAGGCGGCTGTATATATATTTAAAAAAAAAAAAGTGTGAATCCATGAGTAAAGGCGGGCTGCGCTGGTCGCAGCCTGTGCACAGTAGTACTGGCCGTCTGCATGGGCGGCATGTCGCGCTCCCCAACTGCGCCAGGTGCATAGATACGGCCTCTCTCCAGTTACGTTGCTGGCCATGTGCATGACTCCCTTCCATAGGCGGAACACTGCACTCTCACCGGATACGGTGCTGGCCATGGGCACGACCGCCTTCCATAGGCAGAATGGATTCGCTGCCGGGCCATGTGCACGCCCCCTTCCGTAGGCGGTACGCTGCACTCTCAATGGATTCACTGCCTTGCCATGTGCACGCCCCCCTTCCATAGGCGGTACGCTGCACTCTCAATGGATTCACTGCCTGGCCATGTGCACGCCCCCCTTCCATAGGCGGTATGCTGCACTCTAACTGGATTCACTGCCGGCCATGTGCCTTGCCCCCTTCCAGAGGCGGGATGCTGCACTCTCACTGGATTCACTGCCGACCATGTGCTTTGCCCCCTTCCAGAGGCGGGATGCTGCACTCTCACTGGATTCACTGCCGTCTGTGTGCATTGCCCCCTTCCAAAGGCGGGATGCGGCACTCTCACTGGAGTCGCTGCCGGCCATGTGCATGACCCCCTTCCATGGGCTTGTATGCTGCACTCTCCCCGGATTCGTTGCTGGCCATGGGCATGCCTCCTTCCTTCAGGCGGCATACATACGGTCCCACAGACTGATTGCCTCTCACCGGTGAATTGCTGACCATGTGTATGACCCCCCTCTATTGGCGGGGTGCTTGTGTTCTCACTGGACGCGATGCGGGCCATGTACATGACCCCCCCCCTTCCCTTGGCGGAATACTGCATTCTCTCCGAATACCTTGCTGACCATGGGCATGATCCTTTTCCATGGGTAGAATGCTCTGGCATTCTGCATGACCACCCCTCATTCCATGGGCGGTGCGTTGCGCTCTCACGAACCTCACGGCTGTCCTGTACATGCTGTGCTGGACTCGTGCATGTCCCCCTTTATTGGCGGAATAGTTGCACTCTCACGTAATTCAGTGTTGGGCGGATTTTTTGTACATTACTTTATACGAGGATGACCCTGTGCATGTCCCCCTTCACCAGGGGGACCTCCTGTTTTCCCACAAGTTACGGTGTGGCCATGTGCGTGACCCCTTCTGGGTGACATCCGAAATGTCCTACTTCTATGAAGTCGGTACTGGCCTTATGCACCCCCCGCCCCCCTTTTAGGGCGGGCCTCTGCACTCCTGCCACATGCACTGTTTGCCAGGTACATTCCCCCCTTCCTGGGCGGACTGCCTGTGTTCCTTCGCATACCGTACTACTGTTATGCATGCTTCCCTTCCAAGCGGTGCTTTACACTTCCGTGGTTCCTGTGGGACTCTGTGGCGGGCCACCTTCGCTGAGTGACTATTTTGCAGTGAGTGAACGTTCTTGCACTCTTGCGCGGTTTATGCCGCGTGGGCCTTCTCCTCCCATGGTGGTTGGCCTTCTCACTGTTTACGGTCTGCTCGTACGTGTGCCTCCCTTCCTCCTGCGACACACGATGCTAGCCGCAAGCCTTATGCTCTTCTCTGAAGAGATCATTTGCTTTCGCCTGACCTGGATGGGCTCTACTTGTTCTCTACTGCACCGAGCTTGACGGTGCTCGTTCTCGGGTTGGGACTGTATTGTGCGGTTCTGTTGTTGCGGTATCCGCTATGTTGTTTGGCCCTTCCGCCCGTGGAACGTTCGGTTCCTGAATGCGTAACCATTCGTCCTCCCGATGTTACTTCCCTGAGCGAGCGGTCACATGGACGGGAATGCCGTCTGCTGCGCCCCTCAAAATTCTTTGTTGGCTCCGGCGGGACTACGGCTTCCTGCCTGCTACCAGTTTCTCCTCTTCGGATGCTGTGTGGTATGAGTCCTTCCTATGGGCGCTTGCTGCGCTTCAGTTCCGCTCTGCTGCCAGGTTTTGGGCTGCTGTCCTCTGGACGGTCACCCATCTACTCTTGGGTGCTTGATGGTCCGGTGACCTCCGTTTTGGGTTCTTCGGGGTTTTTGCCTTCTGCGAGGCAGTGAGCCGGGCGGCTCACAGGGTAGCGACTGTTCTGCCTTGAGCTGTTCTACTAGGACTTCCCTGTTGCCCACCCCTCCCTTCGGTCGGGGGGTGTTATGCCGGCCTCTGTATCGACTGCTTCTTCTCGCCGGCTCTGTTTTGGCTCCCGTTCGGGGCATATCCCTCTTAGGCGGCTTCCACCCCGGCCAGGCCTCAGAGGTTCACTGCCCTCCCTTCGGGGGAGAGCTTGGTTGTCCACTTGGTTGGTTCCGGTGTTCGTTGTGGCCTTATACCATCTCCCTCGTTCGCACTGGCTGTACTAGCCGTGCGCCCACTTACCGGGTTCTGTCCTCCTGCTGGGGTGCAGGTTGTGGTTTCCACTCTGGGCGATGGTCATGCTGTAGGTTTACCTTCTCGGTTACTTGGCCTTCAGGGTTGGGTCTGGGTCCCTGCTTTTGGTCGCTATTGTGCTTTCGGCTCTTGCCATCTATTCTTTGCAATGTTGGCCCTTGTCGGGTAGGCACGTGGCCTTTGACTCCCGTTTTCTGGTGATCCGTTCATTCGGATCTGCGGTGTTGTCCAGCTGTCTCAGGTTGGTTATTCTCTACCTTCCCTGTCGGTTTTTGGCTTCCGCAACTACTACCTTTCTGTTGTACTGGTAGTAGCTGCCTTGCGTTCTACAGCAAGTTTTTCTTCATCCTTCCTGATGTTGTCCTTGCCTGAGAACTACCCTTCGGTCGAGTTTGTCCTCGGATCTCCCACACCGGGACAGTGGAACCCCTTCCTCTGGTCGCAACATCCACTTGGTCTTAGCCTGTCTTGTCCTGGCTTCTATTGGATGTTGGGCGGACCTCCTTCGGTTTCTTTCGTCTGCCCTTCTGCTCCCCCGCATCGGGTGTCTACGGGACGATGTTGCTCGGGGGCCGACGGGACTAGTTTTGCTGGTCTCTTCTGCCTGTGTTGCTGGTCTGCGCCTGATCACTTTGGGTGTTTTCCCGCTTGTCCAGGCGATTCCAGCGGGCACGTTTGTGTTTGCTCCCGGCTGTGCTTCGTCCAGGATCTGTTGTCGCACTTAAGGTTCTTTCTACCTGAGACTGGGACTCGTTCCTTAAAGGGTCCTGCGTCTGCGCTGTCCGTCCTCTTCCACCGTTCCCTGGCCCCTTTTGGGTCTGTCATGACTTTTTTCCACGGAACGGCTCATTGGTTCCTCTGTCAGTCCCCCGGTGCCTCCCTGGGATCTACGTCCTGTGTTCTCGGCGCTCCAATTTTTTCCCTTGGAGCCGTTAACAAGTTCTCTTACTCCTCCTGTTCTGTACGGTTGTGTTCTTGTGGCCTTCGTGTCTCTCAGACGGTGTCTGAATTGCGGCCTTTTTTCTTGCACAGAGTCTTCTGTCATTCCCCATGATAGGTCTGTTCCCCGTCCCTTCCTTCTTTCTGCAGGTGGTATCTGCATTCATCTCGGCAAGGCCGTCGTCCTTCCCATCCCCGGACGGGGGACGTTGTTCGGGCCTTGCAGTTTCACTTGGAGATCACTGGCTCCTTGCGACGCTCTGACTCCTTGTGGTTATGGGAGGTCCTCGCAAAGGTTTGGCGGCCTCCACGGTGGCTTTCGCCCCCTTCATTGCAATTGCTATTGCTGAGGTTACCGCACCAGGGGCAGGATTATGCCTTCGGCGTTGCCGTTCTTTCCACTGGAGCGGTCGGTGCCTCCTGGGCCGGAGACATTGGGCTTTGGTCGCGCTATTGTGCAAGGCAACCACCGGTCTTCCTTGCGCGCCTTACCTTGTTCTACAGGGTGCATCCTCGGGCTTCGGTGGATGCTGTCTTGGCCCGCCTGTTTTTTTGCAGGCGGCAGTTCCTTTGTGCCTTTGGGTGCTTCGCCTTGGAGCTGTGGTCCCTCCCCTCTTGGACTGCTCTCGGACGTCCCAAGGTCTTCTGTGTCCCCCAAGGAAAATGGGCGAGAAAACGAGATTTTTGTATAACTTACCAGTAAAATCTCTTTCTCGCTCTTCCTTGGGGGACACAGCACCCACCCATTCATTGTTTTTCTACATGGTTTCCGGACTTTGTTTACCCGGTCGGGTAGTTGGCTTGTTGGTTCCACTTGTTGGACTTTGCCTTTTCTCACTACTTGGACACGCAACTGGCAGTCTCTCTCTCCAGGCTGAGGGTATAGCTGATGGAGGAGGGGCTTAACAGTTTCTACTTAGTGTCACGCCTCCTAGGGAGCTGAGCTATACCCAAGGTCTTCTGTGTCCCCCAAGGAAGAGCGAGAAAGAGATTTTACTGGTAAGTTATACAAAAATCTGTTTTTTTTAAACATTTTATTTTGAATGCATAGATTGAATAAGGCTCTATCTTATCCACTTTGTGCCCGGTTAGATTGCCAACTGCCTATTTTAAAAAATGTCTTCTTCTGCTTGTGCAGCCAAATGTATAGACCATTACACCAAGCAGTGTGTAGAAAATGCTGACCTTCCAGAGGGTGAGAAGAAGCCGGTGGATGAGCGCTTAGAAGGGATCGTGAACAAGATGTTCCAGCGCTGCCTGGATGACCACAAATATAAGCAGGCAATAGGCATTGCTCTAGAGACTCGACGGTTGGATGTTTTCCAGAAAACCATTTTAGAATCGGTAAGATCCCTGGTTCTTACCACTGTGATTTCACTTTTATGTGATCATTTTGTGATTGTCTGTTATCCTTCCAGAGCATCTCTGCATTAAATAAATGATGAAACGCTAACTTTCTGTGTTTCAGAATGATGTCCCTGGAATGTTGGCCTACAGTTTAAAGGTCTGCATGTCTTTAATGCAAAACAAGCAGTTCAGGAATAAAGTTCTTCGAGTCTTGGTCAAAATCTATATGAACTTGGAAAAACCAGACTTCATCAATGTGTGCCAGGTAATACCGTGTTCATAGTACGGTAATATCGTGCTCCGTGGCTGTAATGTGCTGGACATTTGCTGAACACTTGTTTTATTT
This sequence comes from Bufotes viridis, assembly GCA_033119425.1. Lineage (NCBI taxonomy): Eukaryota > Metazoa > Chordata > Amphibia > Anura > Bufonidae > Bufotes > Bufotes viridis. The sequence goes on along the minus strand of CM065592.1, from coordinate 175,182,676 downwards.
CTGTCAACAGTGCCTCATCTTCCTGGATGATCCTCAAGCTGTTAGTGACATTTTAGAGAAGTTGGTGAAGGACGATAACTTGCTCATGGCGTATCAGATATGCTTTGACTTGTATGAGAGTGCCAGCCAACAGTTCCTGTCCTCTGTCATTCAAAATCTCCGGACTGTCGGAGCCCCCATTCCATCAGTACCAGGGTCAACAAACACCGGCACCGTACCAGGGACTGCAAAAGACAGGCAGGTTTTACAGTTGTCTTGTTACAGTCTCAGACAGAAATCCACTGCAAATGAATATGTCATTTGTCACATACCCTCATTTTATGACAGTAAAGTATACCATTATTTCAAAATAAAGCATAAGGTGTATGATTGCCTTTATTTCTTATGCTATTTTATGTCTCATCCTACAGTGAAGCAATGGAAACTGAGGAGAAACCCACAAGCACAACTGGCAGCAAATCAACAGACTCGGTTAGTGTGTTCACATAATCCGTGTTGGGTTGCAGTCACATAAAGTCCTTAGTAATCGTTGTATGGTCCTTCATGTTGTATTTTTAAAGAGTTTGAAATCCATGAAAAATCGCCTAAGGCCTTTTTCAGATGAGCGTGTCCTTTGCGAAAATCACACTGCGTGTGTGATTTCCCGTTATGGACACTGCTCGTTTCGCAGGAGCACTCGGCATTATGATTTATAATGCTGTGCGTCTCTGCATGACCTTACTTCTACAGAATTATAGTGACGGCTGTATGGCAGTATAATTCTGTAGAAGTAAGGTCAAGCAGAGAGACACAGCATTATAAATCATTATAATGCCGTGTGCTCCTGTGAAAGGAGCAGTGTCCAGAACAGGAAATCCCGCTCTCAAATGCAGTGTGATTTTCACACAGGACAGGAGACCTGTGCAAAATCACTGGGAAAATGCAATGGTTTTTTAGAAACTGCTGAGATTTTATCATAATTTTTTTTGCAAATTCCTGCAGAAAAACACAGTAATTACACCCTTTGTAACCGATCAGAACTGATGACCACTTGAAAATGGCTTGCATCGGTTTTTCATGATTGAACTTATGAAAATAGAGGCTGGATTCAAAGTATAAGGGTGCACGCAGCGAAAAGCATCAGTTTTCCTTATTTTTGCTTTAAAAAAAATTACCCACCGCACTAAAAAAAAATGCATGAGTGAATCCTTATAGCTTTGTTCCAATAGGAGAGGGTGAGATCTGTGACTGCAGCAATTAGTCTAATATCAACCAGCACTCTCATCATTGGCTGAGGCTGCTGCTCTACTTGGTTACATAGTCTGTAATGTGTAAGCACAAGGAAGTCAGTGCACGATAAGCTCAGCAGTAGAGATAAGCGAACTTCTGTTTTTAGTTCGGCGTCCAAAGTTCGGGTTCGGGTTATCGTAGTATCCCGTTATGGATTACACTACCGCGGACCATAGCGGCATTTGGAATCCATAAGGGGCTGCTTCATTGAACCCGAACTGTGGACAACCCTAAGGACCTGGGGTGACGTCATGTGATCAGTGCAGGGGGCGTGGCTCAGCACTGGATTGGATAAGAGGTGATCCAGTGCTGAGCCACGCCCCCTGCACTGATCACATGACGGTGACGTCACCCCAGGTCCTTAGGGTTGTCCAAGGTTCAGGTTCAATGAAGCAGCCCCTTATGGATTCCAAATGCCGTTATGGTCAGTGGTAGCGGAATCCATAACGGGATGCAACGATAACCCGAACTTTGGACGCCGAACTAAAAATAGAAGTTCGCTCATCTCTACTCAGCAGCAATGAATTGTTATAGACTACAAGCAACTAAATGATCTGTGAAACTAAGATGATTATCTGCAGATAGGCAACCTGCTGACTGGTCCCCTTTTGAAGGAGTTTTCTGAGACTAATAATTTTTTTATGTTTCAATAAATTTTTATTGATTTTGCAATAACACAAAAAGATGTGCCATAGTATGCGGAAATAAAGCATAGATATGCTGAGTACAGATAAGTGCAGCAACATTGTGATATAGACACATCACATACATGAAATTAAACATGTACAAAAACCTGAAGTCAGGTAACACAAATTCCAGCATTACACCCAGTATTTGAAAAGAGTCATAGAGGCTACCAAGTAGAACAGAATTAATTAGTCACCATGAGACCAGAAGCGGACAATATTCCCCTCCACAGATTTTGGAAAGTAAATAGGGAAAAAAACAAAGGGGGAGGGAAAGGGCGCACAGATAATCGCGAGGGCCGCCACTCATGGACCAACACAAAATCTTACAAGATTGCTTCTGGTAACGGAGTAGCTAGGGAACTTGATAACCAAGGCAACCATCGATTATGAATGCGAATCCTAGATTTTTAAGTCAGAGGCAAATATCAGGTCATGCTGCATATGTTGATTCACTAGAAGTATCACCTCTGATATCAAGGGGTGATGCCCTGCTTCCAGTGTCTAGCAATCACCGTTCTAGTGGCAGTAAGAATATGAGCGACGACCCATCTATACACAGTTGGTACATCTGAGAGACCAATACAGAGGACTGCTAGTTCAGGAGTGAGGGAAAGAGATAAGCCCGTAACCTCAACTATAGTTCTGTGAGCTCTGTCCCACAAGGGTCGGGTCAGAGGACAAGACCACCACATATGCATCGGGTGACCCCTACCGCCGCACCCTCTCCAACATAAATGTGAATAGTTAGGAACCATATGCGCCAATCTATCTGGCGTAAGATACCAGCGAAGCTGGATTTTCCTATTTCTCTCCGCATGGTTCACACACGAAGAAGATTTTACAGCCCAAAATAGAGCCTTGTGCCAAGTCTGCAGACCAAACTCCCGACCCATCTCCTCCTCCCATCTAAGCATGAGCGGGAGCTTGGTCAGAGACACAGGTCTAGACAAGGTACGGTACATAATCGACAAGCTTTTAAGTGATTTGGGGCGTAGTGCAGGAGTTTAGCCAATTCCTGGTTTTCTGAAATGGGGAGAGACTCAGGAGGCTTTGATAAGGTAGACATAAAATGCCGTATCTGGAGAAATTGATAAAACAAGGAGTTTGGCAATTCAAATTTGGTATGCAAATACTCAAAATCCCGTAGGATATCACCATCATACAAGCAACCCAAGTTTTCAATACCTGACTTACCCCAACTTGTTAGACAAATGTTAGGGATATGATATTCTAAGGCATAGATAGGGAAATGACTCCAGTTAAACCTGCAGTGAGATTTTGAATTGTTTAAAAGATGTATCCAAGCCATGGATGTGGCTTTCATAGGACCCGTGGGTAGCTCAAGTGAAAATGTACGCAGAGCTTGTGCAGCCAGAAAACTTTTAAGGGACCCTCTTTTCATAAGAGATTGCTCCAATTGTAACCAGCGTTGAGGGTGCGCGGGTCTCCACCACTCCTTGGCGTGTGCCAATAGTGACGCCCAGTAATACTTCCTAACATTAGGTACTCCCATGCCTCCTGCAGACAGAGGGGAAAGAGAGCCGCCCTATGTATTCTGGGCCTACGAGCGCCCCATATAAATTTCCAGTATCCCCGCCTGTAACTTATCCAACCAGGAAGTTGGAATCTGCAGAGGAAGACACTGGAATCTATATAAAATTTTTGGCAAGATCATCATCTTAACCACATTTATTCTGGCTATCCAGGATAAGTGATCTATCGAGAAGCGCTCATAATCCCTATTAACATCTAACATTAGATCTTTAAGATTTGCATTGACCAAATGTTTAGTGGAGGCGGTCAGGAGAACACCTAAATAAGTGATCTGCTCAGACTCCCAATGAAAGTTGTAGCAGTCTTGTATGGATTTTTGAAGATCCGCATCTACATAGAGGGGGAGCAAGTTAGACTTAGACACATTCACTTTGTAGTACGAGACACCAGAAAACTGTTGTAGGACTTCCCATACGGCAGATAATGAAGCTAACGGATTTGACAATGTGAGAATTACATCATCCGCATATAGTGTTAAAGTGTGACGATTTTTTCCTACCACTATGCCCGAAATCCCAGTATCAGACCGGATAGCTTCTGCCAGAGGTTCCATCACAAGGGCAAATATAAGGGGCGATAATGGACAGCTCTGGCGGGTGCCGTTTGTGATGGAGAAGGATCTAGACAGGAATCCGGAGGCTAACACTTTGGCAGAAGGAGAGGAGTACAAGCCCATAATCCCCTGCAGGATAGGACCTTCCAAGCCAAATTTACCCAGCACTCCTTTGAGGTACCCCCAATGTACCCTGTCGAATGCTTTTTCGGCATCAAGAGACAGGAATACAGTGGGGGACCTGGAAAGCTCTGCAATATGTAAAAGATCTATGACCCTTCTAGTTCCATCCCTACATTGTCTATTGGCAACAAAGCCCACCTGATCCAATTGCACTAAAGATGGTAAGATTTTATGTAATCTAGATGCCAATATTTTCGAAAATAGCTTGATGTCCGTGTTCAAAAGTGAGATAGGACGGAAATTCGCTGGTCTGTCCGCAGGTTTCCCTGGTTTGGGCAACGTGACAACAATCGCCTGTAGCATATCTGAGGGGATTTTACCTTGCTCCATGAATCCATTAAAGAGCCGTTTCAAGTAAGGTCCTAACTGAGACCCAAAGGTTTTATAGTACTCATTAACGTAGCCGTCAGGACCAGGGGCGGAGTTTGATTTTGCCGATTTAATAGCAGAGTCAATCTCCTCCAAACTGATTGGTTCATTTAGGAAATTTAAATCTTGCTGCGAAACCCTGGGGAGAGCAAGAGGCTCGAGAAACGTCTTTATGGTCTCTGGGGAGGGTTGAGTTATGTGGGGGTCTGACTTCAAATTATAAAGGGATTCATAAAATTGGGCAAATAAGTCAGCAATCTTTTGCGGGTGGGTAATTAGGCTAGAGTCACTGGCCAAGAGTGAAGCAATTTTATTAGCCGCCATTCTACGTTTTACCCTCTTAGCTAAGAGAGCACCCGCTCTGTCTCCCATCCCGTAAAAGGTGGCCTTAAGTCGTCTTAGGGAACGCTCATATTGATACAGAAGTAAAGAGCGGAGTTCAGCTCTAGTTTCAAATATCAGTTTATGTAGGGGGTGAGGGATTAGCCTTATAAGTGGATTCATGGCGAGCCAGAGTGTTCAGAGTATCTGTAAGAAGCTGCTGACGCTGCTTCTTCAATCTAGAGGCTAATTGAAGCAAAAGTCCCCTCAGATACGCCTTATGAGAGCACCACAAAGTTGCCGCCGACACATCATCAGTATCATTGAATTTAAAGAATTCACCTACATCCGCAGACAACTTTGCAACTCGCTCAGGATTTTTTAGCAAATACGCATTAAGTCGCCATTGTGGTGGAGCGGGATTGGGAACATCAGTGCTCAGTTCTAAGGAGATCGGCGCGTGATCAGACCAGGATGTATGTCCTATCTCAGTTTTGACAACCTGCGACAACAGACCAAACGAAACTAGAAAGTAGTCTATCCTAGAGCATGAGAGGTGAGAGGACGACAAGAAGGTGTAATCCCGCTCACCTCCATGCTGATATCTCCATATATCGTGGAGGTTGGAGGATAAGAGTAGAGGGCGGAGTTCCTGTCTGTATCTGTCTGATGCCCGTACACAATCTAGGTCAGTTTGAACTGGGATATTAAAGTCCCCTCCGACTAAGACAGGGCCAGATGCCACTTTGTCTAACTTTCTAAAGAACCGTTGCATGTATGAAACCTGCCTCAGGTTAGGTCCATAAACCGTGGCTATGGTCAGTTCTCTATCATCAAATACACCGGTGAGAATAATATATCTGCCTTTAGCATCAGTATGGACAGATTTTATGGTACAGGCCACGTCCCTTTTAATGGCGACAAGGACTCCCGCCCTCTTCTTCTTAAAAGCCGGGGAGTAAAATATCTGCTGAAAGTCCCTATGTTGACATCTGTGGGAATCTCTCTCCAGTAGGTGCGTCTCCTGTACCATAAGAAGATTACAACGTGATTTAACTGCTTCATCCCACAAATACTTGCGCTTACTGGGAGAATTTAACCCCTTAGCATTAATGGATAGAAACTTCAGCCCCATGGTGACTAATAAACATAAAGTGTGCAATCAAAGCCTCTGGAGACTTAGCTAGGGACCAAATATTGGCGCAGATGCTGGAAAGCAAAACAGTAAAACATGGCAGAATAAAGGAACTTAACATAACAAAGGAAAAGGGAAAACAAGAAAAAACCGTAGTCCAGTAATTTAGAGCGAGGACAAGGCCTCAGCAACTGTGGGGTAGAATGCAGACAATGGGCTACACGCGAGCAGCACCAAGAATCATATTAAGTTCTCCCGCTCAGGCCGGGTTCCAGTCCAAAGGAATCTTAAGTTGGCGGTTACCGGAGACGGCCGGGAACTTGGCCGCTTCGGGGAGTAAACCCCACGCGAGCATCTTCTTTGCCGCTAGAGCAGGGGTGGTGCATATATGTAGTGCACCCTCGTGTGAGACCACCAACTTCACTGGGAAACCCCATCGATATTTAATACCTTTCTCCCTGAGTATAGCGGTAAGTGAACTGAATTCCTCCTTTTAGCTAATGTAGCCGCCGAAAGATCCGGAAAAATCTTGATCCCCGAGAATATGTCCGCTGGTTTGGAATTCTCCCGTAAGGCCCTCAGGAAAGCGTCCTTTACTTGAAAGAAGTGAATCCTCGCCAGGACATCCCGTGGTAGATTAGGGTCGAGCCCTGTTGGTTTCGGGATCCTATGGATCCTGTCGATGGTGACGTCCATCTCCGATAATCCTGGAATGGCTGCACGAAGCATCTCTTGAAGCAGGGGACACAGCTCATCCGGCTTGACCGACTCAGCAACCCCCCGGATACGAACATTATTTCGGCGGTTGCGGTCTTCCATGTCATAAATCTTAGATGCCAGCCTGCCTACCTCATCCTCCAGCGCTTCATTAGCATCGATGAGCTGGTTGTGAGAGGCTGTTAGTTCCGCCATTTTGGTTTCTAGATGGGATGTCCTCTCACCTATTTGCGCCACCTCGGTTTGTACCTCTTTGAGGATGTGATGAAAGTCCTCTTTTAGGGACGTGCGCAGTGCTTCCAGCATATGGCGGAGTGACCCCTCCGTTACAGCCGCCTGCTCATGAGGCAAGACTCCAGTTGGCATGCTCTGAGGGGAGGAGGTAGCGGAGCTGGAGCAAGATGGCGACACCGCCTGTTTAGGGCTGGAGCCAGACGGGGATGTTTTACGAAAGAATTCTGTCAACTTCGCCGGAGCTTGACGTTTCTTGATGCGCCCCATTCTCTGCTCAGTCAGTCGAGGTAACTCTGACATCAATCAGATAGCAGGAGAAGCCGATGTTAGCCGATTTCAGATACTGCTCACGGAGCACTCAGCCTATGCGACCAGCGCCATCAACGTCCGGCCACGCCCCCCCGAGACTAATAATTTTTGCTGGCCTCTCTGTACACCTTCTCTTTACTGAAGCTCAATCGTATTCATGTGAATGAGACTGAACTGGAATGCCAGGTACGGCCACTACCTAATTGTGCCTGGTAAGCAAAGGGAAGCTTGAGCGTTGTGAGTCGGACCCCCGTGATTATATATTATCGTTCAGGAACATCTGTTCCTGAAATCCTAAATGTGCACGTTGTATGTGTGGCTCTGAATAACTGAATAAAGAATTGCAGTAGCTTTCAGTGACTTTAAGAAACGTTGCCTCTTCTTTCTGTAAATGGGTTACAGCTCCACAGCATCGAGATATTTCTGTGGGGCTGCAGGCATATAAAATGGCTGTGCTGCCCCTCGCTGTCCTTGCTGCTATGGAGTGAACAGGTAGGTAAGTAACACGGTACAGGGGAAGAGTTTTTATTAGTTGGCTCTAGAATACTTAAATTGACTTTTAAATGTCTGCATAGTGGACATCTTGTTGGCTGCATGATATCTGTTACGTCTCATTTTCTACTTTATTTATTTTGATTTTTTTTCTTCAGAGTCCAGAACCGAAAGATCAGATTTCCAAAATGATAAAAATCCTAAGTGGGGAGATGGCCATAGAGCTGCACTTACAGTTTTTGATCCGGAATAACAATACAGACTTGATGATCCTAAAGAACACTAAGGTTGGTTATACTGGCTGTAATATTTTACCTTTTTACTAGATATATCATCAATATAGAAACCTTCCCTGGTGGTTTATTGAAGCGGCAGGGTTCAAGGCTACTAACTTTGGGGTCTAGTGTACAGGGGTTAATAGTTTTGGTTAGCTCCTGTTAACCTTAGTGTGTCATCTGCTGACCACGGTAACAAACATCAATGACGCATGTGGTCACCTCAATAAATGTACCAATCCAAGTAAATGTGTCTCCTGTCATTGCCGTGTAGTTTCCAGCCATGCTTGTTCTGCGAGATTCTTTCTTTCTTTCTTTATTTTTTACGGTCTATGATCATGACATTATACATACACAGATCAATATATAGCGGCTGTGCTTTGTATTGCAGCTCAGCCCCATTCACTTCGACGGGACTGAGCTGCCACTAGGCCATGTCAGATGGCCTAGGAAGAGGCTGCAGCGCTCGTGGGGCGCCAAACTCTTCTAATACTGATTGTGGGGGTCCTGGGTGTCGCTGATCTGATATTGACCTATCCAGATGATAGGTCATTAATATAAATTGCCAGCTAACCCCTTTAAGGAAGCAGTTGGGGAGGTCTGGCATGGCTGGACCACCCTGACTGCGAACTATAAGATGCAGACACTTGCTAAAAAGTGTGACTTATAGTCCATGAAATACAGTATATACTGTTTCACTATAAATAAGTCAATAAACTCTTTAAAACAGTGAAAGTTCAAATAAATGGAGGAGTGAGACACACATTGAGGAATATAGGTCAGTACTGAGTTAATAGATTTCAGTTCAACAATCCATTCAATAACAATTGCGTTCCTCCAATAATGTGAGATTGCTAATATGGAAACCGAGAAATAACTGTAAAAATTTCTCCCATTGTAGACATAAAGATGAAAGAACTAATGCAATCATGAAAGAGTTGTTTAACTCAACCACCATGTTATAGAGCAGATAGTCAGCTGGTAAAGTCTGCTAGCGGCGGTCTGGCCATCCACAGACTCGTCTCCGCGCAGAGTTGAGCGCGTATGCGCTAGGGCCTTTTAAGACTGCTGCATCATATGGTGCCACGAAGTTCATACAGGGAGCGGTCCCGGGTTCTTTTCATGCACTGACGATTTCCGGTCTTCTCCTTCAGCCTAGATATAGTCAGTGCATGACAGTGGATTGTTGTACATACAGAATTGCAAATGCTGGAATTCAATTTTCCAACATATAATCTCAGAGTGGATCATGAAAATGTGATTCAGGGGAAATAGTTGTTGGTTGGCTGGCGAGGCTATGCGTGCGTCAGAGCTTTTGTCCCCTTCCTCATTAGCCAAGAAATGTAAAGCTGAAAAAGCTTAACTTAAAGGGATATTTCCGTTACATGAAATGATCGCCTATACACAGGGTAGGGAATAACTATTAGATCCATAGGGGTCCTACCACTATGGAGCATCAGTAACCTTGCCTCTCAGGGCAGTGTTCTGGTCATTCCTCTGTGCCCCGTAGACGTGATGTCAGCAATTATGCTGTTTCTGAGGGTTTTTCCAGCAGTCGGGCTTGTATCCTGGGCTGCTGTCTGAAATTTTAAGGCTCCATACAGCTCCCCATTTTTATTCGCACTGCCTACCAATCACCATAACTAATATGTTCTGTATGTTGTACGAGTATTACGATTATAGGGTTATCAAAAACTGTTATATGATGGGTAATTTAAAAGAAAAAATGTAACAGTATAAGGCATAAAAAAAAAATTCCATCTTCACAGCAGAGCGTTTCTATAGAGGAGAGAGTAAGGCAGCTGTTCATTGTACAGCTGATCTGGGGTTCAAATCTCACTGAAACCTGTAACATAATCTCTATAGTAGAAGTTATGACAGAAGAATGTTTACTTCCCCCTCCATTATTTTATGGTAAAAGTTACTGTTATTAAAAATATAACAAATCATTAATGTTTTTGCAACATCCTTAATGTGAAATATCTCAAAACATTATTTGGTATCCCTTATCATAATAGGCTGTACAATATAGTGAACATGTTATTTATGGCAATTGGCAAATGGAGCAATTTTTTTGTTTTAGTAATGGAATAAAATACTAAAATACATCAACATGTACAGGGCCACATGTATACAGTGAACTTATAGTGTAAAGTGTGAACAGTGGGATATAATAAATATATACAGTATACCAGTATAGTACAAAGGTGAAGTAGGACAATAGGTACTGCACATATTATTTAATTGTATTTTTATAACCTTAAAGGGTTTGGCAAATCTCATACATTGGTGGCATATTGCAGGGATATGCCCCCAAAGTCTGATACGTGCGGGTACCTCTGGGACCTGCACCGATCTTTAAAACGGAGCCCCGCAAAGAGAAGGAGAGCGTACCGTTTTAGAGAGTTGTGGGTCCCAGTGGTGAGGCCTACACTTATCAGACATTGGGGGCATAGCCCAGCGATATGCCCTCAATGTATGAGATGACACAACCTCTTTAAATGCAAAATGTCAGTGTGTTAGATGCAGAGCAGTGTGGAGAAAATACATCTGTACAAAAAATGGCGACGCACATTGCACATGCATTTTTTTTTTTTACGCTGAGCATGCTGATTTGCCAAAAATGCTATTGACCCCAAAAATGCACCTCATGGGTGAAAAAAGCCACTAGTACAAATTGCCAGTTTGTCCTGCATTTACCATTTGCAATAGACTGCTGTGCAACATCTGGAGCTGGCATTTTTTTATTGTAAAAACCAGACAGAAAAACGCTCCGAAAGGCACAACTCCCCCCAAAACATCAGCAATAAAACCTATATGTGACACCACGTCTTCATGGAAGCATTGGTGCATTAACCTGCTAGATCACTTCTTAGATCCTGCTCTTTGTCATATACATATGGAGACAGGAACATTGTTTTGTATTTTGTGCAATAATTTGCTTTCTATTTTAGGATGCAGTGAGGAATTCTGTGTGTCATACGGCTACGGTAATAGCAAACTCTTTTATGCACTGTGGCACCACCAGTGATCAGTTCCTCAGGTAAGGGCAAGTTCTTTGGTTTTATGATGATCTCTGATTGCGTAGAGCCATATTCAAGCCTCCCCATAGCATCACTGGCAGTAAATATCATTCAGTAATACATTCTCTGATCTGAATGCCTCCCCTCTACATTACATTCATGTTAGGGCACCTTCACACGACCGTAGTGTTTTGTGGATCCGCAAAACACGGATACCGGTCTGTGTGCGTTCCGCAATATCATAGAAAATGCCTATTCTTGTCCGCAAATGCCTATTCTTGCAGACCAGAATAGGACATGCTCTATTTTTTTTGCAGGGCCGCGGAACCGAAGTACGGATGTGAACAGCACACGGTGTGCTGTCCGCATCCTTTACGGCCACATTGAAATTAATAGATCCGCACCCATGGGATTAATAGATCTGCAGAATGGGTGCGGACCCGTTCATACGACCCTTTGAATGGGCCCTTATTCTGTTTTGAGTTCATTCATTTTTGGCAATTAGAAATTGTATAAAGAGTCACCATATATTGCCTTCCCTCACTAATTTTTTATTTTTTTTCCTTTTTTGACAGAGATAATTTAGAGTGGCTGGCAAGAGCTACAAATTGGGCAAAGTTCACTGCGACAGCTAGTCTAGGAGTCATTCACAAGGTGAGTGACCCAAAGCCTACACCACATTTCTAGATGAAAAATTCATGCAAAATTCCTAATGGTTGTTTATCTCCCCCACAGGGTCATGAGAAAGAGGCCTTGCAGCTCATGGCTACTTATTTGCCTAAAGACACTTCCCCTGGCTCTGCATACCAGGAAGGAGGAGGCCTGTATGCGTTGGGACTTATTCATGCCAACCATGGTGGTGATATAATAGACTACCTACTCAACCAGCTGAAGAATGCCAGCAATGATGTAAGATTTGTGTGGGGTTGATGGGTCTGCTGGGAACTGTTTGTCATAAGAGCTGTGCAGTAAATTGCTTGTAATAAAGGCCGTCCGCCAAAGTATTACTATTACACGTCCTTTTCCATAGGCCTTAATAGGGCATGCGGATGTCATTGAAGGAGGTTCTTCTGTTAGGCACTGCAGATATTCCCAAGAATGGGAACCATGCATCTCCTCTGATGGCGAACTTTGTGTCTGCCCGCCAGTGCCGGTTCAGTTTATATCCAGTTGGCAGAGGTTGTAGTTTAGAGAAAACTGTGTTTGAAAATATTTAAAATTAAACTGTATGAAATATTTTTATATGGTTTATCTAATTATTGTTCTTGTGTGCTAGGCTTTCTTGGGGCGCTAAGAAAATAATAGTACTTGTGATTTATTGTAATTCATATTTTTCTAGTATACATTAAACGGCACAAAATGTAAAAGAGCACCTGAGAAACTGCACTTTGAATTTTTTTTTATGTATCAGTGACATGTCAAAAGTTTTAATTGGTGGGCTCTGAATGCCGATACCCTCGCCAGTCACATAAAATCCACCAGTTACTGATATACGCAGCATAAATCGTCATGCTGCAGATTTAAATCTGTATGGCACGTTAATGTCTGGGCTTATCTGCGCAGGTTTTTTCTGCCACACGTGGATGATATTTGTTTAAATCTTATTCACTTTGCTTCTACTGTAAAACGCTGCTGATTCTCCACCCACAGTTCTGCACCCCGGATGGTCACACTCACATATCCTAAATTAATGATTTACTAGGTGCTCTGACATGGGTTTCGGCCGGAAAAAACTGTCACAGTATGAGGACCCTTTTCTTTTTGTTTTTTGTTACTTGTTGTCCTATAACTTACCTCTCCATTTTTTTTTAACAGATTGTGCGTCATGGGGGATGCCTAGGTTTAGGCTTGGCTGCAATGGGAACAGCACGTCAAGATGTTTATGATCTCCTCAAAACCAATCTCTACCAGGATGATGCTGTGACAGGTGTGAATAGTTGCTGATGTTTTCCTTTTTTATATGTCTTAATTTGTCTTGGTATGTTTTGCTATTAACACAAGTCAGCTAATTTATACATTATCACTTTGTTTCATAGGGGAGGCTGCAGGCCTGGCACTTGGCTTGGTGATGCTTGGATCTAAAAACGCCCAAGCCATAGAAGACATGGTTGGATATGCCCAAGAGACGCAGCATGAGAAGATCTTACGAGGGTTAGCAGTTGGCATTGCCTTGGTCATGTACGGCCGTATGGAAGAGGCAGATGCTCTAATTGAGAGCCTTTGCAGGGACAAGGTAAGTGATTTAAAACGGACCTAAGATAAGCCGAGATTTTCTTGGCCTTATAAGTTTATCTACATGGGCAGGTTATAAAATGTACTTAGAATCTGCTTGCAGGCACTCCCAGGAACTTACGTTAAGGCACCATACACCTTGCCTGCCGTTTTCAGTGACATAGGCCAACACTCTGATGCCCCTGACAGATGAGGGAAGGATCTCATACTTTTTAAAGGGGTTATCCCATGATTAATATGAAAATCATACATGATCTAGTACATGCCAACCTCTTTCTAACCAATCTAGAACCAACCCTGTAACTCTCACGGATCCATTGCTCCAATTATTCCGCTAGATTTATTTGCAGCTGGCAGCACAGGGGTTGTGTCCTTTCTCAGAGGGCATGTCCTATCTGCTGAATCTAGTGGCAGTTGGAACTGAGCATTTGCTTCCATCTCAGTGAGCAGTAGAATATTATTCATGGGACAATCCCTTTAAAGTGGTATTCCCATTTCGGACAATGGGGGCATATCGCGAGGATATGCCCCCATTGTCTGATAGGTGCTGGGACCCGCACCTACAACGAGAACGAAGCAGGGAGCGCTGTGGCTGGAGGACTCCGGGGGCGCGGACCATGCTCCCCTTTATTTCTATGGGGCAGCAGCCACTGGCTCGGCTATTTTCGGCGGCCCCATAGAAATGAATAGATGCCAGCTGCGCATGTGTAGTGCGCTCTCCGTTCATTTCCCCGCTCCGTTCTCATTGTAGATGCGGGTCCCAGCGATCAGACCCACACCTATCAGACAATGGGGGCTTATCCTAGCGATATGCCCCCATTGTCTGAAATGGGAAAACCCCTTTAAGGCAATTTTTCTTAAAGCGTTAGTAAGCTAGCTTTTATACTACATTGTAAACAAAGAGAAAAAAAATTCCTCCTCTTTGGCGTCATTTTCTTGTAACATGCTTCTCCTGTGTCTGGCCTCTTCTCATTCCTGGAGAATTTATTGGCCATGTCTGTTCTACCTCCCGGCAGCAGACGTCTCTGGCTTCCAAGTACTTCTAAGGTTTGAAGCTGTGGCAGGAGACATCAATTTTCTTCTGAAATGAATTGAGCTGAACAGGCAGTAAAGTACAAACTGGATACAAAAACATAAGCTCCAGAGTTATTGTGCAAAACACTTCACAAATTACTGGCCGCAGCAAGATACTTAATTATGCCGCAGCCTGATGTAACCTGTGGTGCAGAGCTCTTAGATTTGCAGATGTGTGTGGCTTTGGACTGTGATCTTGTGTAACTAAATGTCCTGTTCTGCGTAGGACCCAATCCTGCGTCGTTCTGGCATGTACACCGTTGCCATGGCTTACTGCGGATCAGGAAACAACAAGGCCATTCGTCGTCTGCTCCATGTTGCGGTAAGGATGCCTGCCCTGTCTCTGTGGGTATCCGTTATTTGTGAAGCTGTTAAATGCATCAGCTCTGCTCTTGTCTGATTAGGTCAGTGATGTAAACGATGATGTGAGAAGGGCTGCCGTGGAGTCGCTTGGCTTCATCCTGTTCAGGTCAGTTATACTAAAAACTATGTACATTTTATTATATACAGACATATTTCTGCCATGAACTTTCCTAAGTCAAGGGTGTTTAGCTGCCTCTATCTGGTATGGTGTATAAAAAGCTAGAAATGATGCTAACTACAACAAACGTTAGGTCTGTAATGTTTATTCATAATAAATGACTTCAGAGCAACACTAGAAGTAAGAAAAAGCACAAAAGCATCCTAGCCATTCTTCCTAAGGGCTCATGCACACAAACCTATTTTCTTTCTGTTTCCGTTTTTTTGTAGACTGTATGCGGAACCATTCATTTTAATGGGTCTGCAAAAAAAACTGAAGTGCACTCCGTTTTCGTATATCCGTTCCACAAAGGGATAGAACATGTCCTAATATTGTCCGCATTACAGACAAGCATAGTACTGTTCTATTAGGGGCCAGCTGTTCCATTTCTCAAAATACGTAATGCCCACGGACGTCATCCGTTTTTTGGGCGGATCGCAAAACACATACGATCGTATGCATGAGCCCTTAAAGGGGTTGTCCGAGTTAGGAGCCGACAAACCCAGTGGCTAGAAAGTGTGCCTCATTAAAAAAAAAAAAAAAAAACTCACAAAAAAGCAGTCCTGTCTGGAGTCACGCAGTTCCGGTGCGGTTATCCAGTTCATGTACGGACTAGAGGTGACTTGGTCCAGTGACCGCTGCGGCCATTCGCTGCCATCATTGGTCACATGTGCTTGAATAGCATGTTACTACTAGTTCAAGCACATGTAAAAGCTGAGGCCAATGATTGGCTGATTGGCAGCAACAGTCATGGGACCAAGCCACTTCTGGTCTGGCCTGGAACAGAGAGACTATGGACAAGTGAGGTTTTTCTCCCATAGATCACACCTTTCAACCACGGGTTCTTGGCCAGACAACCCCTTTAATCTCCTGTTGATCTGTTGATATTTTTTTGTTACCCCCTCAGTGTCCTAGAGAGCAGCCATGTGTCTCTTTCTTCTCACAATCCTCTGTCTGACTGTAAGACAGCTGGCTGCAGCAGAAGCCTCCTCCACTGCTTTCTTAGATTCATAAAGACTTGCACAGGCCACAATGATTATGATGAATTTCTGGCAGTCTCTGCGCCAGCTATGAGCAGTGATGAACACTTTCATTGTCTTTTTTTTTTTTCTCTCCAGTAAAATGCCTGAAGCCTAATTAATCACACAGGCAAAAACTAATGGTAGTAAACTGCTTGAGAACTAAATTTAGTGTTTTATCGATTGTTGTTTTTACTTTGACATTCACAATAGACTAGGCTT